>CAXIVC010000113.1:43327-85064 GCA_964035585.1 Polytrichum formosum | reverse complement strand
GATGTATGCATCCTTTCGCTTATCTGATGCAGGTTCATAGTGAACATGCTGCATGCTGTGCGCAAGCTGAAGACGCATGGCAGGCTCATACACTACAAGCTACACACATCTGCTGCTACTTCGGTACGCTTTACACACCAGTTGTTGTTCATCAGCACCTTTTGTTCAGTCGATGCATCTCTCCCTGTGACCATGGTGCCTAGTTCAATGGCAGTATGCTACGTGCATCTGGAGCTAGTAATCAGTGGTGTTATTTGGGTATGGTCAGCAGCAATGTCGTCCTGTGATTTGCGACAACCTACTTGCATATCAGTGATACAGATCTGTCAAGCTGTACGTAAGTAAGCTTGTCATGGGACCGACGTCAGGCCAACACAGCAAAATTGACCATGCATCCACGCATTGCACGATAGTGCTGTTGCTGTGTTCGTTCGTTCCTGGCTGCTCCTACAGCTTGACAGAGAACTATGCTTCAAGCCGTCTTATGCAGTGCTCTGCTGTTCCTCATTCGATACATGTAGCGCACACGCTAATCCTTGAGAACAAGAGCGACACAAATTAAATGGACAAAGACTCGCAATGTGGCACTCAAGACTCGATGCTGTATCGGCTGAGGCAACTGCTTGTGCGCTCAAAGTACAGTCCTTTTGTCCACTGTTGCATAGTTTGTTGTGATCAGCACGAAGTGTACGCGTGCATCACATCGCTCCTGTGTGGGCATCAACAGACGTGTGATGTGCTCATGTCCTGAGCAGTATGCGCTCACTGTAAGACATGCATCTGCGCGCGGTTATGTGTGCCCGTGTGATGCATCATCGTGATCGTACTACTGACGGATGTACCCCGTAGCTGTAGCTGAGCAACAGTTGCCGCTATGCATTACAAGCGTCACATATCTGTGTGTCTGCTCTGTTTGAGGAACTCCATTGCTTGCTATTGCTTGCAGATGAATCCAGTGGAAGTGGTGATAGAGAAACTGCAGCCAGCCCGTGAGTGTGAAGAAGAGCTGCTGTTTGTACACATCCTGCGAGATGAAGATCACGCGGCCTTCTACGAGTAAGTGTTGTTCTACTATGCCATCAGTCATTACACGCGCACAAAACGGATATATACTCCCGTATGATTCAAGTGTTACGTGCAGATCACGAGAGACGAAGATCGCATGACCTTCTTTGAGTAAGTGTTCGGTGCGTCTGGCTCATAACGTCAGTGACCGCGTGTGCATCAGACATAGACCTTTGTTTTTCAGCTACATTATATTGATCACTTGCGCATCAGAAAGACACTTAACACCTTAGTGATGTAATGTGTGCACATCATGCGAGGTGAAGACGACGTAGTCTTACACGAGCAAGTGCTCGTATGATGTCGCTACTCTACATCTGAACATCTATTGCGCACCTGCTGACACACTGTACCTTGTCTCGAAGTGCATACTGCAACGCATCTTCACCCAGGGTTTACGACATGCTGTTCCAATGTGCCATGCAGGTATGCCAAGACCAAGCCAGAAGCAGGTGTGCTGTACAGAGGCTTCGTGATCCGTGTGTGGCAGAATGCAGCAGACCACAAGCACTCCAAGTATGAGCTCTCACCACGCTACAGAGCTGAAGTGTTCATGAACTTCTATCCAAAGTTTGCTAATGCTCAACAGACAGCTGCCCGCAACATGATCCTGGTAAGCCTCATACATGTGTTTGTGAATCTTCCATGTGTGTAAACGCTCAAGACTTCGTATGCTGCAATCTAGGCAATGCACACTGTGTGTAGCATATGCGTTGTCTTCGCGTGCACCCTTGCATGACTTACATTGCAACGCTGCAATGCAATGCTCAGCTGCCTTGCTCATATGCGACACATATCCTGATGCTCTATGCTGGCTCTGTACACTGTGTTTTGCTTGTATCCTTGCGTGTTTTTTTTCCATTGATGTGTAGGGTCTATGGCCAAAAGATGTGCATGCACCACCTGCAGCGGGCGGGATCCTGAAGTTCAAATTCAGCTTCTACATGTATGCTACTATGCTGTGTAGGGCGCTGATACCTCAGATGCTTGGCCCTGCCGCTATGAGAAAAGGTGCATTATTTCTTCTTGCACCTATTGAAATGATGTTATCATGGATGTACACAAGTCGTAAAAGAGTTGATCCGAAAGCACAGTCGTTGCACACGAGTCGCGAGTTTGTCTTTGGTCCGGAACACGTTGCAGTCAAGTCATAGCCACAATGTGTGTGTGTCACTGACCTCTGTGGAGCGTCCAGCTCGCATACACTTGACTCCAGCGTCGTGACATATGTGCATCTCGGTGACACCGACTTAGTACAGCTCTGCGTCACGACATGTACAGCTACTATGCGGCACAGCATCTTCCTAATATGCGATTGCGATTGAGAACGCGATTGAAAACACTGTTGATACAACGAAGCGTTACAAACTAGACAGAACGGAGAAAGCAACACCTATAATGCGACTAATAGAGGATTGATGCAGAGCGATGTATTGCCTAAGGACATCGCACACCATCGTGTCTTCTGATGTCGTAGCTATGCTGCCTCCCCGTTCTGTCTACTGCTTCGAGCACAGGGTGCAAGATGTCACCAGCAAAGCCTGTTTAGCTAGTACGGCCTTGCCTTCATCGGGTGTAGCGTGCATACATACGATAGTTCAACGCTGACACTGTTATACAGTCTGTTCGGTTTACCGACCTTTCGATACAGTTGTGTACACAGCGTGCTGATGATCATAGTCGTACTGACTATTTGGTGGCTTTTTTGTGTAGGAACAACGCCTTCCTATGCTGAATTCCAGGCCCTAAGCAGTGGCAAGTTTGAGAAATGGGGCATGCCCGCTGTCCTACAGGTACAGACAACAAATGTGACGCTTAAACGGTTATGATACATGCACCGCTCTGGCACTCGTACATGCTGGAGCGATGAGTTTGGGGTCTGTGCGTTTGGTGAGATTTGCTGCCGTGTGCAAGTCTCCGCAGATGTTATTTTTGCTTTGTGAAATCCTCACATCACATTGCGTAATGTATGAACACTCGACTAGCTAAAGCGCGATAATGAGCGCGAGGACGGGACTAATTTTGGTGCTTGCGTGATTGCGGCTGTGTTGCCGAGCACAGTCATAAGCGAGTACCTGCACTAGTCTATTGTCTCGTGCTGCGCTCATCCTCTACTGTGACAATTCTACGTATGATCAAATCAGATCTTCTCCTGGTATACTAGGTGGAGGTTCCTCTTACGACACGCTGTGTCGGAGGCTGTATGTGTTCGCATCAGTCTCTGTGCACGCGATGACTGTGAAGTGTTGACGGCAAAATCGTGTGTGCTCACCCCAGCCAGACCTCGCTGAAGATTTGACACGCTCACTACTGTGTGTTTGTTGTTTGTGCATTATAGGAGCCGTTTCTGGCGCGATTAGGAGGCTGGTTCCTGTATCTGCAGCATGCGATTGATCAAGGGCGGCGTGACATCACTGCACATGGCTTCATGACACAGTTCGATGACTTCCTCGCTACTGAAGCTGCATGGTAAGTCGCTGACCTAATGATATGATAGACTCACCTTGTGTTGTGTATCTTGGAATCACCTTCAGAACAGGAAAATATGTCTTCTGTCCAGTATAGATGCATAGCACGTGTAGAGTGATCACTAAGCATGGTTCCTCGCACGTACGCAGTGATATGGCTAGACTAGCTCGACGACTCAGTAGTAAGACTCCTGGCTACTGAAGCTGCACGGTACGACAGTTGATCACAGTGTCTATCACGTGTATGTTACTCTGTGCGCGCGTCAGTATCCACATACCTTGTGTCTGAGCTATATGATGAGCGCTCACAGTGTATCAATTGCATCGCGCATCCAATCAGACATGACGAGTGTGCACCCTTCAACATCCTTTTAGGGTATCTTCCAAGCCACTGAGAGTATGTCGTGAACAACTCTTAAGAACGCGTGACGATTTCTTGTCCCGTTTGTTGTGCTGTGAGCCGCTGATGCGGCTTACAGTGTGAGGTGTATGTGTGCATAGTGTACATGCGCGTAGTGTGGACAACGTGTGAGCAAGAGGGGTGCAAATAATGTATATATCTTGGTGTGTTCGCCAACACATTGCAATATCCCGCTTGTTTCATTATAATTGCCATTCCGGCTGCTTGTTGCCGATGCAGTAGCTGCATAGTGATTCATCATAGAGCCTGTATACGTGCGTTTGAGATGCCATGCTTCACCTGAGATGGTGTCGTGAGCAACCCGTCAGGCCTGTATGCGTGTCTATGTCATCATGTTTTGTGTGTCTCTGTGTCTGTCTGATTGCGTTGCAGGTGCGTGCGTGCAGACCCTCCACTGTGCCCCTCAAAATCCTTCTTCGCTCTACTGGGAGGAGCCGTTACACCTGCTTTCGTCAACACACTGGCAGGTAAGAACGAGTGCACACATGAGACCTCAACTAACCTCAGCCGCTTCTGCCAACACACTTCGACAAAGACTTGTGCACTAATAGCAAACCTGGAATGTAAGATGATACATTGGAACAGTGTAAGAGATTGACACGTTATTCCTGTAGCCGCCAAGCCAATCCGACGCTCTCTCTCAGAACGCACATGCCACTCGTTCATTCCTGTCTGCAATTTTAATTAATGTGCCACTGAGTGACCTGCGTACTGTAGTTTCCTGACAGTGTTGCACCTTGCTGAGATGGATCTACTTTTACAACTGTTGACATGCATGTCAGGCCTTCACACATGCTAACATGCGCGTTCAACAGTGAACTAGACGATCACAGCCTGTGAGTGCAGCACTGTCTTGATCACCCGTCCTAGTAGATAATGAATCATGCTGTGCACGTATCGCTCACTCTTAGGGACGAGTCACAATGCGCAGACCGCAAAAAGACAGACGTCAGTGTAGCCCTCTTACAACGGCTGCATGTATATGACCCTCACGTACTCATGTGATAAGTGCATGGCATAAGTCTTCTCTCGTTGCCATGTTCATATGTCCACAACAGATGCGCTCAAGACAACAGTGACATCAGTGCACCCCAGCAACAAGGCCAAGGGCGGTCTGCAACCGGGCATACTAAAGGATGAGCGCTACTATGGCACAGTCGCAATCATCAACCCTAATGCAGGTGCTGATTTGAGTGATGACAAGGGCTTCGAAGATGCGCTACAGATTCACAAGCTGGAGACACTGCCTAGGTAACTTATATACCACACTGTCGTATACTTTCATGCGCAATCACGTTATTGAGCACAAGGTTTTGATACAATTCAAGTGATGACAAAGGGTTTACAGACGCGCTGCAGATACATAAACAAGAGATACTGCCTAGATGAACACTACGAAGAACATTTACGTCTTCGTATGTATACACGTTACGAAATATTTGGGATTACCACGGGTAGGTACACACCTTGAAGTACCACGTATGACAAGTAACCTGCAGTCCAACACTTGAGCGGTTGCCGTATAGTTTTTGGACTGGCATTTTCCGCTCACTGTCTGACGTCTGCATGTGTTGTTCGCGCTGGACGTTTGACTGCTCAATAGCGCATGTGATGTATGAGTCCTTCCTGCTTGCAGCTGCAATACGATGGGTTCCATCTTCTTCTCAAACGCAATCACACGTCACAGTGTTTTTACCGAGTGTGCATTGTGAGCGCTGTAGCAGCGAAGTGCAAAGGGCGAAGCTTTATAGTACAAATGCGTCAGTTCACCTTGTGTGGGCGCGAGTCATGCGGGCGTACGTGAAGCTTCTCCTGTGTCAAGTTTCTGCTGCAACGCATAGCTTTCTGTAGCATGGTTCAAGGTGCAGACACTGATGCCTTATCAGCGTATAGCATGCTGCTCGGATGTGCATACTCACAGTCGTACGAGCTAACGCAAAAATCAGCCCTGTTCAAGCTCAAGGCGCAGCAAATGAGAGATTGATCTCGGATTTGTGCTCGCTTTGTGTTCGTTTGATGAGCAGAGGTGCCTGGCTGCTCATGGACGAGTCCTACCACAACCTTTTCCTTGAGGTGAATACATGCAACAATGACAAAATACGCAGCACATTGACACCGTAGCTTACGATCGTGTGTGTACTTGCAAAAAACATGATTGGTTTCTTGCCTCATGGCCGATAGACATGGCACGCAGATCCTATACGGACATCTGCACTCCGTGCTCTGTGCAATATACATCAGGGTGTACATGCTCAAAGGTCAGATTGAGCTACACTGTGTTCGCTACTACAACTTGCGCAACAACAGCAGCAACAGCTGACCGTTGTCATAACGTACTGAACAAAGCGTGACACTGTTGTGTCGCACGCACGCGACGCATACCTTCACACCGCTCCTCTGTTAAACGCGATCAGCACACTAGCGTATCCGCAAAACACTGTTGAGCACGTGTGTCACAGTGCTCAGCAGTTTGCTCGAGTGTGTTGCACTTGAACGTGTCAACTTGATTGTACGACTGTGAGCACATGTACACGCTGGGACAAGCATAAGCTTTGTAATAATCAACGTTGACCACTTGCGTGTCCCCAGGTCGTATGCACCAGTCTGAGGCGTGATGCACACCCGTCAGGCTGCATGTTGCTAGCACCGTTTCATCAGATGTCTTCGGTCTCGCGTTCCATTTTTTTCAAGTGATGGTCTGTGTCCTTCAACCACGACTCAACAAACTGAAAGTCACGTCCTTTTGACTGCGCTTGTCTTGCTGCGTTTCTCTGTTTGCTATACTGATAATGGTTTGCTATAACAGCCTGGAGCATCACGAGGAAGGCTTGCAAGGCTGTGTTCTCTGTGGCGAGACAGAGCACGCACAACACCTGACACAGTGCGCATCGTCAATGTACAGCCTTCATCCAGGTGCGATACTTATGCATACATGCGTATACATCATGCACGCATTGTGTGCATATGCATTTGCATATGCCACTCAATGGCAGCTAGCTTGACCAACATGACCATCGACCGTTTGATACACGCATGTGAAAATCATCCTATGATCACACACGAACGCCATGTTCTTGTGTCTAGTAGTACTCATGTTGAGGTGCTGTTAGTGTCTTCTACGCTGCACATTATCTGTATGGTAGTACATCGACTCATCTTGCAGCACGCGGCAGACAACACACTTGGTCGTGACATACGAGGGAGAGACAATGTCAGCGATTGTGTCTCACTCATGGAACAAGACTTCTTGAACAGTTGTCCCTCTCGTGTGTCGAGCGCCTGACCACATCTGCGTGCTGCAAGACGAACGCGTGTCTTGACCAGCATCAGCAATGTTACATGCACTGCACAGCTCGTGCAGATTGCTAAGAAGGGATCAACGAGCACGACTACAACCGATTTAGATCATATGCTACATGAACACAGTATAGTAACACAGTATACGGCGTGAAATGCCCTGTGCAACACACAATCATTATGTATAGCGGCACCTGTCCAGACTATATTCCTCACATGTTTCTATCTCCTTATATGTTTCTATACAGGAATGCCATGTGACGATCTGTCTCCTTATATGTTCTTATACGTAATGCTATACCTACTGTTATGTTGCTATCCATCACTGTACAGGCGTGACATGCCAATTGCCTCACCCACAGTCGGTGCTCAGAGGAACATGTACAAGCGTCAAGCAACAAGCAGCAACAGCAATGCGTCATCAACTAACGGCACATCCATGCTCATGAGCACATCGCCTGGTGTCTCAGAGCTGAAGTTTGAGCTGTTGCAACTTGAAGCGCGTGCGACTGTGCCTCAACTTGTGATGCCGCTAGGACCTCTGGGCAGGTATAAATACAAGCGTACAGATTCTCAAACACTGTCGATGCATGTACTGTGGCAGTAGCTGTTTATCAAAGCGCTTTCACGCTATTTGAGGTGTGTCGTTACAGCTTGGAAGCGCGATTGTCTCAAGCGGCACCTCACGCACTAGAGCACTTCAATAATATATTGGGAACTCGTGAGTGTGTGAGTTGCATCTGCTCAGGCGTAGACACGCTTCAGTTGATGTATGGAACTCGTCATACGCATGCTTATTCATGCACCACCGCTGATGCTGTCTGTAGCCGCACGTATACACTTTTTGCTCGAACAGACGTCAGCTGTTCTCTACCGTTTGGCTAGGGTGATCCCCTGCACGTACTGTGCTACCTGTGTTGTTGAAGTTGATCTCAATCCTTGCATTCCATGTTGTTTGTATGTCGATTGTGCACATACTTACAGTGGTAAGAGCACGATAGCTGACCTGCTGAGCAAGAAGTTCAGTGACACTAGGGTCATACACTCTGAAGGTATGTGCACAAACACATGTGCACATATACATATCTGCACGTTCTTTCTGATTGTGGCAGCTGTATGCGCTCAACACTCATACCTTAGTCGTGTCTGTGCACGTCGCTAGCTGTACTGAACCCGTGATGCCTATTCATTTGATCGGTTTTGATGTGTGACCATGTTGTCACGTCTGTGCATGATTTCAACTGTGAGCGATCGCGAGCGATTCTTGCTCAGTGACTTACACGCTCAATGTGTTTGCGTAGAAACGCTGTTGTCATGTTCATAATACGTGGCCGTTCCATGGTGCGACAACTCGTGCTTGAGCCTGTGTGCGTTACACAAGCAGACATGCTGATGTCTGACACTCAGGAACTCAGCGTCATGTCTTGACACCTACCTGGCTCCTCGCGCACAGTATTGTCACACCAGCCATACGTGTCCATCTTGTTACCAGTCATGCATTTGTCTTATCCATTGCATATTTTGCATACGTCTGTTGATTAGCTAATACGATACAGACTGGGGGACAACACTCCTGTGGTGCTGATATACTGTACAAACGTGCATACTCTGTATACCTGTAACGAGTAACGACTCTGCTGACATGGCGTGTCCCCATGACGATGTGCGCGGCAAATGCACATTCACGCCTGACGCATCGACTCGCTTTGTCTCAGAGCTACAACGATATCGGCCTTGTTGCTTATATCCATGCATCGTCGCTCTAACACTGAATCGTTCTTTTCTCTTTTGGTCGTGAACGTGTATCACTTCTCTCTACGTCATAGAGCTGAGACACAAGAATGGGAAGTTTGAAGTGGTGCGGCTGCGTGGCCCTCTGTATGACAAAGCCATCATGTTTGAGCTGCGACCATATAGTCCGGCATTCAGCATACCTCCACATACTGGCTCTATCTATGGTCCTCATGCTAATGCTTATGCTAATGCTAATGCTGTTGATAGTGACATCAGCGACAGTGACAGCAATGACAGCAACAATCAGAACAATAGCAACAGCAACAGCAACAGCAACAGCAACAGCAACAGCAACAGTGGTGTCAACCGCAACAGCAACAGCAACAACAACAGCAACAACAGCACGAACATCAGAAGCACCCCGCGGATAATCAATCCAGCAGACATACCGCCTGCGCCAAATGCAAACCGCACTAGCAATCGCGTACCCCCTGCTGCAACAAACGGGACCTCGACGGGTGCAACAAAAACAGCACGCACAGCAGCACAACAACAGCAGCAGCAACAGCAGCAAAGGCAGCAGCAGCAGCAGCAAAAACAGAACAGCATGGCAAATGTCATCCCTGCTGATGATAGCGATGTGTCCATGGAAAGAGAGGTACGGAACAAGCACCCCAGCAGGTCAACAAATGCAGCAGCGGCGACGGGTGGAGCAAATCATGCGAGCTTGCCTCCCTTGGTTGTGCGCGACAAGGTATGCTGCGTATATCAGTCACGATACTATACAACCACACGGTTCATCGCTGTTTGTCTGCATTGGTTTCAGTTGGTCTGCTTGCATGCTTCGTCGGTCTATATCTGCGTTCGTATCAGTGACCCTCGTCCAATTTACGGTCACAGAATGTCTCATGTGCCCTCTCAATACGTCGCTGACTTCGTGTTATACATTCACCGATTGCTGTTATTGATGTGACACACAGTGAGGAGCGACCAGCTTCAGCGTGTACTATACAAACACTTCTGATATAATCACCTATGTCTCAATGGTGTTCGTTACTTTGTGTGTCAAATGTACAGAATCTGGCCTACAGCGATCTGTGGTCAGCGCTAGCGTGCACAGCTCAGCACAGCAATGCTATTGGCATCGCATTTGGCAATAGCGTCCATGACTTCGACAACCAGGAGGTATGCGTCTTTCACTTTGAGCATACGCTACATAAAGCACTTATATGAAGTTTGTATCTAAGTTCAGCTCTGGTTCAGTCAAACAGACCGTTGTTGAACGTGGATGCGCGACGCGATTGGTCTGTGCGAACGCATAGACACGGTTGGTTCCATGTAGCAGCAAGACGCATATGATGCTCGAGAATCCGTTACGATCGGTCGCATAATTGTGTCGTACACAGGCGAGACTGTCAGTTGAGCATGCAGCCATGGCTAAAGTTCAGGTGACATTTCAGTGTGGCGTTGTGGGAAACGCTAAGCCATACTGTTATGTCGTGAATTCAAAGCTTGCTTGCTGACTGACAGCCGCAACTAACATGACCTGTCCCATCGTGGGCAAACATACACAGACACTGAAGACGTGTCATGGTGTATCATATCGCTACATAGGCGAACAACCTGTTGTCCATCGCAACACAGAGACAGGCCACGATGTTGCCACACTCGTACGTACATCTGCCCTCGTGCGACATGCATGGCTTATATGTGGGTGTGCGTGTGACACAGTGTAATAGGTGTGGGGTGACTGTGTGTAGAGTTTGACTCACTGCGTCTGTTACACTGACACTGATGTGTGTGCACGCGTAACAGGTAGCAGAAGCAGTGATGAAACGCATCCCACCATTGACATACTGGGAGGTCGCACTGTGTCTGAGGCGCGTCCTAGCACGTGATCACCACCCTAGCATCGATCCCAAGCTTGAAAGTAAGAACATGATACATACGCATTCGCGACTACAACACATTGGTAGCTTACTGTGTTACACGCAAGTGCGCTGTGACTTAGTAGTAGTTCACACTTCTTACAGGCGTTATGTGCTCGTTATTGGCCTGTCGTAAGTTCACGAGACCATCACACCCTAGCATCAACCCTAAACTTGAACGTGAGTGCTGACGTTGTCGTGAGAGTTTGCGTCATGATGTGACCACGAGTGTCGACTGCACTTGTATGCGATAGTCACGTGCTTGATTGTGATCGAACGTCCATGCGCGTGAACACGTGCGAAAGCGACGGAATCCCACAGCATACGTGCACACAACATAGCATCGCGATCTTGCACATACAGTGACACGACCCTACCGTAACTAATGCGTTCGCTGCACATGAGTGTAAGACCGGCCGTGCATCCTTTGAAGTGTCTAACGCCTTGAACCTCTCTGTCCTCTTATGCTTCTGACTGCATCTTTACAGACACGCCAGGCCTGGTGTGCGCGTTTGCAGCGTCTTACAGCCGCGGATGCACCCCAATCAAGGATGCTTCACTTGCACGGGTTGCACAAAACACCAACGACACTGATACTACTGCTACTACTGCTAACACTTTCAGCAACAGCAGCAACAGCAACAGCAACAGCAGCAGCAACAGCAACAGCAACGCTACAAATGCAACAAGCGTACCGAGTGTGAACCCATTCAGTCCAAATTTCGACCTCATGGGTGCGCTCCGCAAAGCAACAGGCAACGACACAACAGCCAACAACACACACAGCGTATCAACAGATGGAACCGTAGCGAATATTCAGCTACCGGAGGCCGTGCGCAATGTTACAGAACTGTCAAAAGAAGGGTGCAGTCGCCTAGACTATGTCATCAATCTGCAACACCTCTTTCGTGTGCCTGCACGCGTGCTGCACATCCCACTCGCAAAGCACACGCAGTTTGAGCGCGCAATCCCAGAGACACTGAAAGCACTCATCAAGATTGGCATGCACGCTACTCAGGACGCAGTCTTTAGAATCAAAGACAGTGACTATAAGATACCAGACTACAACTATGAGAAGTTGATTGAGGCTGCGGGGACCAAAAGCGACAAGGGCTCTAACTTCTATCAGAACATCTGGTACGTTTTGTATTGATTATTCTCATAATATGATCCGCTTGTCATGACTACATTACAGTGTGTGTGGGGTGCGAACAGTGACAGTTTCATGTGCGCCAGCTAGCTGTCAGCTGCAAGTGAGATGTGTTCTCGCAGGCACAAATCCATTTGAACACCTGCTGCCTCTGAGGTTGCGTCATTGCATGCAGCTTAGCTTCTGAACGGATGCATAGCTTTCTGTCTCTATTTCTGTCTAGTATCTGAACAGTCGCACACAGGCTAAACCAGCTGAGTAGTGAGCTGCACACCACGAGTCTTTTGCCTCTGTGCATATCAAAGAAATCCATGCATGCCTTGAGATGCGCTTTTGATTGTGATCATATCTTCTATGTCTCGTTCGTCTGGCATGTACATTCAGGCAACAGCAGCTGCGTACAGAGCTAGCAAGAGTGGAGAATGATCTGAAGCAGATTGCCTTTGACTGGGATGACCCGGCCTTCCAAGCACGCATACAGGTAGCTACATGCACTGCACACATACAGCTCATGTGCTCGCAGTCGATGTGCACGCAGTCGTTTGGTCCTCTTTGTGCGATCATCAGTGTCCACACTGCTCATGAGCGCCCGCGTCATGGCACTGCACATGCACAAAAGTGCTGGTCTCATGTGATCAAGTGTGCTTTGAACAATTAACCCCAATTGAACCTCATATTATCGTGATGTTCGACGTATGCTCTGTTATATATCTCAGGGCATGCTGAGTGAGCTGACGAAGATTTTGCGCAACCCACCGAAGCCTGCGAATCTGTATGCTGAAACTTTCACTGTACCTGCACCAAGCGTTCAATCACCATCCACTACAACAAACACAAATGCAACAGCAGATATGGACGTTGAACACAGCGCGGGATCAAGGTACCACATCGAGTTAAACGCTAAAACGTCGATTGCAGTCAGCCTAGACGTTCAATCTTGAAACAGGAAATGAATCTGTATCAGTACGCATCGTACGTATGCTCTACATTCTGGTCGTAGATACGTGCACACAATCGATGTGTCACGTCCACAGAAGCTTAGACACATGCTGTGTAGCTGCACGACGCAGACGATGTGCGAGGGACAAACGCATGGTGCGTGTGTTTCAGGTGCATTGTGGCGCATGTGTATCACAGCATGTGAATGCTATCGCTATCAGTTGTCAATCATAACGAAGATGCATACTTTCCTGAGTTCTCGCACTGCGCACCAGTACAAGGTTCAGCTACGAGAACACGATAGACTAGCAATTCTGTGTCGTGGCTCAACTTTATACGCCATGCTATATGTAGAACGTAGCACTAGATCGTGGTGCTATGTCTCGTGACGTCCGCATAATATGCCATGCACAACCGAGGGTCCATGTACGAGTCTGACAGCGCCAAGTGAGACACGTTGTTGTCTGTGTTTGCTGTTTGGCATGTCATTTTGATCTATTTGCAACAGGCGTGTGCTGTACATGGTGGCTGTCAAGTCAGATGCTATCAAGCAAGCTCTCGGCGACCTAGGCACCAAACAACTCAGCAGGTGGAAAATGCTACATAGCTTTGTACATATCTGTGGACGTATGTCGAGCACTCACGTATTCATACCCATGTGAACACGTTCGAGTCTCTAACGGTGGATGCTGTCTTCTACCAGTCGCTGTCACATCTGTCACTGAGACAGCGCTGTACCCCTGGAATTGTACTGAACGTAACGCTGTTGCCCTGCAATGCACATCGACGCTGCTCACACGCGCTGGAGAGTTCATACGATGCAACGTTCAAAATCTCGCAGTGCAAACAGAAACACAAACAGCCGAAGCTATGCCGCTTGATCGTATACGCGCACTGCTCGTGTCGGGTCGTTTTCTGTTCACAGTCTGCCCACATGATCAGCGTATGCGTGTCTGTTTATCTCAATGTATGTTCCACATTGATGCATGGCAACAGGTGGCTGGATGGTCATTGGCAATTAGACCCTCGACTGGGGGCACTTGCAAAGACACGACCATTACATGCAGCACCTCATGTGACACTGCTGCATAGTGTAGAAACCAAAGGCACAGATGGACACCTCACACGCGAACTCTCTGCAGGTATGTGCACGAGCAAGTTACATACATATGTACATATACATACATACATAACTAATGCGATTGTGTGCGTTCACGTACGCCCCCTTGCGTCTACAGATGTATGCGTATCCTGGTCTAGTGTGTGTGTGCACATGTAGGCATATGCGGATGTCTCTACGTATGTGCACACTTGCTCGTGTCGGTAGTGCTCTGAGATAATGCATGTATGCCTGTGAATGTGTGCTGCCAAGGTGCGCTGCACTTGTTTCAGCGAGGGCGCGACCACGCAACATACATCGCAGCGTGACACACGTCAGTCCCTTTTTCAGGAATCAGATAGTGTTGTACGTTGAGATGAGGCTCACAATCTCAGTTACCGCATACAGCCAGGCACAGGCGAATACTTCACTCTGACACGTGCTATATTACGTTACGCAAACACAGACCGCACAGCTACGCGATTTGCAGTACAATTCGTGTGCATTGCCGTTGCGCGTCGTGTGTGAAAGTCTGCAGATGCTTTCAGTTCTGATGTTCGCGCGTGTCAGCAAGCGATAACGTTTCAGAATGTATCAGGCGCTGCAATTCATCGCATAGCTCGCAGGCCTTCTATGTGCTGTGACTCGTGTCAATTTCACGTGACTGTCGCACCATGACATGTATTGAAACATCCCTGCCATGCGCGCACTTTTGCGTGAGTAACGGCTGTTCATGTCATGTGTCGCGTGTGCTCTTGTACGCGTCTACTTCATTCTTTTCTGTCTGAGCCAAAATTCCCCAATAACCTGTCATCGCTGTATATGCTTACCGTAAGCTCGTGCATGTTTGTCTACACAATACACTTGGTATTCGCTTCTTGTGTCTCAGGTGGTACGCCAGACATGATAGAGCGATTCGAAGCGCTGCAAGGTCAGGAAGTGACTGTCACAGTCAGTGGTTGCGCATGCAATGGCAAAAATGCAGCTCTCATTGTCTCTGACATCATACTCAGCAACAGCAACAGCAACAACAGCAACAGCAATAATAGCAATAGCAACAACAGTATCTCTGGACAAGCTCAAACAAAGCGAGCCACAAGTAACGGTTCCGCACCTATGGATCAAGACACTGATGACACAGCAACACCAACAGATCCAACTAACGCTGCTATTGGGGGTCTTAATGCATCACAAAGGGGGTCTTCAGCAGACGCAAACCTGTCAAACAATGTGTCAGCCAATCGGACTGGTCCCTTCTCGCAAGGGCAGATACCCTGTGCAAACACGAGCCCGCACATCACAGTGTGCACCGCAGCTGGTGCGAATGCGCGGGACAGCAATGCTATGCTGGACTCTGGACGCTATGCGCTGTTGCAGCTGCAGTGTGCATCTGGTCGAGCACTGCAATTCAAGGGCGTGTTAACAGTGGAGACCATCTAAGCACATGCACATCTGAGCATGCACTGACTGACCACTCAGGGGAAACGCATGGACCATGCATGGACGCAGATCACTATCAATGCTACGCATGATGACATTCACGCACAGATGCTAGTAGAGATGGCCCTGCGTCACATGCATGCCTGAGAGTGACTGAGAACCTTATTCAGTGCGGAAATGAGCGCTTGTACGCATGTGGCATCTTGCTGACAATCAGAGTGCGACAACGGCACTGAGCATGAAGGCTCATCCCAACAGTCGTTCGACAGCAACCAAAGCACACAGCTGATGATGCGTGAACTGTGTCTTGGAAAGACGTGATACACACATATGCTCTGATGATCGAGAACGCAAAAGGTTTCAGATCATGCATCGCACATGACAGACACACACGGAGGATGCGATCAGAGGAACCTTGTGACGAGCGTATTTGAATGATCTGGCAATGCGTATCGTGTCAGTCACCTTGTCTCACTCTCGTGCGAGCAAGGAGTCACGTTGCTGTGAGAGGCGAGTGACGACACGTGCACTGCTCAAACTGATACAACAGCTGCAGCTGTAAGCAGCACAAATGTTTAGTTGAGCACACAAACAAGACCATCCGAGCATCAGACTCGACGAGATGCGTGACTGACAGACGCACAACCCATGACACACAAGAAGAGTCTCGCACATACTCCCGCGCACACACACATATCGGCATCTACACACAGAGAAAGAAACGTGACACGCTATATTCATGACAAAGCGAGTAAGAGAGGCTGTGACACATGAGAATGTCAAGCTAGAACGGGCATGTGCACTGCTAGCAAGACGGCAACAGAACCATGCAGGCTATGGCACAACACGAGACCAAGACAAGAGACAAGGAAAGCTCAAAGTGTGACAGATAGAGAGCATAACAAGAGAGCGCGCGCGCCGTATATTGCAATGTGACAATGGACCACATGCGCGCTTCAGCCAGGCGACTCGTACGACGTCGGACGTAGTCTGTCGCTGTTCAGTTATCCCCTAATACTGTGCCTTTGTCGTTTGGTCTCAACGTGTGACTGACTTCAACATGTGAGTCCTCGGTTGGGCAACCTTCACACCGGAAAGCGTCAGCACCAACAGCAACATTGCTCACTATATCCACCGGTACTGCATCTCTCATCAAAAGGGGTGCAAATCTTTGTGAGCGCTTTCTGGGCATGATGTGATGCTGTGGTCACTTGCTTGGGCTTGGATCCTTGCGTGCGATAGTGACACAAGTGCAGCAGCGCAAGGGTCCAGCTAGAGTTTTTCAACCTTTAGGAACAGCCTGCAAGGCACGACGGTTCGTTGAACGCAGTCAGATTTGCTCACAACCTCAGCGGGGTAGCCGCATCCTCTTCCAGCATCAGCATTGCACGTGCGTCTCGCGTCTGGGGAAAACTTTTTCCCTCTCTACCTCGCACCTACAGAGAATCTGGCACACCCCCACTTGAGCTTTACAACAGCTGTGTGCCGATACTCAACAGGGTTCTGATGAAGCAGGGCAGCGTGAAACTGAGCCGCAAACAACATCAACGCTCAGCGAAACAACCCCCAAGTAGTAGGGTGACTGTTCACAAGGCGCATAGAACAACAGGATCTAGCAGCGGGTCTACTTCGGCAAGCGACAGTGACACAGAGTCAGTCATTGCTGCTCGCTACTATGGTCAGGGCCCTGTTGGTGTCTCTCGCAGCATGACGCGTGCACGCTTGGAGCAGCTCTTCGACAGGTATACCATAGCGAGCTGTTATGTCGCGTGATCGCTGTCAAAGGAGGTGGTCTTGCGTTAACAAGACGATCAACACTTATGCTCTCAGCTCGTAGCCTGCGCATTAGCACCGACTAGAACTCATCGCTTGCACTATCTGCTCGCTGTGCCTTGCTTCAGGACGATCGAGGATGCCGCAAAAGCGGTTGGCGTTTCGACCACCATCATCAAGAGGCTTTGTAGGAAGTTCAATATCCCCAAGTGGCCTTACAGGTAGGCATCTCGATCTCGATACCATATACGTGAAACGTAGCGTGCTTCGACAGCGAGCATGCATGCATGTGTACCTACACATGCATGCATGCGCCCCAAGCGCAATCAGCTGTCAAGCGTATGTCCTTGCATCCTGACGTGTCATCGTTTGTGCGTCCATGGCATTGACAGGCAGCTGCTGAGCATCGATGGCCAGCTCATAAAGGCCGAACAAGCTCTCAACAAGCTGCTGACTGAGCCTCTAGCAAACAACAACAGCAGCAGCAGCACAGACATTTGCAGCAAAACCACACACGATGCTGCGACAGTCACTCTGATCGCAACCCTGCAGCAGCGACTGATCGATCTACGCCAAGAGAAAGCTCTCATCGTACAAGGGGACGCTGACACTGCACAGCTAGTTGACAGAGCGAATGGTACTGAGTGTAGTGATCATGGCTTGAGCCGTCTCAGCAGTTCATCACCTGTGTGGGTTGCATCCACATCAGTACCACATTGGGTTCCTGACTCTGAACGCTCACCTGACTCTGGCTACAGATCGCTGCCTCATGACTTGAAGGGGCGACTCAGCATGAATCACAGCAGCAGCAGCAGCAACAACAACAGCAGGACTAGTCACAGCGCTAGCACCAACAACAGAGGCATTGCTTGGTCTGAACCTGTATCTACCTCTTCCCTCTACAGTGCAACATTGTCCAATCAATCAAGCATGACGGTTCCACAGCACATGATGTATGCCAACACAAACGGCTATCAATCTCACATTGACGCAGTGGTCCAATCAATCAAGCATGACGGTTCCACAGCACATGATGTATGCCAACACAAACGGCTATCAATTTCACATTGACGCAGTGAACCACTTCGCTATGGAGCGCTCTCGCCGCGCGTCCGAGTCCAAGCTTATGAGCCTTGCATCTGGTTACCAGTCTGGATACCACGCTGGTTATCATGGTTCACTGTTACATGGTGTTTCGACACTCGGTAGCGTGACGATAGACAATGGAGCATTAGTCAATCTGCACGCACAATTGCACCTACAGCAACAACAGCAGCAGCAACAGCAGCAGCAGCAGCAGCAGCAACAGCAACAACAGCAGTTAGCGTACAGGCGCATTTCGGCCCCTGCGTCGATGCAGAGTGCATGTCTAGCTGTCGCGAATCACTACAACTTGCAGAACCGCGCTGACTTGTATGGCTATGCGGCTCACAATACCACTGATTGTAACAGCGATAATGGTAGCAACAGCAACGACGTGAGTAGCACCAGCAACAGCAACGACAAGACTAGTACCAACGGCAACAGCAACGGTCACATTAATCTCATGCAAGGACACCCGTTCGACAACAATGCTTCTCGCAGTGACACGCAGAACAATGCTCCTAGTATCGGACATGCGTACAGTAGCAACAACACAGGGATACACAGTCACGCACAACACACCAGCTGTGTGCATGCAAGTGATGCTCAGTGTTCTACCCAACAGCCACAGCAACAGCAACAGCAACAGCAACAGCAGCAGCAACAATTTGTCTCAACAAGGACGGTCGAGTCTAGCTTTGCGAATGTTTGGACTGAGGCTGCATGGTCAAGCTTTCAAGATCGAGCATGGCCTGCATTTTTTGCTGCCCTACCTAAGCAAAACACACTTGGCAATACATCACAAGCACAGTGTATGGATCATCACAGTGCGAATCACACCGCACCGCCGACACCGTTGGCGCTTACTGATAACAGCATCAGCAGACACCCATTTCAAATCTGGACGTTGCTACGACACACAATGCTACGACAAACAGTGTCACGTCACAGGTTGCTACGACACAGGATACTATACGGGATCAGAGTCATGTCGCAACAGAAACGACCGATACAGCTGACGTGCATGCAGCAAACGTAACGGCTTGTGCAGCAGTTGCTGATCCTATTAACGAAGAGCAAGACGCGCTCTTTGACGCTGCACTTGAACACCTTGTCGCCTACAGTGACTCACTTCTCTGGTAACGACACACAGCACTCTATAACATGACAGCGTGTGACATAGTGGCTCATGGCGATTTCCCGTGCCGTACTACTGCAACACGTTGAGTTGTTCAAATGGTCAGCTCACACACACACTGTGACAGAGTAAACAGCACACTGCACAACATAGGCAGCATGAGGATTCTTACATTATCATCGCGATGATACTCAAACAACAGCGGCAACATGGTGTTGCTGTGACACGATAACTGAGCTGCGTACGTGTCATACAGCATGCAAGTGGTACTGTGTACACTGCAATGCGTGTCTTGATACCGTGTGAGTCTAGCACAAGATTGCCTTGGCTAGACACAAACCCAGTGTACGCTATGATACTACAGTAACGGTGCGCGTGATGTGCACACAGCGCGCGCAGGCAAGTATACATAGACTTGCGTGACGTGCACACACCGCGCGCACACACGTACACACACACACACTCTCACGCAAAGACAGACACAGACACACAGCAACCCGCATCTACGGCAAGAGCGCTTGGTCAACTTCTTGTGCACACGACGATTGCTTCCTACATTCAGCACCAGATCTGAAAAGACAACAGCTTACACAGAAGGTCACGGCGCTACTGCTAACTACGCTACGATGGACAATCCGACTAAGGGACGGAACAAGTTTCCGAGTGGTTTTGATTTGAAGAGGGTTTGATTTTTGTTACTTTGCCCATCTTATGCACACACGCTGAGACTGGATGTTCATAGTGCGAGTGTTCTGTCAGCGGAGACGCTACAACAGCACTACGACGCTATCCTACTTTATTCACACAGGGATACGAACAAGAGCGCACAACACAATTAGCTTTGTTGCTTAAGAACACACACATCAGCGCGCAGATTACTTGTAACGGATGAGGGACAGTTTCAGTTGCAACTACAAAATCCAACTCCGGTTCTACACTATTAAGTCAGTCTAGTCAGTCAGAGGTTCCAGACGCGAAGATGTGTTGATCTATCGGTGTCTGATGACGTGGCATCGGAGAATGTGCGCGCATTCGAGAGTTAGTTTCGCGCGGGAAGGCTATACTTTACATGAGTCCGGACAGCTGCGTTTCAGTATGTCTGATTCAGGGTCACATGGTGTGATGACATGAGAAACGTGATCCAGTACGCGAAAGGTTCAGAATGTGTGCTTGCGGTGTGCACTATGAGTGGCCAACACACATGATGAGAGGTGAGAGACACATGTACAGACTTTTGGAGTCACAGAAAGGCGATCAACAGGTACGGGTGACAGACACGCAGGTGTGTAAGCGCTCACGGTATAGACGCTCGCAACGTGAGTGCAGAATCTATAGTGGTGCTGTACAGAACGTGTTTAGCAGCCCTCCATTTCCATTGTGTTGGCATCGATGCTCAATGCTAGACAATCGCTCTCTCAGCTTAGTGTTTCAGTCTTCCCGCTTCAAGCGCCATCTCGTGAGCACTTCGCTTGGGTGCTTATGCTAATGACGCTGCTTATAACGCAACTGCATTGGCGTTGGAAATATGTACTCTTGTGCTTAAGATTCACTGCTGCTTTCGAAGCAGCGGCACAGCATAGCTGCTCGATAGAGTGCTGTGCTAGCTCGCAAACGCGTGCAGGCTGCGTGCATAGTACCGTCACGCTCTTGCTGCAGTCATCACACAGATCACTGCTGTCAATTTGACGCAATGCGACGCTTCCTCCTAATTTATATACAGGTCGTGACGTGCAGTCACATACCGGCTGTTGAGCCCAAGCTAACCTGACAAATAGGACATGACTGGTAGAATCACAGATCCAGTCCCCTCGGCTATACTCACAACCAATGCAAGCTGTGTTCACAAGGCTTGCGCCGTCTTGCCTTCATGTAACGAGGGGATACACCTCAACACACTGATTCTCGCTTGGATAGCGTGATTGCTGAACCGCTTGGCAGTGTCATCCTTCCTGAATGCTCCATGCTGTAATCTATAGATTCGTAGGTGCTGTGTCTCTACAACAATTGTATCACACAACCCCAGCTTACGCCCTCATCTTCGATTCATGTTTACAATGTGAGCTTGCTTCTGCGTTGCTCTCTGCTGCACTGTTCAGCTGTGACCACACCTTTGCACAGGTCCTCTGCATAGAGGCTCAAGAGGCAAAGCAGTTGCGCAGCGCGTCATTGCAATCGCTCATAACGGTGGCCAGCAAGCACAATACTGGATCTGCCCAGCAATAGCAGCAGCTACATTCACGACGTCATTCTCTTAACTGCTTAGGATGCCTACCAGCTGCTGGAGCTCATTGAGAAAAATTCAATATGTGCGAAGCAGGTCCCGCAAAAATCGAAGTGGTGCCTCACCACTCATGTCAGCACCACATAAGCATCAGCATCGCTTACGTTGTGCGCATACTCAGCGTTAGATCAGCCAGATCATCGTCTAGCCACTGTCCCATCACGTCGTCTTTTATAAAGGTGGCAGCTCTTCGCAAGCAGGCTGGCTTTGATTGAAGCACCCTGATATCAGTGATCGTAGTGGAGTATCTTCAGAGCCTGTGCAGCGCGCACAGACGAAGACTTGGCCGAACACACACGTCCTCCCAACTGCCCTTCCTTTGAGCAACGACGACACACAGAAAAACGTTGAATCGCAGCACTCACATGAAGCCGTCACTGCAGCAGCGTCAGCGAGCAAAGAGAGCTGCGGCCAGGGTCCAGTCTAACGTCAACTCCGAGAGGTCCAGCGCTGACGCGTTAGATAGCACACAAGGCTCTGATGACACAAGTGAAGAGGACAGCTCAGATAGTACAACAGACTCATCTCAGCATGGCACAGCATCACTCCGCTACACTGGCAAAGGCCCTACAGGGGTCTCTCGCACCATGACACGAGAGCGCTTAGAGCTGCTGTTCGACAGGTGAGAACTCGAGCGGGAGAATCAGCAATGATCTCACGAGAAGCTGAAAGCAGCTTAAGGACACGATCACATGTGCTGTGTCACAGTGCTGAGCGTGGCGATCCATCGTCGACTGAAACATGCATGTTCTGCCGAAACTGGTCGTCTTGACACATTGACTCACTATGGTGTACTGTTATGTGCTTCACTAGGACGATTGACGAGGCGAGCAAAGCCCTGGGTGTCTCTACTACCATCAGCAAGCGGCTGTGTAGAAAGTTCCACATCCCTAAGTGGCCTTACAGGTGAGAACCCTTGACAGGCACCCTCGATAGCAAGTCTTCTGCTTGCGCATGTATACGCTGAGCTCCATCTGAATCTGACAGCGTCCATGCATGTCCTGTTGTCTTGCGATGTGTGTACTTCTTCAGGCAATTGCTGAGCATTGACGGCCAGATTGCCAAAACGGAGCACGTGCTGACCACACATCTGAGCGACAACAGCGATGATACAGACCTGATTGCTACACTGCAACAACGGCTGGTTGATCTGCGGCGTGAGAGATCGAGCATCGTGCACGGCGAACAAACAGATCCTGTACAACTTGCTGCGATCGCGAATGGCACAAGCACAGAGACACACTCTACACACACTGGCTCAGCAAGTACAGTCGCTACTGTCAACACTGTTGTTGGTGCATCCAGCATGCCGCACCTGATACCGGACACTTGCGATGCTGTCACGACTGATCGGTCCGTGTCTCACGCCGCGAACGCATACATGAAGCATGGAATGAATCGGCCTGCATACACTCAAGCGAACTTTTTGCAGCCCGCCTCAGCAGCCGCGCCACGGGGTATTGTGTGGTCCAGTTACGTGCCATACTATGCTAACCCAACTGTTATAAGCACAGGTTGTCTTCAAGAGACAGCAGCAGCGGCATCTGTGGTATTGAGCAACGAGTCACATGCAGTGTACAACAGTCTGGGGTTTACATCACAGTGCGTGAATGTCAGTGCGGAGCGAGCGTACAGACGGATTCCAGGGTCGCATATGATGCATCATGTTATGCAGAACCGATCAACACGGACAGCGGATGCAGCGACTAACGCTTACAAACAGCGCACTGCGTCCGTCACTCACGACAACAACAGTGACAGCAGTAACAGCAGCAGCAATGGTCACAGTCACATTGAGAAGGGTGCTCACACATGCGGCTTGCACAACATACCACAGGCTCATACTACACGCCCAAGTCAACAAGCACCATCGCATGCATCAACAGCGACACACTACATGCATGGATCAACTACAGGACAGACACAGAACACAATCGAAGGCAGTCTAAGTGGCATCTGGAATGAGAACGCATGGTCAGCGTTTCAAGGCCGTTGTTGGCCTGCGTTTTTTGCTGCAGTGCCTACACACATGCAACAGGGCATGTATCAACAGTCTTATCTCGACCCTATGACATCTGGACACATGCACACACACCCCATGCACAGTGTATCTACTGTTACAAAGGACACTGCGCACGATGCAGCTGCTATTAAGGATGATAGCACTGCGCTGTTCGACGAGGCACTTGAACATCTGAGCCACACTACTGGTGCAGATCGTACTAGTGAAACCAACAACAACAGCAGCAGTATGCATGATGCTCAACTGTGGTAATCGTGCTAGACACACACGCACACACACACACATTACACAGGCATACACACGCATGCGGAGTATATCAGCAGACGCACACACACGCGCACATACGTGCACACAGACAAGCACACACAATCGAACATCTTGTGGGCAGTTGGACTGTATGTGCACGCCTTGGTGTGTACACCAGCAAGTGTGTGTGGCTGTGTGTATGCGACCATGGTCATGCTATACAGAGTTTGCGTCGAAAGAGTGAAACAGCAACATCATCACGGGGATGCATGTGCTTACGTACAGAGCTGCACTTCGTGCGCTCAGTTCTTTGTATAATTGTGGGAGACGTCACACGCATACACAGTGCGCACGCGCACACAGAGAGCTGCACACAGCTACGAACGACACACATCGTGACGCAACTGATGATATACTGACAAGAACATGAAATTCTGACTGACACACAGTGCTACTACGGTTTGTTGAGAGCGGAACAGCCTTGCTTACGGATACAACAAGTGTCAGCGAACGAAGATTGGACGTTCATTTTGGCGCTCCGTTGAGAAACGATTGAGTTTTACTCATTGAGAGCGCTGACGACACATCAGTGCGATGCGTCAGCAATAGAAAACGAAAACAAAAACAGCACGACAGATACAGTTTACTACCGCTACATCCATGGCAGGATACATGGCAGAACGCAGAAACAGCGTGGTCTATCTATGACGTCACATCCCATGTGCGATAGTAGTCGCGCTTACCTGTAGATTGATTTCAGACCCAGAGAGCACGGAACAGAAACTGTCAGGAGTACTTTGTGAAAGATTTGATTTCCTTTGGATGTACGAGAATACACACAGGTGCGAGATTGCTTTAGAGCGTTCAACCTTGGACCACAACAGTTTTTTGAGGTGTCGTGTGCGGTGCGCGAAGACAGGCTGAGAGAGTTAGTTTTGGTTACTGAGTGATGTACGCTGAAGCATGATGGTATACACGTGGGTTCAATGTGTGACCTAGAATGATTGGTGTATGACCAGGAAAGATGTTTTAAGAAGGAGAACATTTGTTGCGGCTCAACACACAGCTGCGAAGCTTTGCGAGGCGCAGCAAATCACATGTACAGTGTGCGCACACAGCATAAGCTGTACATGCACAACAGTTGCACAAGATGGTGTATGCATACTCAACACGCACTGGTATGATACGAGACGGGAGACTACAGCCCAGACTTACGCAGCTACTGCTTTGGTGGAAGTTAGTTGTCTCTGTTCTACATACAATACGACGACTTACGAAGAAACGCACGCGTGAAGAGAGACTGTGAAACATAAGCCTGAGTGTGTTTTTGAGACGCTACAGCGTGGTCGAGTGAGAGTGACAAAGACAGGTTTTGAGTACTGGTATATGTGACACATGTATAGGCTAATAACATGAGACAAAGACGCTTTTGTACGAGGGGCACGTGCGCTGTCGCTGACTCTTTGTTGCATCGTGGACATCATACAACAAGTCACGACATGAACTGTGCTCACGAGACACTGAACTTGCGCAATGATCAACTTCCTTGTAGCCCAAGAATCGCAATAGTGGTGCCGCCTCAGCTCTTACGTTTTGTACCCATTCACCACATAGATTGGTGTACTGCTATATTTGCAAATGATGCATCCTATGCATACCTTTCTTTGAGAGCATGATATCACTACGTTGATCGCGCAATCTCAGTCGCTTGCATTAGCTGTGTCGTGTAAATAGAGCATACGCTGCTTTCGTGACTTGGCTCGTCCAATCGCGCCCGCAATGTAGCTGTTCGATTGCATGCGTTTGAAGGTGAGTTGCGATGAGTCGAGTTTCGTAGCTTGATGTCTGTACCACAGTTCATGTCCGCACTGCATCTGATGTCAGCTCTGCGTGCGTGCTGAGAGATCAAGTTGTCGTTTGTGTCACATAACGTGTCATGGAAGTACAGGGCTGCCAATCAGGATGCAATACCTCTCATAATTGATGCGGCGCCACACTATCAGCAAGCTTCGTCCCGATTTGCATACCGCATAGAACTCTGCTGAGACGCCATCGGTACAGCTGCTTTAGGTGAGGTGACGACTCCCTAATGGTCTCTACAGACAGACTGCATATGAGCGTAAAGGTGTATAATGTCCGGAAGCGCAAGATCAGCCATCATTCTGCTCCGCCTACCCAAGCCAACACCGCACTGAGACTGAAAGCACATAGTCCGTGCTGTCAAGCGTGTGCGACTCGCACGGTTATGCCCTACAGAAACCTGATCACCGTGTCACATGCCTGCTGCTCCCCAAGCAGACACTGCAGCATACTGTCGCGTGCCGGCAAAGGTAGTGTTTGCACAGCTGCGCTCCCAAGCATTCCACACAAGTGCAGGGTGTGCACTGGGCTTGCACCAGGTATGAGGACTCAGCTAGTCAAGAGATCCGAGATCTCGTGCTTCGGGATCACCGACAGTGTTCATCGCTCTGCGGCTTCCTCAGGCCAGCTCCCATCTGAGGTTCATGTTTATCTCATGTGTGACATCATGTGTCACCGTACCATCAGAATCGTCCTCAGACTCAGAAACGGGTCGCAAACGGTGCTGTGCTGTGCGCGCAGACGCTGTGGTCTCGTGGCGATGATGAGAAAAGATTTCGTCTCAGCCGCGGCTCTAGCCGGCAGTGCATTGCTCGTGACCATTGTGTGCATAAGTGTACGAGCAACAGCAGTGCCTGTTGTGCTCTGCGCGCAATCTTGTGTACCTCGGCGTAAAATCACGACCACGGTTGTACCACATATGGTACGCACTCCTCCACGATAGGATGCACTCTTGTGTGACAGAGGCAGCTTGCGCACCAAGCCAGAGCTCAGGCGGTCCAGGCTGTGTAGACTGGATCTCATTGTGGCTAGCCTGCGGTCAACAACACTACGATCCTTGCTACTTCAAGCCCTCAGCAGCAATGCCTGCTCTCGCAACAGGAAGGCAGAACTCACAGTTGGAGAGGCTGCTGATAGTAGCCACGGGAACAAGGATGCGCGATCTGAAGCGCTATCTGTCTCTTGGTGGTGATGCAAACGCTCGGGTACTTAGAGATCCTCAGTTCAAGTTCTTACACTAGGAGCGAGGAGTACACAGGCGCAGGACAGCTTTCGGAGTTCTCGATCCTAGGGGTCTGCTCGCTGCAGGACAAGGTAGAGCAAAAGAATCTGCTGCTTGATGCAGGAGCTGACCCTAACATAGGCGCAGAAACCTCGATGAGCCCGATGTGTCTCGCGGCTCAGGGTCTAGACGGCAAAGTCACGATGGCTCTATTGATACGGCGAGGCGCACGAGTCAACACTGGCAGCTACACACCTCTGATGTCTCTCTGTCAGAAAGGAAAAGTAAGTTTGGTGAAGTGGCTGGTAAACGAGCACGGGGGCAGACGTGAACGCTGTACAGCTGCAGGCACCCTTGACTGAAGGCGGAACAGCGTCTGCGTGGTCTGCGATACTCTATGTAGCGTCAAACAATCACCTGGGTATCATGATGTTCCTACGATCAAAGTCGGCCTCGTTTGCTGCTGAGATCGGCGGCTGTAAGCACACAGCACTGCATGCAGCAACTGGTCACGCACTTTGTATGAAGTGGATACTGGGTTGCAACGATCTGGACGTCGATGTCAGAAACGATCTAGACCGCACAGCTCTGCATGTTGCAGCTCTGCAGGGACAGACCATCACAATGGAAATGCTGCTTGATGCAGGAGCGAACATCGAAGCTGTCGCTGTCGGCTGCTACACACCGCTGAAACTCGCCATGTACTTCAACAAACCTGAGGCTGTGATGCTACTGCTATCCAGAGGCGCAAACATGCTATACAGAGACGCAGGAAATCGCTCTAACGCGGCTGATACCGGTGCATCGCGCGCGAGCACAGCGGCGCTGGAAACGTTGCTGACATCTGCCCAATGGTTGGCTCTGGACAGCAAACAACGCAAAAACGCTGAGATATACTTGCTCTCCAATTGCAGCAGCATCGAGACACTTGACGTGATCCGCAGACACGCACTGGACATGCCGCACCTGGTGCGCTACAAATTTGCAAATGGCACCAATGCCTTACATGCAGCAGCACAACGTGGCAAGCCTATGCCACTGATCTGTGCACTGATCGAAGAAGGCGTTGACAGTACACTGAAAAATAAAGCTGGACAGACGCCTGCTGATGCTGCACGTGACAACGGGTATGCTCTACAGGCGAGAATACTTGACAGAGCTATGCAAGATCACCTTTTGAAACTAGAGCCTGCGCGCACAGAAGAGAATCGACAACAGCAACAACGGCAGCAGGACGAACAACAGCGAAAACAACAGCAGCAACAGCAAGAACAACAGCAACAGCAAGAACGGCAGAACGAACAACAGCGAATTCAACAGCAGCTGCAGCAGCAGCAGAAGCAGGAACAGCAGACAGAACAGCAAGACATATTACCATGCGTTGTTGCCTGAGGCTCATGTGTGCAGGAGCCAATTCAACAATCATCAAAGCTATGCACTCTGTACAGGCAATGACAGGAGCGTGTTGTGGGCAATCTACAATACGCGTCAGAAGAGCAGCAGCGCATTTACTGTTCTGAATCTTATCGGGCAGCAAGCCAGTTGATGTGCTTGTACACACACATCGCGAACAGACCGAGCGAATTCACGTGGTTCACACGATATACAAGCAAGCAGAACAATGAAGCAATGCCGCAGCTAGGGCTGTTGCCTGTGCGAATGAGCTTTGCGCTATGTCTCTGTGATATGCATGGCTGCACAGTGTTTTGTGCGACGGCATATTGCGTGTCGGCGCGGCAATAAAGCTGAACGGAAGCCGAGCGCACCTTCTGAGCCTGTTTGTTGTGAGACTGGCTCATACATCACTGTCTAGCTCTCTGCCAGTCAACAGTCGTAGGAAGCGTGGCGTGCGTCCTCCTGAATCATGCGCCTATACCTTTCCTTTTTTCTGACATACAAGGGCACTGTTGCCGAATTGCTTCAGTCAGCATAGCACGAATGTTAGTTCGTGGGATCAGTTTTAATGAAGGTGTGCGATCTGCATCATCAACAGGAGCAGCAGCAATTCCGCCCTTGAAATCAAAGCAGCTGCTTGTTGCGTTTGATAGATCTTCATTGCACTCTCACAGCCAAGAAATGGTTGCCATGTAGCTACGGGTGTACCTGTACTCTCGCTAATACCGCATACTCAACTAAACTCAAATCTTGGACAATCGTGTCCCGCTTGAATATACCCTATGTCTTATGAGTCACAGCACTGTCTGGGTGTCACATGCTCTTACTATCATGTACTACCACCAAGAGTCACACTCGACCTGTTTCCTTGCACTACATCTCTCCCACACGGAGGAATGCTGGTACAACATCTGCGCATTGACCATGTGTCGCCCTTGTACTCATAGCTGACACACTCGGACGGCACTCTAGGTACCAGACGCAGTCGATGAGGCTAGTAGGCGTCTTACAACATTCTCACATCCACTGTGCAGCATAGCAAATTGGAACATCCCTCCCTTCTACTTGTCAAGTGGCAGCATGTGTGTGTTGTTGTTCATGTTTAATCTCCGGCACCTCGACAGTCAGCAGCACACTCAGTGTTTTGAGTTATTCGGAGCGATTTTTGAACTACACGTTGCATCTCTCTCGCCCAGCAGTGTCCAACAGCATAAGCCTGCAACGTGTGCATCTAAAGCTTCCATTGCTTATGAGTTGGGCACCATACGCTTTGATCTGAGGAAGCAACGCGTGTCGACGCCGTCACCCCAACAGCTCCACTGTACGTGCGTGCGTGTGTCCAGCAGCTGCTCAGCAACATCGATCAGTGGACAGCAACTTCGTGCGTCAGTCCACGGTTGCTCTGTGTCCTTTCTTTGTCCTTTCAAAACACGACCTGCCTCTTTCACGCGTTGCGATCGCGTTTCTGATGTCGTGTTGTGATATGCACAAGAGTACCCGTGCCGCTCCTCGATGTGCTGCAGTGCATATCACCAAGCCAACATTCATATGTATAGAACACACAGCACACGCGTTTTCGCCGAGCAAAGATCCAACACCTGCAGCATTGCCTGCACCGCATGCCTGTGCAATTCACTCCACTTTTGTGAGCTAGCAGCAGAGCGAATCGCACAAGACTGTGTCTGCATCAAAGCGACTTTGCAGTATCACCCGTCGTTTACCAATGACCCCAATTTTCACTAGGGTGGAAACCTCACGATTCGCAAACTACTGACTGCAGATCATAGGTAGCATGCAGACAGCAACAGCGAGCCTACGAAACCATTTGAAGAGTGTGTGCGCGCGAAGCAGAGCGTTTACAGGTATACAGATTCTGAAAGCACATAGCTTGTACAATGACGAGACACGTCGAGAGCATGAGCTGCCATGCGACTTGCGAGCAGTATGCATCGTATGCGTTTGATCGACTGCTAGCAGCACACACGCGTTCCGTTGCACCATTTGATCATGCGATGCTGTTTTCGCTGCTTACCCACAGGCGGCGCTGGTGTCAGCAATCTTGGTAGCCCAGCTTGCTTATGGGCACCGCAATATGCAGCAGCACATCAGCAACCTCCATTACAAACAGATATGCAACAGGCTCAAAGCATATGGCAGCAACTATCACAACAGCAGAACTCTATAGCGTTCCAGTTACAACTTTTACCTCAGGTGTGTGTATGCGTGCGTCACATTTTACAATACAGTTGTGGAGTCTGATCTTGAGTGCTGCTACAATAGATACTTCTACTTTGGCCAAAGGGGAGCAGTGCTTCTTCGTTCATGTTGAGCACGTCGATCGATGGCGTGCACACCCTGATGTGCGTCTAAGCATGCGTATGTGTGTTACGTGTTCGTACTTGTTGCCGCAGCTGGCGAGAATACAAGATCACAGATCTAGTGTGCCAATCACACTTCATATAGAAAGCCCAGCTACTGATTCAGCAGCAAACGATTGCATCTATGCTCTGAACCGCAATAACCGTGAAGTGAAGCCAGCTAACCATAAGAAAAGGCCGTGCAACAGGCGTGGGCGACGAGCGAAGAAAAACTTTGTGGGACGCAGATAGCATACAGTGTCGAGTCTGTTACGCATTGAGGCACTATAAGACTATATTGCGAGCAGTGCAGTTAATGATCAAGCAAACAACACAACAGACATCTGACCCGCACATACATACACACAGAGAGACGTGCGACATTATTTCACACACAGGACGTTCCATCACACGCGATTGTGCCGTAGCCTTGGTGTGCTGTGTGCCCTGGGGAAATAACGAGGAATACGTACAAACTACAGAATGGACACCGGGCATGTCACTCTGGTCGCAACCATGCATCTATGTGATTACTGCTTCGATCTGTGAGGTATCTTGAGTACGGCTATGATTCAGACGGTATAATCTATCGCATCACAGTACGAACATGCACAGACACGAGTGCATCGTTAGACACAAAAGCGGATCAGATTGCTATCCTGATGCACATGCATTGATCTCTCGTGTGTGTCCTAGCCTTGCTGTTCTGCCGTGTAATGCGTGCCGTCTCTTGTCACCAGAATTAGTGTCATTGTGTCTTCTGGATAGAGCCATGCTGCTATTGCATGCATTCGGCGCGTCCAAAAAGCGTGTGTTGTGTGCTTTGCTCCCTTGTGTAGTGACTCGCAAAGATATCGCTCATCATGTAGCGGCTAGCTTGTATGTGGAACCTCTCATGCGCACACGTTTCTGCTGTGCGTATAAGCTTCAATCGAATGCTACAAGTCAGTCTCCTGAGATGTCAGCACACCACATGCATATAGCACTACTGTAGCTTTGTGTGATTGCTGTGTCGATTCTGTTTTTGTGTGTGCTGGCTTTCGTTTGCACCTCTCATGATTGCATGTATTTGTGTCAGTGTGCTTCATACTTCTGTATGCTATAGTGGTGTGTCTCAGCTGTGTCTGGATTTTGAGGCGTATTTGTGATGCGCACATGCGGCTCACAGTGCCGCAAATTGCACGTGTGGCTATCGCTTGGTCGAGTCGTACGGTCTGCACACACATGACTCGTCAAGTCATCTGTGTACATACCAATTGTAAATTTCGTGCTGTTCGCGAAGCTTGACGGTCCAAGAGCACTAGATGCGATAGCGTAGTATGTTGTCTGTTGCATGTTGTGTGGCATCAACCGCGTAGCGCTTGCTATCGTAGTGTTGTTGCATGCGTCTTAGAGTGATCCAATGCCTCAGTCTGTTGAGGTGTTGCACTAACCATGACGTATGATTGTGTCGATACACAGCCAATTGTGCTTGCATTCATTCATTAGTCAGCTAGTGTCTTTGCGTCATGATAGAATGCACACTTACGCACCCTACGCGTTTTGATGCTGAACGTATTGCCGTGCGCACTGTCGTTGTTCCCACTAATGACCAGTAGCGTAAGTGTTTGTCGTTATAGCTGCATGTCGCGGAAGTCATCAAGAGATCCAAGCTCATAACCTGCAACACCATCAGCAAATGCATCACTGTACCCTTCTTGATCCATTGCATTTGCGTCCTTGTGTACATCACCGTTCATGCCATAAGGATGTGATGTTGCAGCATGATTTGTGCCTGTGTCTGTGTTTGCAAAGTAACGTGATGCGTCATAGCTACTCGCTGTTGTATGCGCATGCTGTAGCTGCTGCTGCTGCTGCTGCTGCTGCTGCTGATGATGATGTTGTTGCTGTTTATGTTGTTGATGTGCTTTGCGAGGCGGTGAGCAGTCCATGGTCAAATCTTCAATCACTATCTGTGTATAAACAACGCCCATACACGCACAGATGCACACGGACATTCGTGTTGGGACGGTGCAATAGTCGTACATGCAATGCATATAATTACAGCAGTGTGTAGTCCGAGAGGCGAGCATACGTGTACGTACAGACATACGAGCACGGCGTTGGAGCACTGACGTGCAACGCGTATTGCCTTAGGAGCATAAACATGGAGCTGTTAGACACACCCTCCAAAGGATCGCCTGACGTGACTCAAGCTGACGTAGTTTGAGGCGCACATCGTTTCCCTGCCTCGCCTTGACGGCATGTGTTTGATTATGAGAAGCGAAGCTTGCTGATACGGCCTTACTTGTGACGCAATGCACGCTTGAAACGTTGCTAGGCACGTACAGTGCAGTACACTGTGCGCGAGCATGCGGGTCTCAATTACAGCTATCATTGAAGTACTGAAGTCATGTTCGTGTGTTTGCGTTCTGTGTGCGTGTACCTCTTTGCTCGGTGCAGATGCAGTCGCCGCAGCTGAACTTTTTGCTGTACCCGTCAAATCTTTGCTTTCAGCAGAGGGGTGTTTCTTCGGTACAATAGTAGATGCACGTGATGTGACAGCAGGTACAGGAAACTTCCGCAGTGCAAGCTGGCGTTTGCTGACAAATGAGACAATTTGTTGCAACAGATCCTTGCCGCACAGTTCCACTTTAGCTTTGCTCCACCCTTCACACTGCAGTACACACGCAAACGAAAAGAAATGGAGTGTTTATATATGAGGTTCATACGCAGAGCATACAGATCGCTGACGCCTACACGTACGCGGCAGGTCTCGACACTTCTTATCGGTGCAACTGTCAATACACTGGGGTTCATGCGTCTTCTGTGCACGCATCAGACGCTGGCTCGAATATCGAAGACTGAAAAGCTAAGCTCGCATAGCAGCCAACTTGCGCTTGCGACAAACAAGTCGTGACTGCAAGCATGTGGCTCACACGTTGCGCTCAAGCAATTGAACACAGCAGTGAATATACAGACAGTAGCGCACATTTATTCATAGCAGTGTACCTGTAGAAGCTCAGATTCAGTGACAGGGCACCGCTTGGCCACTTCATGCTGTATGGTTGCATTCATGATCTGGAACTTTGGCACACTGCACATGTGCATACACAGCAAACATTAAGATTCAAAGAGAAACGCCCATGAGCATTGCACATGTGGTACGTCGTGTGTACACGTCCGGGTAGCGTGAACACACAAGCAAGCGCGACTACAAATTGATAGGGAGAGCATACACAAGCTTGACTGAAGCGCTCTGTGTATCCAGCATCAACAGCGTGCTGACTAATCATGCTGACTCATTCAGCAGGCTTGTGTGAGGTTATAGTCGTTTGCGCATGTGACATCCGTGCGTCACTGCTAAAGTGAGAGAGGTCGTGCTTTGTCGGTCAGTGACACGACTGATATCTCCTTCGCAACAGTGCTCGCATTGCACGCGCACATACTGACACACAGCAGTCGCTCACGAGCGTTTCCGCACATGGAAAGTGTGTCTTGACGCTGTATTAACGTGATGGACCGGCGATCGTGTGATATATAATATCAGCGAGAACGGAAAGCGCGTGTCAACGCTGGCATGGTGCGCGCACGAGAATCGACTCACTTTTTCTCAGCAGCATAGTTGACAGTCCATGTCTTGAGCTCAGTTAGCAACTGCTTCCTATCTGCTTCATCTAAACGAGCCTGTATACCAAACAGTGTGAAGACAATCCAAGAGCGTGTGTGTGTGTGTGTGTGTGTGTGTGTGTGTGTGTGTGTGTGTGTGTGTGTGTGTGTGTGTGTGTGTGTGTGTGTGTGTGTGTGTGTGTGTGTGTGTGTGTGTGTGTGTGTGTGTGTGTGTGTGTGTGTGTGTTTGTGTGTGTGCACGTGGTCCATTCGTAGAGCATGCTAGAATGACCGGTTGTGAGTAGGTCATGCAAGTCGAGCTTATACAGCGCGTCAGATGTCACACAGCCACAACAGACCACCTATGACGCATCGTGTGTATTACTTCATGCGCGCCTTGACGGGAGTTTGCGCCGGTCTCTTTCAAGTACTGAAGCTCCTCGATCTGCTTATACAATGAAGCGCAGCTGTAAAAAACAGTGGCGCATCAAACGCAGTATCTTTGACAGCACCCCTGACAACGAGAACTCTCTAGACATATGTACATGTACTGCGTAGGAAATAAACGGCTAGTATACAGTATACACACCTGATATTTCTCTTCAGGAGCAGCAGTAAATAGCAGCTGTAGCCCAAACTCAGTGTCATCAGCATCATTGATTGCGTCCATTTTTGAGCTCTTACGCCGCTTTGCTGCACGCTCTTTTACTGACTTGGCTGCAAACAGATCATTGTCACTGCCACTCTCGCTATCTGAAAATTTATAAGAACGCAATGATGCAATATAGCATACAACACGTCCATGCAGTCTGTTGTGAGACACGAACACTGAAGGAATGAATTGCGCACAGATCAACCGCTGCTAGTTCCGCTCTTTGTGCTTGGCGCAACTTGGAGCACGATCCGGCCGTGCACATGAACGAAGCATGCATGATTGCTCTGTTGAAGCGTTTACAGAAATGACCACCGTGTTTTACAACGAACTACCACTCTAGCTTTCGCTATCTGCGACATATTAGAGATGCAGTGATTCACGTGTTGCATGTGCATGAGGGATTTATACGACAGTGGCAGGCCAGTGGCAAGATCGAGCGCTACTGAACGTTCAGTCTCCCCAAGTAACAGCAGCAAACGTAATCACAAGACGAACATAACACAACAAAGATAAACACAAAACGTCATATCCGTGACACATGATGTGAGATTGGAATCAATACCTTCGTCGCCAGCACTGTCACTCTCGCTGCTGCTAGAGCTGTCGCAGGATACAACAGCGTAACACCCATACATACAACAAATGTATCACGAAACACAAACAAGAACACTGGTCGTTAGAGGCTCAGCATGTCAGACATAACGGACCGGCGCGCGTGTATGACGTGCAAGCAAGCACGAAGCGACTTAACAGCCTGCGGCATGTGACTGCATGACTGGTTGACCTGTTCCAAGAGGTCAACAGAATAGGATATCAGATGACAGTCCATTACGGAAAAGAAAAAGTGAAAGTGCGTCAGGCATACACTCGCATATGCCTGCATGCACAGCGTAGCTTGGTAAATGTTCTCACAGTCTAATGCGATCAAGTCAACCGTTCCTTTGTAAGACCGATACAGAGTGTATCTAATGCTGCACCGCAATAAACAGGCTGGATTGACTGGAATGATCGCATGCATGAACGATATACAGCTTTGCTCGCCCGAGTGGTCGGGACACGAGTGCGATACTCAAGAAAGTACAGCTCGCATCGATTGTGACACATCTACTTGTGCATGATGAGGTAGCAGACGTGACGGTCCAGCAAACGTGTCGACTTTTGTATCCGCACATGAATACTCCTGTGTGTCATGACAGCTAGCACGTGACGATAGCATCTGTATGCATGCTGATACATGGTATTGTAAAAACAGAGCATAGAATCTCACCTGAGACCCTCGAAAGTAGCTGATGCTTTCTTCTTTTTGCTGGTGCTGCTGCAACAGCATACAATGCAAAACCAACACCGCATCACACAGCAGGAACGGACAAACACAGCGCGAACGTGACGTCAAGTCTGGACACTCAAAGAGAGCCACTGGTCCGTTACTTATTCGCTTGCTCTGTCTGTGTGAATAGCACACCACACCATGACGTCGCAATGCATGCCATTTCAAGTGGTTGCATGCTGAGCGCTTCATGACATTTTCGCAGGTCTGTACAATAGGTGTGCGCGCTTCCTGATGCATCGTGGCGTGGTCAGATAGGTATACAACTACGTGTGCAGAGTATATCTCTCTACGCTTTGAGTTTCCGTACATGACTATACACATACACATACACACGCATGTACATGTACGCCCAGTAGCGCGCGCGCGCGCATGTGTGTATACCTGGCTTTTGTGGCCTTTTTGGTGCTACCCGTGGAGCTTGATTTAGCAGCACGGGTCTTCTTTTTTGCTGTAGCCTTTGTTTTCTTTGACGTGTTATCTGCTGCTGTTTCTGCTGTGCTAGCCTTTTTGCTACTCGCTGCTGAGGTTTTCTTGCGCTTGGAGCCAACTTCTGCTTGCAAAACACCCAGAGACATGTCAAAGACAGTTCAACGAGCAGACGGTTCGGGCGACACAAAGGATGTGCCGATGTCATGTGTCGCGTCAATACTGCACAAGAACTCTGCAGCAAGAATCCTCTCGTCGTCGGACATCTAGGTGCTCACTATTTGTATACACGCGCTTGTCATCTTATATGCATTATGCCTACACGCGCTGCCAAGGTCGCATGCAGTTGCGCTACGCACAAGCTAGTATGACAATGTAAGTGAACAAGCATGTGACCACCTAATATAGCATCCATTTCTTTTATCGCTCACCTTGAGTTTCATCAGGGTTGTCAGCTGTGTCTGCATCTGTCTCGCTTGCTCCTTCTGTCATGCATTGATACATCATTGCAGCGTATGCAACAGCATGGCAGTCAAAAGGTAAATTTGACACAGAGCCGCTGTAGATGTCTCGTTTAAGCATAAGCTCAGGAACAGCGATGTCTAACTAGATTGTGATACCAAGCTCAATGTGCAAAGTGACAAGCAATGCCGTGTAGCACTTGGTGCGCGATCTGTTTCTGCCGCAGAGAGCATTTGTAGCACGCGATATATAACTGCCTCTTGCACACGTACAAGCAAGGCGAAGTTTGCCACGGTGACAGACTCTTGCTCGTATAGTAGGCATCATGGATACGTACTTTTGCTTTTCTTTTTGCTGGATGGTTTTGTGCTGCCAGTTGAGGCCCGTGGCTTTCTGTGTGTGCGATAGGCAATTTTGAACTCCAAATTTGCATTCCGCTCCAGCATATCTGCTTTAGGTCCTCGCCGCACATAGGCAGCCTGTATATACGTTCAGCATACATGACACGCAATACATGTGATATCTTTCTCGAGCCACGTTGATCAGCGAGTTTGCTTTGAGGCTGCACAGCATACGCGCAGCCTATCTCCGTATTGAACGATACACCAACATGTGAGACTCATAGATAGTGTTTTCGAGTTCATCAGCGCATCCGCGTTGGGTCTCGCCGCACACAAGCAGCCATTTTCATGTACACACACGATGCACATATGGGTAGTACTGTGACATTCGCAGTTACAGCAGGCAGCGCCGAGAATCAACGGCAGTACACACGACTGCTGTGATTCTGTGTTCATTCCATCCATAGGGAACAAAAGGGGTACCAACATGATACTACATGTGTTATAGTATCAGATCACTTATTATGATATCATATCAATACCCTTGGTGAACACGTACCTGGAAAGTCGCTGCGCCTTTAGAGCCTGTCTCTACGCTCTCCTCGTCCAGAAATGATCTTAGCACCATCTGTCATACACAGTACACAACAGAGATGACAAAACAGGAAGCACCAAGTACCCACCGTCAGTAAGCCATGCTACAGGATACAAAGACACGCCAGCACTCGAAGCTCATTCAACATTCATGTGAACACGACCCAAAACTTGCAGAACCCATCGTGTAGATGGCGACCGAGAAGCATGCAGCGAAGGATTGTTTGAAGGACTTTGTGGATTGGTCTGTCATGATGCAAAGTGATGACCGCAATGTGGGCATTGCTTAATCGTTTGTTTCTGCTTCGTGGTTTTCCTCAGTCGCCTGTGCTGCATGCGGACGACACTGCACAGCTATATATCTAGAATCTATACTCATTTACCTATGTGTCAATATACCTGTCACGTATAGTATCATGTCTATGCATACAGATGTGCGTGCGTTGAGTGACACTCGTTGTAGATTACGCTCTGCTACTGATTTGCTGTGTGCCTATGTCAAGCACAAACCTCTCAACATGCCACGCAATACACTATCATGTACAGTGATTGTCACCTGCTGTACAATGCGTTCTGCTTGTGACCTTACTGTAATTGAGGAATGAATATATGTGTAAACGTAGTAACGTTAGTGCATCTAGTCTCGTGCATATTACCTGCTGTAGGATGCGCTCTGCTTCTGATTTGGTGAAGCTGCTACCTGCTCCAAAATCCTGTACATGACACAGAGTGCGATATATATGCACACGAACACATAGATGAGATCTGCAATAGCAGCATACGTGAAGAGAATCGGGTCGATACATTGGCAACGTTGGTGAAAGCACAGTCACTCGTTCATCCTGACCATGATTGCACAAACGGTTGTATGATTCATTTAACACATCATATATTCACCTGTAAGCCTTCAGCAGCAGGCTGTATAGCCTTATTCCCTGCATTCTTCTCGCCTCTCCAGAACCCTATGCGTGCACACACGATTACGCACACACATCACAGCGTCACATGTACATCCATCCATTCACATACACAGACACGCGTGTATCCGTCCGCATGTAATAGAACAAACCGGTACGTATGCAACAGAAAGCGTCAAGGCCATGCAAGCATCTGTTGAACTGTGCACGCATCAGCATGGCAGACACTGCAATACACATGCACCAGCATGCATTTCAAGTAGCCTTGCCTGCTTATATACAGAGATCTGGGCACACACTGCATCACGGAAACCAATCCTGCATCACAACTCACCTGCTAGATGAATCAGTGTGAAATTTCGCTGTAGGTGCAGCAGTTGAGATGCAAGTCTCAGGATTTGTCGGCCCTGAATGACACAACGCAACAACAATATGCTTCATGAAAGAGTGAGAACATGATGCGTGGAGACGATCAATCAGGAATTCCATGTGAATCGGCATACAGACAAAATGGAGACGACGAGAAACCTGCCAAGATCAAAATGTCGATATTCAGGACAAGCCGCGCATTGAAGTCACACGTTGACGCATGCTTTGCTATGTCACTATGGCCTGTGAGTGTATGACACGCCTACTCGTGCCAGTCTATTTCGACAATCTGAACTGTTAGTCTCTCCCGTTGTTTGTACTTCGACAGACACACGTATACACGTAGGTGCGCATGAACACGCTTGGTCAGTCATGCATCCCCCCTATATGTATCATAGCTGTTCACGCCAATCCATGGTGACACGCTCGATTGTGAGTTCACCTTTGACACTGGTCCATATGCCCACGTACACACGTACACACGTGCAAACGTGTTCGGGACTATATGAATGTACATATCATTATTACACCCATGTACACACATAATTATATGTTCAACACGTAATATACACAGTGGTCACATGTATACCTGCTCACGGCAGTCCATTTCAACAATCTCCACGCCATCAGCAGCGAGCTCTCTGCAGTTGTCACATGTCTGCTTGCACAGAGCACGGTTGAATGGCTCCCCAAAATAGCCTAGCAGCAGCACACGCCGGCACTCCACCTGTGCGTGCGTAATGTGGGGTGGACAAATATCGCGCGTACAGACACACGTTGAGGTAGCGTTGACGCCGCTATGTGAGCTGGCCAAGGTAGCTCAGTAGTAACAAACGCAGACACTCTACCTGTTCGATATATTGCATGCGATGTGTAGCACGCACGCATCGACACATAAGCCGCTGTGTAAACTTGCCATGTTAGCCAATCTGCATTGAGAGCGACACTATCACGCAAAACACCGCGTCGAAGATTTTGACACTACATCTGCGTAACTGTGTGACGTGTGGCATGTCAACGTGAAAGCACAGCGCGTGCAGGCACAAACGCACACACGGAGGCACCATCAGCATGCAGAACGAGTACACGCCGGCTACTCGCACTGTGCTGATGCAATGTACAACGTTCACACGTATTTCGCATCAGGTGATACGAAACACAGCATGTGATGTGCATACCTCATTGTCACAGAACTCAACAGCTGCATACAGGTTGTCCAGGTGGTTCCTGCGCCTCTCCCACTTGAGGTTTTCTTCCTGTGCATGCAGTGCACAGCATAGCGGATGCATTGTGTTTCAGCGCGGTTCCAACTGTGCAATCATCCCTACGGCGTGTACACAAAGCTAGTACAACGTTTTGTGTGCGCACGTCACTTGCACCTTGAAGCTGACATGCACTCTCTCTTGGAGAAAACCGGTTCCCCAACAGATGGAACCTACACGCCAAGTGCGTGTCATCATTGTATTCTCGATTCGTGATCGCTACGTGTCTCCTTCACGCGTCCATGTAACACAGCGCGTGTAGCGTGACTGAATCAGAGACACAAATGAGCACAGAGACGCACCTTGTTGATCATAGACTTGAGCCTGTTCTTGTCTGTGAAGGAGAAGAACACTATGCACTCTGCTACCTGTACATAGAAACACATACATATACGCACATACATGCATGCAGACCAGCAAAAATAAGAGACAGCTTGCAGCTCGCTTGATGAGTCAATATCTCATCTCATCATGTGGAATGAGCGTGTGCACACAGCGGTGACATTTGGCAGCACGCGCAAAAGTGTCTGCCAACGGGCACCAGGGGGTAATGTACGCTAACAGACACAATCTTGATGAGTGCAACCGTGCGGACGTGATATCTCGCCGTGCAGTTAACGTCTTATACTTTTCAGGCGCGAACACGTATGTCAAGAGATAGCGAGTCGCAGAATGATCCTCGACGCAAGGTACTACAGACACGTTCGACCAGACACATGTACCACTCATGCATATGCACGCGCAACCATTGTTGATCTGGACTAGCATTACTCACATAGATGCAGGGTCGATCACTACTCACAGGGCATGGCATCAAGGCCTTTGTTCGTATAAGGGATAATGCAAAAACGTTATTGTGCATCATACCTGACCA
>CAXIVC010000113.1:0-43127 GCA_964035585.1 Polytrichum formosum | reverse complement strand
GAAAGGGTAGAGAGAGTGGGTTTGTACGAACTCTAAAGTCTAATCCCCAGCCCGAGATACAGTGCGCCTCGTCAATGACGAACAGCGAAAGTAACCGCCGCTCATACAGCCTCTGCAGCACTTTTTTGACTGCACCGCTCCTGTCCAACTTTTCAGGCTAAAATTGAAAATATGCAACCATATACAAAAATACCCACACAGCGCCTGTGGATGATCTGATAATGGCTTCGTTACGTCGCCAATGCTGTAAATGTAGACAATGCTCTGGCTACGGAGCCCTACATCATAAAATGTAGCTACATGCGAGATTGCATGACTCACGTCTCGATGCGAGTACACGCATAGTATGCTACGCATCGCGCTTGTTCCTTGGTCCTATCAGCGTTGAAAAGCTATTCAGTGAAGGGCAATCATGCATGCTGATGGCTTCAAACTTCTATCAGAGAGCAGGACGCTGTAGCAGCAAAACTACCGCAGTGTCGTACGTCACGAAGGCTCATGCATTTACTGAACATTGACCTCAGTAAGCACCGTTGTGGAGACTGATACTGGAACAATGGCAGGCACAAGCTCCGTCATGGAATCCCACGCATCCTCCCTTTTAAACGGTTTCACTGCTGCGCAGGCACATCTCCACGAACGCCCAACATGTACGAATAATGCATGGAGCACCGTGACAACTTGTTGTGTGTGGTTGCATAACGTACCGTGATGTACAGCAACTTTAAGCCACCAAAGGGCTGCAGGTTGTAGAGAGCATCCATCACAGGGGCACACTCCGTCTAGAGAACAACATCATATAACACCTCATACAATGACATGACTGCTGACACGTCGCTTATTATTGGAGGCATACCTCACATTTGCGTCAGGCGGCTCACGTTAGCAACGCGTCGCTGGTGCACAGACGACATCCATCACCGTTCGAACAGACGCAGAGCACCTATGCGTACTAGAGGGTCACGTTGATTACACACAAGCAACATGCGCATGACTCACGTGCTGAAGACGCAATAATGTTCAGGTACGAAGCTTACCGCGTAGTCCATGTCTGAGCTCATTGCCGCTGCCTGCACGCCATCCATGCGCAGTCCTTGCACCTGGTCGCATAGTGTAACCCACACAACATATGGTGCGTGTAGATGAGCTCAAGGTCAGCTACGATGCAATGCACCTGTCCTGCGCCTCTCGCACACGTGGCCCCATATGTCGAGCAGACAGTAGTGAGAAGCCCCGAGGTAGCAGCAGCGCAACAGAAGAACAAGACATAACAGATAAGGCGCAACATTCTCAAGCCTGAAAGACCCCACAGGCAACATGATACCAGGTACGAATGTAGTGGTGAGATTGTACCTGATCGTGTACTAAGGACAGCAGTGGCGAGAAGACAATGGCTATGCCAGGACAGCACACTGCAGGTAGCTGGTAGCACAGAGACTTGCCTCCTCCAGTGGGTATCAGCACAAACACATCTCTTCCGCGCATGCTGGCTTGCACAACCTGTACCAAACACAACAGTCGACGTTGAACGGCATACTGGTCAACACTATCTGGTTTAGTGACAACTCGCTGCGTTTGCGCTTTCCATGTTGTCTAACATCTGGCGTGATTTGACATGACTTGGCGAATCACCGGTTCACGCATGACAGCTCCACATGCTTTGCTGGAGCAGCATGCATACGTTCGACGAATCCCGTTCGATGTATGTGCAAATGAACCTGTATGCTGGTGTGGTCGCCACGCTTTCCACATTGCAGCACAAGCCATCACATCTAGGTCGACAAGCCAAGTGTTGTATTGCTTGAATACCTCTTGCTGGCCATGTCTGAACCTGTGATGTCCAAACACAGTCCTCAGCTGCTCAAAGATGTCCAACTGATTCTCTGCAGATATACGCGGAAAGGATTGTATCGCCACAGCAAGCAAAAACACGTTGCACGCGTCATGACTGATGCGAGATAAACTGTATGCAATATACTTGATCATCTGGCAACACCATGCAAATGGCGCGTAGCAGTACCGCGCAAAAGCAATTCCGTACAAGACGCGGTGTTTGTCTGCGGCTCACTCCATGCACCATGCTGCTGACGACGCATGCAACTCAAGCCACTACATGAAGCACGCGATATACATACCTGCAACGCCTTGTTGAGCCACCCATTCCTCGCCTTCATCGCGCCACTGAAAGAACCCACAGCTCTCACCAGAGTCTCTGTCCTTACTGCAAATTGCGAATCACATCAGAAAGAACATCCATCGAACACAGGTCATTGACGTGTGGTGCAGAAGCCGAGGCAAGCGCTGACCCTAAAGGCACTCTGTGTCGGTGCTCGCGTCACAGTATACACGGCGACTTTCGCTCAGCATCAAACCACGCCGGTCAACATAAGTCGCAGCAGCTCTGATGACACACGTTGATATGCACTGTGCATACTGTATGGTCTGATGCGGCGTTCAATATCTTCATGAACGTTCACTATGGTACCTGCAGCACCAGAAGCGTCTGCCTTCGGAGCCCTCCTTGCGTGATGTCCTGCTCACAGCTGGGTCATCATGATTGCACAGCGGCGCTCCTTCCTCTCCATTACCTGTCGAAACGTCCCACAAACATATGAGTGTACAGCTAGCCATAGATGACATTGCAGGCGTCATGCATATTCGCCTCAGGCACACTTGCAGAGACAGACAGCCAACCTTATGCATCACTTCACACATTGAAGCATATGCCTTCACAACTACACTCATGGATGCGTGGACACAGACCTATCGCACATATGCACTCCGGTGTTGAATTGTCTGCTGAAGCATGACACGTGAGACACGATGGCTTATCCCCATTGACATTCTGAAATGTATGCTGTTGTACCTGGAGCACCCCAGTTGCCATTGCCAGCTGCGAATGGCGCGTCACAATAGCCTGTTGACCCGCTGCTGTTTCTGTACTGCTGATTGTTCGCTTGATTGTTGCCACCACTATACAGTGCATCGCTGAACCCATTATCAGCATCATTGTACCCAAAATTGCTGTCATCTCTCGATGCATCGTAAGTGCGACCATAGGCTGACTCGCTTGACATAGCTGATGACCGTCCAATACCATGAGCGTTAGCACCGTTATAAGCACCAGTAGTGACAGTCTGACTGACAAACAGCGAGCCTGTCTTGCGAGCATCCTTCTCTGCAAAGTAAGCGCTTGGTGACAAGTTCTGAACCAAAGCTTCACGTCCATTCTTCTCAGTAGCATCACTCCTATTCACCATTGCCTGTGTAGCATTGTTACTGTTGCTGTTACTATGAGCACCAGGTGCGTTCATGCTGAAGCTGTTAGATGAGCTAGTGTTGCGATTGTATGGTGACGTGACATTCTGTGCAGTATTATTGTATCCGCCACTGTTTGAGCTGCATGAATTAGTGGCAGCACCAGCATTCTGATAACAGCTATTGCTATTGCTGCTGACGTTACTACTGTTGCTGTTGTTCCATGCGGAACCACTGTTGACAGGTGCATCATATGTATTACTAGGTTGTGCATTGACTGGTGCTTGCTGTGTTGTAGCTGCCGCAATGCGCTTGCTGAGTGTTGTGATCTCAGTTTGCAGCGCCCGCCTCTCCTCTTCCAATGCTGGCGGTACCTGCAACGGTCATCGCAAATGAGTAACAGGCATGTAGCAAACATGTGTTTGTGTGAAAATAATGCTCGAGGCGTGCATGACTATCGAAGATCATATACTGAGGTTGTGTCACTCTTTGCATCGAACAGGTCGCACTGTCATACCAGCAGGTGCATTTCGATTCGCAGAAGGTTAAGCTGCGCATAGGACAGAGCTTTGTCTCGCACGCTTTGTGTCTAGCCCTCACGTGTTCTGATCATATGCAGACTATGACTTACATCCTGTCCATTCTCACTGAGAGCATCAATCTGCTGCGTGACAGCACTTCTGCGCGCTTTCTTGCTGGTACATGAAACACATACATAAAGTTACACATATATGACACGAGATGGAATGCAATACGTCAGCCCAAATGATGTTTTTGCGATGCGACATGCATGCTAGAACGTGTCTGCACAGACCAATATAGGGCGGTAGTACGCTTCAACTTCAGAGCATGTGGCGCCGTTGCAGGTAGCGTCTACAGTCACGCTGATCAAAGCGTCAAGACACACCGTCGATCGTGAATGTGGCTCAATCATACAGTCATCACGCGCTGTACAACGATGCGTAGGTAAATATGAAGTGCACGTAATCGTGAACTACGTACTTGTCAACAGCTTTTTGCAGCCTGCCAAGAGCTTCTGCAGTCATGCCTCCTGCCTTGCCATTCGCACTTGACTGCTGCTGCAATGCATTACAGCATATAACAGCACAGCAACACATGTAACATACCATGAGTCGAGCGTCGGGCCTGATCAGATGCTGATGCAGATTGAAAGAAGCAAGCTTAAAACCCACAACACGTCGAGCAGCATACTGAATCGTCACAACGATGTACCTGCTGCTGCTGCTGATATGCATTGCTACTACTGCTGTTGCTGATTGAGCCACTGAAGGCATGCTGCTCGCTATGGTGAGCATTCATGCTGCTGTATGCATTTGACTGGGCTCCGCTTCCCTTAGCCTGTGAGCTGCGCCTGTGCTCAGCTTCGACCTGCTCAGTGAAGGTGCATCAATAACAGTATCGTCATTATAAGCCGCGTCGCAAAGCTGGCAGTAATCAACAGATCTAAGCAGTCTCAAAGCGACTGACGTGCTTCATCCACGCTTGAGTATTCATCATGCATCAGCGCATGTCGCACAGGGACAGCAGCTTTCGCGAGTGTCAATGGTTGTCGAAAGGTGTGTGGAGACGTTTGTCGTAATGTCGCGACAGCGTGGGTATCTCTTATAGTACATGCGTCACATGCAAGCGAGATAGTTGTCGGCAACACCTGCTCCAGGCTTGCAATGAGAGCTGCCTCCAGACTAGCATCCTCAAAGTCAGCAGAGTGTGCTGCACTACTCTGCATGCCTGCTTTATAGGGCTGCTTTGCATCGCCTGTGTTAGCTGCACCACTGAAACTGTTACTATCGTGAGTGCTGCCTGTTGCTGTTGTTGCGCTAGAAGGCTGTAACGGTGGCTTGCGCTCCACTGCTTTGGGCGCGAACGTCTGCTTGGGCGGAGGCGGTTGCGCCCTGCATCACACGTGTATCATGATGGCATAGTATACAATGAGTGACAGCAACGAGACGATGTTTGTCAGGCGTGAGAACATTGCGATCAACGTTGATACTTTCCTTTCGATGTAAAACACTGCTCAGCGATGCGAGACGAAGAGACAACAACCAGTGTGCGGTGTGCGACAGGCACGCACAAAGCTCGCAGACTTACTTGACAGATGGCTTTTCACCAGGGATGAAAGCAGGAGCTCTGCGCAGCTGCGAGCATGCCATCTCCAGCCGCTTCATGGCCGTCTGCGTAAAGCATGATCGATGTCAAAGCAGATGAGCAGGCCACTGCTGAACACCCGATTGGGCACCGTCTTATCAAGCAACACGTGACAACAGCAAGCTCTTACCGTGGCAAGCTGTACAGCTTTGTCAGGTCCAGCTGGCGCCGCCTGCACAAGCCAACCACAGAAATGATCAATTAGCGAGACTTGCGCGCATCTCTTTGCAGCGTGAGAAGATCCTCACGAGGGCTGCAAACAAAGCATTCTGTTTCTTCTTACCAGAGTGAAGCCAGTCTTCGTGGCAGCAGCATCGCTTCTTGGTGGCAGCTGCAAGTTGGCAAATACGCCAGCGCCCGTCTGGTTGTCCTGATGCGTTGTGACACACACAGTGCATGCAAGGCAAGGAGCGTGACTTTGCGACCTCAGGCCGTTGTATCGCTGGGGTGCTGACGCTGCGCAGTGCATGCATACACACCTGCTGCAGCTTCGCCAGCGCCTCGCCAAGGTTGGTTTTGAAGGCTGGCCGTGGAACATCACCCTTCTGCATGCTGTCAGTTGACGTATTCCTTCTTGTGCGTGTTTACCATTGTCCCCACGTGTCAAGATTCTCAGTCTGCATCACCTTCACCCCGACCAACATCTCACTGCATCCGAAACAGTCCAAGTCACAAAGTGGACCTGCGCGGGAAACCATGTTTTTGAACGCCGAGGCTACAGGCAAAGATCAGCACTTCTGAACTCAATATGGCAAAATTTGTGCATACTGCTGCTCTGCTGGCGCTGCTGCGCCCCTCAGACAGCTTGCGTACCTTGCTCGAGCCAAACGGTCGAATGCCGCTGCTACAGGGAGCTATGCAGGCCTCCTTAGCGAGCACACCAAGCGCGGTCTACCTGCAGTATGCGGTGCGTGACTTCGCTACGCTTTTCACCTCTCTCACGCTCCCAAGCTGATGCTTTCTTGCCGCGATCTTGTGCATGATACGCGACAACAGGATACAGTGGCTGTGCAATCAGGATCTACAGCAGTCAAAGCCTCGCGCGGCTTACCAGACACTATACAAGCAGGTGCAACGCTTCGAATCGGGCCCTGCTTCGCACAGATCGTTAACCTGATCAATGCGTTCGATATTGTACTGGAGAGTGGCTACTGTGGCTCCACTAGTGCAACAGAACTAGCGTATGTGCTGCCTACAAGCTTGACCGCTAACAGCACAGTACCAGGCATGTATGCAATGCTGGTGAATGAAAGCAGCGTTCCTGTTGAGGTGTTGCAGTCCGAGTTGTACGCTACAAGCAGTTACTCTTATCTGCAAGCTGTGTCTTGGGATGATGCACAACAATTGCACACACCAGTAGTGCAGTTTGGTAGCCTTGGCCTGTGGTCAGAGGATAGTGCAGCAGGACAGCAGTCATACGTGGCTGCAGCAGGCAATATGACACTTGCTGCTGGTGTTGCATGGCTGGGTACACATTCTGCATCCATAGACCGCACATCTATACACTTGACTAAAGAATACGTGAGCGTCACAGCGAGAGGAAATGAACATAGCAACGTGGCGTCAAAGTTGAATGTGAGCAGTGATAGCGTGATGCTTGAGGTGATCAGCTCCGATGCGGTTGAAAACACAGAGGCAACTCAATCGAGAGTCGCGTTGAACAGAAAGAGTGTACATTTGTCAGCGAATACAGTAACTCAGAATGCCGCCTCAGCTTGGACAGCGGCAGTCGCAAACACATCTGCTGAGCTGATTTTGAGTAATGCAACAGGCGCTATGCTGAGGTCAAACAGCAATGTGACTCTTGCTACAAATGCAGCGCTACAGCTGATCAGTCATGACATTGAAAACCTCTATGCGAACGGAACGCAAGTGTCTGTACGAGCTGATACAGCTGTGGATGTACTGAGCCAAGACATCAGTCTGCAAGCGAATGGCATGATGTTGCTGCTGGTGAATGAAACAAGGGTACTCTTGAACGAGACACATGCGATGCAACACAGTCTTATTGCCGCTGTTCATGCTGTAGAGTCATACACGCTAGAAACGCAACACATGCAGCTGACGAGCGGCGCCTCTACACTGAACATGACCAATAACGAAATGGTGCTGACTACGTTAGCGGTGATCATGCATGCGAACGACAGTATTCTGATGTCAGTCGCCAATCCACACAGGGACATGTCAGATCATTCGACGAGTTCAGACGCGACAACGCTCAATCTGACTTCAGAAACAGCAATACTACAGTCAACGCACATCATTCTAGCTGCTGACGACACAGCTCTGCGTATAAACAGCACCCACGCAGTTATGAATAGCAGTGCACATACAGGTGTGTACAGTGAAAGTTCAGCCAATATGCAAGGCGGCGATGCGACCCTACAGCTACAGCAGATGGGGGGCAAGGCATCAACAATGACAGCTGCAGCTGATGATATATACATGCACGCAGCTGATAACCTGACGATACATAGTGGTCAAACGGTCGCGATCACGACCGCAAACAGTTCGTTAACGCTGAGGAATGATACTGTTACAATTGATGCCCACACTTTCACAGTCAATGTCAGCAACAGCTCAGCACTACAAATGGACGCAGGCGGCATGAACATCATGGGGGGCAATGTGATTAACATCAATAGTGCTACAGTAACGTTACAGTCAAATGGCAGTCTACTTACGCTAAACGACACAGGCTTACACGTGAATGCGGCAGGCAGTATGCGACTGCACAGCAACGGCACTTTCTATCTCATCGCCTCAAACATGACTCTTCACAGTGATGACTCAGCATTATTTCACACGCTGCATGGCAGTCTGAACATGACGGTGAACGGTACATCACTAAGTACGAAAGGACCCTTGATATTGCAAAGTACCGGTGACACAACAACATGTGCACACACGGGACATAGCAAGTCTATGTTGGAGCTATCAGAAGTGACTGGAGCGCAACTGAGCAGCTCGAACATATCATTACATGCACTGGACGCGGTTGCTATTACAGCACAGTCAGCAGTACGCATCGCTACAGCAACAAGTAGTATACACGTTCTCAACGACAGTCTGGCACTGCAATCCAATGGCACACTCGCTGTAACAGCTAGTGCAGGTGTCCACGTGACGACTGCTCATGAAAAAGCCTTGTTGATGCTGGATGAGTCAGGCACGATGCAGTTGCACGGATCAACAGTGGAGTTGCATGCAGATGCTATTGTGAAGATTACTGCTATGGAGGCGCTCTACTTGCACGTGCCACACAGTGACAGCAACAGCGAAAGCAACAGCAATAACAGCAGCAGCATCACAATAAGTGATCAGTCAATGGCACTTGACAGTGGTATTATTACGTTGCATGCGGAACACATCATGACCATGCATGCTGAGACATTCAACCTAGCAAGTTCAGATACGATCCTCTTACGCAGCAATGAAAGTGCAATCAGTCTTCTGAACGATACAGTGAAGCTTGACGCCCATGCGATAGCACTTTACGGCACTGACACACTGCGAATGATAACTGATACAGGCAACATAAGCATGGATACAACGGGCGTAACTATTGGTACCGCAGGCAATGTGACGATCGATGCTACAGCAAACGTACACATGTCTAGTGCACATGCGGAGTTGTTGATGGACAAGCATGGTCTGATAGTGAACAGCACATCCAATGTGAGCATGCACGCAGTTGATACGTTCAACGTCAGTGCAGGCGACGCATCGAGCATCAGTGCAAATAGATCTGCTGTAGCTATGACGTCTGGTGCTGTCACAGTCAATGCAAAAGGAACACTCGCTTTGGTCGTGAGCAATGCATCTAGGTTCGACATGACAGGTGGTACTGTGAGTGTGCAATCGACAGCAGTGCACGTTCATAGTGAGGCATTCAGTGTGCACACGAGCTTGAATGCAACGGACCCAACGAACACAACGCTACTGATGCATGGCAATACATTACACACGACTGCAGGTAATACGTTCTTTGACAGTTCAAACAGTATCAGCTTGCAGACAAACAACAGCGCAATACACATGACGAATGACTCCATCAGCATAGTGACAGCCAATAACAGCAGCGGCACAAATCACAACACCATGAATCTGATGCTACATCGCAATGGTAGCGCATTGTTACAGGCTACAAAGGTTTCACTGCAAGCAATAGAACGTGCTGCTATCACAACGAACACCAGCAGTATCGCATTGAACGGTACAGGTGTACACGTACACAGTGAACACAGTGTCGACATCACAGCAAGCATGGACGCTGTGATAGCATCAGGAAGCGGGACATCATTCCTGCGTCTCGCTAATGATACAGCGTCATTGAACAGCAGTAGCATCAGACTGTCAGCACATGCAGATATCATCGCAAACAGCAACGCCAACATCAGCATGACAACACCGTTCACCACTCTACATCTGAGCACTGATGCACAGTTACATACTGAAGGACATGTGAGTCTCTATAGCGCAACAGGCACTGACATACACGTGGCAAACAGCACGCACATTGCGCTGAATGCAACGACAGCTACGGTGAACAGCTCTGTTATAGCACTTTTTGCTAACCAGTCACTACATCTACAAAGTGAAGGGTTTATGCAGTTGCAGTCACCTATCATTGAGACGAACAGCAGTCAACGCATCGCACTCTCGGTCACGGATGAGCCATCATGTGCAGACACGAAAAGGCATGAGACAGCATTGATCCTACAACCGGGAAACATGTCTTTACACTCGACGGACAGTGTGTCACTCAGCATACAAACCAGACACAACGGTTTAAGATCACAAGGGTTGAAATCACATACAGCAGTGCATTTGAGCAACGACAGCAGTGTAACGCTCAGTGCGCAACGGTCGGTAACGGTGCAGTCAAATGAGTTGAGAATCACTGCCGCGATACCCCTTGGCGATGCGATTAGAGGCCCTCATGGGTCAATACAACAACAAAGCCCTGCTATAGTGATTCAGGGTGCAGAACCCGCTGCAGAATGGCGATTTACGGAGATGCAGCTTGATACAACAGGTGCACGAATCAGTTTTTTACATCCTAATGTCGTTGTTGCACAAGCGCAGCTGCTTGTCTTTCGTCATACACGCTATGTTGACTCAATATTATACAGTGCGAACAACGCCCACCGCGTACAAAAGCGCTGTGTACATAATGTCCGCCTTTACGTGGACCAGCTGAGACGCTTGTCAGCCTGCGAATATTGTGTTGCAGAGCGCAGTAGTACTTGCTATGTGCCCAACATCGAGTGTGGAACATGGCCATGTCGTTTACACGGCGACCTCATCATCGCGGTTTTCTTCGTGACTAACAGACCTTTCAGCACAGATAAAGCGTGTCTGTAATACAACCTGACTGCCGTGCATGTATGCCTCGATGTATGGTTCTGTGTACGCAGGCGGAGCTGCGCGTCCGAGTGTACTGCTGATTGGGCACTGCAACATAGACAGCTTAGAGCGAACGACAGGCGATAGTGCACTGACTTGGCAACACGATGCAAGCGCTGCGAAGGGTGCACCTTGTAAAGGTGAGATAACATATCTAATTTCATGCACAGCATATGCAGTGGATGTTCTGTGTGGCAGACGGCTCGGAGCTATGCCGTCTTTGCAGATCACGCAACCTGTATACATGTGCTGCGACACACGCCATACTGCCAGTAGTGGACATCAGTATATCATACTTGTTCGTTATGTATGTCCATCTGCCTCAGTGTCTGTGTAGCGCATAGTGTGACACCTCCAGAATAGAATACACTCGTTAGAAAGATTTGATGCATACTTAAACCTGCTATATCACCCGCTCAGAACCGCCACTTCGCGATTCTCTTGCACATGTGAACATGCTTTTGCGTTGTCGCTGATGTTCTGTACTTGCAGTGGGTGTATCAGTGAGTGCCTCTGGCAATGTCGGCATTGGTATGCTGCCGTCTAAAGCAGAATCACTCGCTATAGCAGGTGCTGCCGTAGCACAGAGCTTCACTGTGTATGCTGATGCAAGCATGATGCAGGATGTGCAGAACATCCCTTCACCCTTGAGCATTGCACTGAAGGTCAGTAGCAAACATACAGAAGCACAAGTGCAGTATTGAGTATCCTCAAGTATTGAACGTCCTGAGTGACGAGTGCAGATCATCACTCAGCATGCTCGTGCATTCCTGCATGAGTATATCTGTTGCACCATGCAGTTGCAAGCCAAGCAGTTCTACTGGCGAAGGGACCATCCGCTTGTCGCTCACTTCCACCACAAAACGCTAGCGAACGCAGCAGCCCACACTGAGCCTTTAGCTGTAGGACTCGACGCTGATCAGGTACCGTATGACTCGTTCGTCAGGTGAAGTTTCTTGCCTTCATCGAACTAATGACACTTCGCTTGCACGTCCATCTCTGTACGTGTCTTGCTTCTAGACATGTGTGACGCAAGCGTGGATGCGTACTTGTGGCACTGTTATGAAGATGCCACGCTGTGACCTAGTATTGCACGCTGAAGCATATAGCCTGCCAGAAATATGTTGTGCTTTGCTTACGACCGTCAGTCAAGCCGTCGCCCTGCAGTACATGTGACTGAGGGTCTTGCGTCATGCATACGCATTTGAATTATATCGTTTGCATGCGCAGGCTGCAAGTGTTTACAGCCCATTGGCTACAGTAGCGGACCAGTGAAGCCAGCAATTCAGCACAGGGGTCATCATACTCTAGCGTGAACATTGGTGCACTATCAACACTCTCGATTGCTGCAATACAAGAGTTGCACACAGAAATGCAACAGCAGAACAATACACTACATACATTGCTTACTGCATTGCAATCTGAGCTGGCAAACCAAACAGCTGAGTTGCACAACAGCAGTCACATTGCAACTGAGCATCGACGGTTACTAGAAGGGAGCATCACTCAGTTACATACGAAGGCGACTGACGCAAACAGCAAAATCATGGCGCTGAATGACACACTCAATGGAACGAATGCTATCGTAAAGCAACTACAACACAGCAAACAGTCAATGAATGCAACTGTATCAAACATTGAACAACGATTGCGGCACACTGAGAGCAGAACGAACGACACAGACACACGCTTGTCGGCCGTTGACACAGCGATGCACGCGCAACGTGAAGCACACACGAAACGTTACACACAGCCTAGCTCTTGTAGAAACCGGGTGGCATTGGGCAAATGATACGCTGAAATCTCACGCTAATGAACTGCTAGCAGTGCGTGAGATGAGTCACACAACAGCGCTACACGTGGCAAATCTGAGCAGTGAAATCGCTATCTTGAAACTTGACGCTACACGACAGTCCACTGCAACACATGACATGCAAGCACACATCAGAGCACAACAAGCACAACTGGATAGCCTTGGACACTCTAATACTAGAAACTTCACGATTACTCAGCATCAAATAGGAACCCTTACAAACGATGTGCACAAACTGAAACACGACAGTCACGAGCAACTGTCTTTGCTGTTAGCACAGAACATGACTATGGCAGTACTGATAAGAGATGTCGTACACTTGACGGACAAAGGGAAACACGCTGACACTGTGCTCGAGCTACATGAAGATGTGATCAAAACACAAACACAGTCCATCACTACCCTAGAAGAGAAAGTAAGACAGTTAGAGAATAGCAACACATACACACAAGCACATACAACCAGCTCCATGAGGCTTCACAGCGGAAGATTGACGAGCTAATGACTCAATGCACGACACTGCAAGTACAGTGAGTGACTCTTCGATGTACGAACGTTCATAGTCAAGTATACCGTGATCCTGTACGTCACGACTTAGGCACGCGACTCTGGTGGACGCTGTCGCGGGCTTAGCTTCAACACATGAGACCACGGTCTGGTCTGGTCTGCTCATGCATAAATGATGTTTGATGTGTCCTCGAACATCCAGATGACATAAGGTGTCAGCGATTGACTCATGTGCACCCGCTCTGGGTCAACAGAACCGTGCGCTGATCCTATTTCGAATCGTGCACACGTTGACGCTGTGTTGCATTGCAGGCTAGAAGCCTTGCAGACCAGTCACGCGTCAATGGGTACAGAGCTAGCAGACGTGAAAGATACCATCAGCAAGGTGCGCGCATAAAAACATGCTACACAATGAGCGGACATCTTGTGACGCACTGACGGCGTCGATATTCACGACGTCAAACAGGCGTCATCCGCTCAGCTGACTCGATGATGAAGTACTGTCGATTGCTAATCGAATCCTGCCGTCCTGTACATACATACTACCCGCTGCATTATCCCGGCAAATTTTCCGCCAGTCAGGTGGAATGATTATCACGCTGTTATACGAACTGACGCAATATTGACCGTTCCTCTGCGTGCTGGTTTTGCTTCTTCTGTTTGCTGCGCATATCTCAGCATTCAGAAGGTGCAAACGAAGAGGCCATGTTCCTGCAGTATGTGCGGACATTGAACAGAGTGCTGCACAACAGATCCAAGCTGCATTATCAGAAACCGCCGTCACTGGCAGCGATTGAGGTGCGATTACTACATGCTTTTCATCAGTATACAGTACAAATGTCAAGGCATTACAGCATTTGAAACGAAGCCGTTGCTTCCGAGGATGCACATACGTCAGTGTACATCACTGAACAAACACGGCCGCATTCGCTAAATGCGGTGGTACGTTACGTTTCCTGTCAACAGTCTTGTCGCTGAACGTGCCATTGAGACGTACAGCACCCGTTCCTCTAGCACTAAGCTCACATGGTGTTGTGACTTGACTGACTGTGCCCCTCCTCGCGCGTGATCACAGCTACTGACTGTGCCTCGTACTGCATGTATAGCTGTGTCACACTTTGTGTATTACACAGCACCGCATGCACATGCTACATGTGTGTACCATGCAGGCGCATTTAGAGAGTCAGGCTATGCAGACGCAGACTGAAGCGTTGAAACGCACACAGCGGCACATGAGGTTTCTCAAGGCATTCAGAGAATAACAGTCGCAATAGCAGAGCTGACCCTAAGTCAGCAGAAGCTCCGCAATGCCTTGCGACTGACCATGTGCGCGTGATAGTGCTAGTAGACTAATCTAGAGTAGTAGGTAAGACTGCAACTGAGAAGGCTGTAAGTACGTGCCCAAAGCACTACCTGAACACCGTCTGTGACACACTGTGCAGCGATGGACTTGAGCTGCCAGTGGTGTGATTCTGTAGAAAGAGAGCGACCAACCGCTAGCAGGGTCTAGGCAGTGTGCGCACCCTTACGGGCCCCTCGCCGGTAAAGCTTCTTGTGTGATCATGCCAGGGTTATGTCGTGATGCGTTGAGCACACGCCACGTGGAGGACCCCACACCTCACGCATTCAGTACAGCAAGCAGCTTTCACTGTATCTGCCAGAATACTCTACTTCATCGGCTAAATCTCTGCCTATTTCACTCAGTAGAAAGGCTTGCAGTGTTGCACGCGGCGCTCTCTGACCATAGACTGCAGTCACCAAATTTCACAGGCTTCCAAAGTCTCACTCCCTCTGTTCGAAGCACGTGCAAGCAGCACAAGCACACACGCCAACAGCATGAGTGCGCGTCTCTTCATAGCGCTGCCAGCGATAATTATGATTGAGACGAGCGTGCTCTTCGCTGCCGAGGTGTTCAGCAAGAAACGGTGGTTCGAAACAGAAGAGTACAAAGCACAGCATGACAGTGTTGTGCGACAGGACGCTTTGGTAGAGAAAGCGTCCGCAGCTGTAGCCACTGCCGCTGCAGCCAAGAAGCCTAAGCTGCAGAAATCTCTGAACGATTTCATTGTGCAGAGGGACACAGCGGCCAAGAAGTTGCAGTTTATGAGGACAAAGTCGAGCTTGGTCACTAGGTGAGTCACGTAGTGAGAAGTGTCTTCCTTGTTGCTGGAGTCGTACACCTGCAGTATAGAGTTGCTGTATTCTGCGCGACAAGGTTCGTATGCCAGCAAGCGCAACTCATGCGCTTGAGTCGTGGCATCGCCTCGAGCATATGCAGTCCTCACAAGCAATCTTGGACAGCTTGATCGCCTGTGAGTCAAGCAGATCCGCTTGTACCTTGCCTTGAGTGTCTGTGATCGCCACACATGGCAGACATGAGCGACTGACACATTACCCTCAGACAACACACATCGCTGTGTGCTGACGTTTTTTCATCGCAGCGCGGCGATGTTTGTGGCCTACACAATTGTGAGCAAGCTGTTTGCTAGCACCCCTGTGCTGGTGCTACCGTTCAAGATGCCTTGGATATTGTCGCTGGTGACGCATCGGGGGCTGCCAGGGAACGATAGAGCAGAGATTTCCATTGTACGTGAAGCATGTCACACCAAGTGTAGCAACGTCTCGCCTCACGCGCCGTCTGTACATGCTCTCGCAAGGACAGGGGGCGTACACGCAGTAGTCCAATGACATATTATGTTCGATGTTTGACCGTCAGTGTTCGCATGCATAGGAGCGTTTGTGCACTATCGCACAGCAGCACGACAGCCAAGAATGAGCGCATGTCATGTTTTGTTGGTCGAATCTGACATACGCGCTTCCTGTATTTCTGTCTATTCCTGTTCATGGTTCGGTGCTGCTGCAGATGTTCTTCTTCATCGTGTTTGCCGTGCTAATCAGATTGCAGATAGACAAGTGAGTCAAGCAATATGTTATCCACGTAATGAACACGTCACTGAACAAATGAGATTTGCGTGCTGAATGTTTGCTGAATAGCCAAGCCCTTTATTGATCGGCATCTAGGTGATGCTGTATGCTCAGTGCAGCTTGCACTTTTGCTGTGAGTTGTTGTTATTCAGACGACGGTGTGTAGTCTCTTGCTATGGCGACACACATCACGGCTTTCGGCTCATTGCAGGCCACATGACTATAGCATCATGACGCAGCAATGAAGAACCCATGGCAGTGTACTTGTTTCGCTAACAGTGTGACTCGGCAGTGAAGAATTATAAATATGGATTTATGTTGCTGCACTATTGTGTTTGCACAGGCACATTGGCACACCGTTGCCAGTCAATGTTTCACGGCTCAACGCAAACCACATAGCGTCGGTACAATGACACTCGTGACTCAAACACATACTCATATTGCTGCAACGCTGTACTTATGCTGTGTATGTGATGTTCGTGGCAGGCACATTGGCACACCGTTGCCAGAGTCAATGAGACCCAAGTTCTTGCCAGATGAAGACGATCTACAACACTTAGAGAAGAAACGCAATGAAGTCAAGGCCAAGTATCAACAATGATGCTTCACGCGAGCAATATCTGCTACATCATGGCCTAGTCAATGTGAAATACATGGCTCAGCTATCACAGAGTTGTGTATGACTGGCTCTTCGCTGCATTCTCGCGACCGACACAGTGCGGCCTAGACGCGTCTTACATGCTTTTCGCTGGAAGGAGCCACGATTGCGTCACACTCGAAGCAAGCACCGACCATCAAAGCACAGAATCCGCTATCACACGCGAATGTGCAATTACAGTGAGACTGCGACACAAATATGTGCTTACATTCCGCAATCGAGAGTTCAGCGATCGAGAGACCGTTGTCGATGTGATGCAATCATGGCGTTGCCAACGGTTTCAGTCCGTGACTGACAGGACTTGTCATGTGACGCGCTTCAATCACACACACACACGCACGCACGTGCGAGCAGCATCGACTGACAAATCGAGATAGTCGCAAGCCTTGCAGCACTCGAAACGCGAGCTTGCAAGTGAGCGATACATCGCAATAGGAGCAGCAGCAATAGCAGCGGCAGCAGCAGCAGCAGCAACAGCAACGAAAAGCATTCGTCATGACCACGCACTGCTTAGATGAGAGCGCTTTGAAGCCCGCATGTGCAGCTCGAGGTTCAGAGTTACAACGCAGACGTCTGCACCCGGGAGGTAGCTTGATTGTGCGTTTCGACGTGCTCGCTACCCAACCATACTTCGTGATCGTGTTGTGTGACAGATTGCTCTCTCACCAAGTTCTCATGCTATCAGGCAGTTTTGTCTTGATCCTAAAGTGGGGTCTACACTCCGCCAGAGCCACAGCGACTTCCTGAGAGGTGTATGCTGCGCAAAGAGCCCACCAGGATTGAGCTGCGTGCTGAGGATCTGAAGGAGCTGGACGAAATCCGAAAAGAGCGCCAACAGGGCAACAAGACAGCGAACAGCAGCACAGCGAGTACAACAACCAAGAAAGCGCAGACACCAGCTAGCACAGGCTTCCAGACAGCTGCAGAGGCAGCAAGAGGCCAGCAGTACAATTCAGACCAATCCGATCTGTTCAATACCTCGGATCTTGACTTCTAGACACAGCCAGCAACAGCATATCTAACACTGGCACCAGCGTATCACAACAGTAGCATTTAGCCATGGCTGGACTCATACTGACTGATCCACGCATTACTGGTGCTCTCAGTGCAACAGTACTAGCAGTAGCTCTAGGCATTGTCTGGTACAACGGAGGCGTTGTGTTTCGCAAGCCACGACGCAAAGCTGGCGAGCTCACTTTCACAGCCCCCCTCAATAGCATAGGCACTGATCCTGTGCTGCTCATGGATTGCAATGCATTAATCGCTGAGGGAGTTTACTGGGATGCTCCCACACAGACGCTGAACTGGCTCGACATTCAGGGCTGTATGCTCTATCAACTTCAGTGGTCTAGTAGAAAGGTACAGTGCAAGACTTGTATCCTGCAAAATCCCCTTGGTACAAGGTTTCTTCCGTCTTGTAATGCACGCGGTCGGAGCCCTATGCTGACATGAAAGAGAAACAGAGCGTATCCTGTTGTGGTATAGTCGGGGTGAGCATGCTTCACAAACCGCATATACAACGAGGCAACTAGGACCGTAGATCACGTAGGTTGTTCCCTTGACAGCATAGGCGAAGGGCGCAGCAATGCTATATTATATCCATCTGATACCTGACCGACCGATCGATCATTGTGACGCAAGTGAGACGTTTGGCTTTACGTCCGGGTTATTGCTGTTTGATGGCCCATGATGACCTATCAATACCACGGCTCATCCGCGGATTTGCAATGTGTATCTTGAAGATCACTCAATGCTTTGGGCGTGCAATGGCATGCATGCAGGTGACATGTTGGACTCTGCCTAAGCGCGCAAGCTGTGCTGTGCTGCGAGCCTATCCAGTCACTGATGGCATGCCCAATCTGATTGCATTTGAGGACGGCTTTGCATTCTATGATCCTGACACTGGCAAACGGCGATACCTGAAGGGCGACTACAAGCAGACTGGCAACATCAGACTCAATGATGGACGGTAAGATCTGATGTTCAATTACGATAAGTGTGATTCGAATCTAACAGCTGATATCGCAAGTGCTGGAGACAACCTTGACACGCTTGTATTGGTTGTGAGCGGTGCTGCGCATGACCATCAATCTAGTCTGGGGAGTCGCAGCGTCTGCAACGTCCCCGATAAAGCGTCTTGGAGTATCTGCCGTACGCAAGCCGGTGGACCAACTGACCAGTAAGAGAGTGAGAGAGAATATGTAGTTGTGCAGCATGGACTGAATGTTTGCAAGCTGCCATAACTGGCTCGTCCTTACACGCCTTCATCGCATAGAGGTCTCGTGTGTCAGATTCTGTCACGAAGCGCTTGTCTGAATGCTCTCCTAACGTCAGATACCTAAAGCATATGCTGTCAACCACTCTGCGGATATGCTACACGTGCATCACGGCGATTCTGCATGATTCTTGAACGTGCGGTGTTATGACAATTTCGTTATGAGTGATTCGAAAGCGTTATGTATGACGCTGTCCCGCATAATCTGGTCCATGTGAGAACAGTCGATAAAGCATAATGTCTTTCAGCATGTCACATGATGTGTGTACATGACAGGTGTGATAGGCAAGGGCGTCTGATCTGCGGAGGCGTGAACCTTGACCACATCGATGAGTCACTGGATGTCTGGAAAGCAACTGTCAGCACCTATAAGATTGGCAGTGACCTACAGGTCAAAACTTTCCTGCCCGGACCCTTCAGGTAAGCAGCGTAGAAGGGTATATCATTGCATCTAGCAGCACATTAGCACGTTACTCTTATTCATGCATGCGAGCTTGAGGTAAGGCTCGAGAGGTGAGCATACGTTTCGCATCAATGAGCGTGTGCTGCGACGTTAACATGCGCCAGCCGCATTACGCATGTGTCCCACATGCATCACAGCAACACGTGAGCGACACAGCGATCTCTAGTCGCTGCACGTTATAGCGGGCAGTGATGATTCCAAGCTCTGCAGGGCATGCATGTAGACTGTACAGGTGTCAGTGATTGCACACGAGCATAGTCGCAGTCACCGGAAATTGTTCAGCTTGCATCCCCGTCTTTACACACTCCGAAAGTCCGGCTGATCTGTGCCTTTGCCGCTATATCTCACAGATAATTGTTAATGGTGTTGAATACTGCTGCGTTGGCCACTCTCTCTGACTGCTTTTCACGTACACAGGTGCTACAATGCAACCTGCTTCAGTCCAGATGGATCCACCATGTACATGTGCGACACACCTCTCAAGAAGATTCTAGCCTATGAGTATGATACAGAGACTGGCAAATTACTGACATCAGAGCCACGTGTCGTGGTCACAGCTGAGGGCGAAGGTTCTCCTGATGGTGCTACTGTTGATGCTCAAGGTAACCAACCGTATGATGACCATTGCCGAAATGGATTGGTATCGTGCACGCAATGTCACAATGGACCCGCGTAGCTGCAATGTCAGATAGACCTTGCTGGTGTCCCTTTGCAATGATTTGACGTGTATGCATCCCTCTGAAGATCCATATGCCACGACACCTCTTGAGTAGTTTGGTCGTCCTGACGAGCCGATGAATACACGGCAGCGTGGATTGGCTACGACCTATCTTACGCCACGCAGCTCAACGCTTTTAGGCTAAGCTGAACCTTGCGGCATTGCGATGGATCACACTCGACATGCCGCGGATTTTGCTGTGCCATAGCGTGAGCTGCACCTATCAATGCATAGACTGTTGATCCTGAGGCGTTGATTACACAGTACGCATGTCCACGTGTTCGTGTATCACTGCTGACTGAATCAAGTTCGATTGGGATGGGTGACTCGCACAAATCAGTGACAGCACTAGTTGTTGTCCACACCGCTGATACCCGGACAAACGCAACATATTCATGTGTCTGCACATGTTCAATCTGCGACGGATTTGCGCTCGTGCGCTGTTTTGTGCTTGTATTGGTGCGTGTTTCCATAATCATAGGGAACATCTGGGCAGCAAAGTTTTGGGCTGGCGAGGTGTGCTGCTACAGCCCAGAGGGCAAACTCCTGCACACAGTGCCTATACCCAAGGTACAGCGCCGTTCACTCTGTTATGAAACGTGACGTCACTAGGACAAGCGCAGTCAGAAGGATATGCAGGACACGTCATGTGCAGCAAAAGCTGGTTGAGCATATAGCGGTGCCATGTACGTGACAGTCGTCACGCTGAGCAACTTGCGTGTCCGGCGAATTCATGCTCATGCTCCTGTGTGCCTTCATGAGGTTCCTTCCTGCTTCTGCTCGAAGTTTCTGTTGGCCATACTCCTGAGTGTTTGACTGACCCGCTTGGCTGAGCAACATGCGTTGAACGCTCTTACCGTGCGGGTGCTTCTTGTTAGCAGCTGTGGCCAACAGAAGCAAATGCAGCGGCTGTGCACTATTACAGCGCAGTTGTTCAATCGTACAACAGTCGTTGTGTGCTACCTTTCGACATCACTGATGGTGTTGAAGCGCTTCGTTCGCTGTCTCTTCGCGCACCGCATCAGTGTCAATCTGCTGACTTGTGTTATACGCTCTCGGTGCCGTGCTGCTGGACCTATGATATCGCTGCAATGGTGAATCCTGTGCCACTATGTCGATGCTGCTGTAGCACAGCAAATTCACGGTGCTGTGATCCTGGTATTGAACCAACAGTGTGCCATCATTGATCCTCACGTCTGTGCTGCTGTGCGTGTATACATGATTTCATACAGGCAAAGCGGACTACCTGTTGCTGCATAGGCGGACCTGATCTGGACATCTTGTTTATCACATCAGCAAGTATAGGCATGTCCAATGAAGAACTTGCTGATCAGCCATGGGCAGGAGATCTTATGGCTGTGAAACTCAAGAACACAAAAGGCATACCTGAACCACGCTTCAGAGGCTAAACACTCAGGCTGAGTCAAAGCACACGTCGAGCCTGACTGATGCAGCCATGAGACATGACGATCTGAATTGATGCCATCATGCGGCAATACATCTGATGGTCACATGTTCTGACTGAACCATCATGGTACATGATAAATCTGATCGATGCGATCATGAGACAACGTGTATCGAAGACGCTGAAACATGCAGTCTGTGACTGCTTGTGCATACAACGCTATACGGCTACTGAAGACCAGGGCGTCTCTCTGAGCGTGAGCTAGTGATTGTAGGTTACTGTATATAAGGCGCACGCGCGCACGGACACGCACGTGTTTGTGAAGAGAGGTCTGTCCGTGCGATAGCAAGCTGTATACTGATCGGTAAGTGACGATAGATGTTTTCTCACAGAGCGGATAGTAGCAGGCAGACATGCACATAAGAAATCAGACGCCGCTTCGCGTGGAGATAATCTTGAACTTGACAGTGTTATGCCCTTGTCTTTGCTACACACTGCTTTTTGTTGGCACATCGTGCTCTCGCGCAACACGTCCACAGAGCAAAGACAGCGTGTATCGTGTAGCACAATCACTATGGCGCAACGTGCATATGCTATTCAAGCTGTTATGAGACACAGCTCCTTCGATCGTCTACGTCACTGACTGGCTCATCAGAGCGCTTGCGATAGTGAGTGATAAAGAATCGGTTGTGCACAACCCGCCTTCCAGATGATGTCTGGTGCCGTGCTCTGAGACGATCTGACTGACTATATCTGTTGCTTTGCATGAGATCACATGTCTGACACAAGCAACATGGACAACGAGCTGCACCAGCATAGAGTCACCAAAGTTCGCTTGGCTGGCTGACTGTAGCGAAGCCATGCATGCTAGGTCGTACATTGCATTTGCATCATCGATCGTTTCTGGCTGATATTGTCTGCACAGCGTGAGCAATGAGTGTTGGCTGCTCTTGAACTATATGACTGCCGTGTATAACCTACAGTATAACAACGTGTGAACGTCTGTAGTTCTCTCAGTTACTGACACATGTCTGCGTGCCTGCTTTGACCACGCACCCCGTGAAACACAGTCATGGGTTAGGTGACACTCGTTGTGCGTTGCTGTTGCTGCTGTGGTTGCCGATCACGCTTGTGCTTGTCCTCGGCAGCTCTGTCAAGTAGCGTAGCCTGCAGCGTGTGCCCTTCCTCGCGTGCAATGTCAGCAGGCGTCTAACCAGCTTCATTCGTAGCTGCCGGGTCAACGCCCGCTTTGATCAGCGCACACACCAAAGGTGTTGCATTACCGTATTTTCCTGCCGTGTGCAGAGCATTGTTGCCGTTCACGCGATCTCTGCTTCGGATCAGCGCTGACGTTGTCAGCACAAGACTGCGCAACGTGTCAAGCGGGGCTGTACTCGTCACATAGTGCATTAACGGACATTCTGCCTGTATACGCTCTGTTCTGCCCAAGGATAGCCACTGCGGTGATGTCATCAATGCCTTCAATGCCGCTAGGCTGCCTGCTTTGACACCTTGTATGACTGCTCCTCCGATGCAAAGAGACGCACCGTTTGCTGCAAGTAATCTGACTATAGCTGGCTTGTCACAAGCCATCGCTTGTGCCAGTGGCGTCAAGTCATGACGGCCTCTTGCGTCAATGTCACAGCCGGCTTCTATCAACAGCTTTGCGACCTCTGTTGTGCCAGCAGCTGCTGCACAATGCAGAGCTGTGAACCGTTTGTCATCTATAGAATCGGCCTCACATCCAGTTGCCAGGATGAAACGAACGCAGTCCTCGTATCCAAAAGCAGCCGCTAAGTGGAGCGCTGACTCCATTCGGCCTCCAACTCTAGCACATAAAGGAGCTCCTCGAGAACGCAGAAAGCGTAGCATGTTCAGATCACCCTCCTGAGCAGCAAACAGCATTGCTGAAAGGACAGCTGTTGGTTCCGAACCGCCCGGGCTAGGGGTCAGAGCAGCAGCTGCGATGTCCGCGCCATTGTCCAAAAGCCACTGAGCTAATCTTAACTGACTGGACTCGCAGGCAGTCATTAGGGGAGTGGAGCCGTTGCAGTTCACACTCGCACCCTTAGCTACGAGCAGTGCCACCGTTGACAAACTTCCCCCCGCCACCGCTGCACATAGAGGGCTTGCCCCTGTTCCTGCCTCAGCTTCGATATCAGCACCAGCATCAATCAGCATTGTGATATGCCCTTGAAGCTGCCTCAAACAGCAGGCGGCTAACAGCGTCGTGCTGTCTGGTTCGCCGAGGCCTCTGTATTCCTCGCTGCTAGCATACAAGTTGCCATCACGGCCCGTATGGATCATTGCGTTTGCATCGCCACCTCTTGCAAGGTACCGTCTGAGATCTCGAATGCTGCCTGCGAGTGCTGCCTGCAGCAGCTTCAGCAGCTGACTGCTCTGACGTGCTGTCGTGAGCGTCGCCTGTGTCCTGCTGTCGCTGTGAGGCATCCCAAAAGTGCTTCAGTGGCACTGAGCGCGATCGTGTCTACACAGTCAACGAGCCAGTTGATGCGCTGGATTGTGCGCTGTTGTGTGAACTGCTGAGCGCAAGCAGTGGGGTTCAAAACCTCGTTTCCCGCCCAGCGCTGTGCTCAAATTGCTCCTTACAGTAAGTAAGCCTGTGAAGCTCTACACCTTGCCTAAGCCAGCTCTCAAGGCCCACCTTGCACAACGCAGCAGCGCGATCAGAAGATAACGCTCTCGTGCAGCTTGCAGCGCATTCGACACGCATCACACAGACCAACATACAGAGCCACTTCAAGCCCCAAGCTCTCTACATAGAATTGGCGCGCATCTGCTCAGTATGCTTGCCACAGCAGTCGCTGCTGCATCCTCCCTCTCAACTCCTCGTCAACAGAGCCGCAAGCTGCAGAAGCTTCTGGAGAACTTCTTCTCAGCAGGCGACATCAAGTCTATGCGACGATACCTGCGCGATGGTGGCGACGCAAACGCAATCGTCCTCAAGGACGCTCATGACCCCTCAGCAGCCTGCTATACCTCCACCGCAGACTTTGCAGGCCCTGATGACCGGTTGCAGGCGATGTCAGTGCTAGCAGTGACCTCTGGACTCAACAAGGAGCCGATTGTTGCTGCCCTGATTGACCATGGTGCAGACCCTGGAAGTGATGCAGGCTCACCCTTCAGCCCAATGTGCATGGCTACTGCCAAAGGTACAGTTTCGCTTTGGATGATCACTTAAAGCTCGTCCATTTGCTGTCTCAGCATGCCCTCTTTGAGATGCTGAGTTTACTCGTAGAGCGAACGTTCTCGTGCATCGAGTATCGTACTATTGTCACTCACTCTTCCCGCTCCTTGCTAATTCGACTCTACCACGCAGGTGATCTAGACGTGATGGAGCTACTTCTAACCGCAGGAGCATGGATAGACAGTGATGGGTTTACGCCTCTGATGGCCAGCTGCGAACGAGGAAACCTGGGGTGTGTCACATGGCTGGTGAACCATGGAGCAGACATTGCAGCTAGCACAATCGTACCTTGCTACCTCCCTCCAGCAGGGCGTATCATCGTCACGACAGCGATGCTCTGCGCTGCGAACAAAGGTCACCTAGAGATCATGCGCTTCTTGTACACACATGGAGCGTCTCTTACTGCTAGATCCGGGAATAGCAGCTCATCGGCTCTACACATGGCAGCTGCGTATGACCATCAGGAGTGCGTCAAGCTGGTACTGGAGACTGGATTCAATGTCAATCTGCTGAGCACACATGGCTGCACAGCGTTACACTGGGCAGCAAAGTTCAATCACCCGGCTACAGTCAACATGCTACTCAAAGCAGGAGCAGCTGTAGACGCTTGGGACAGCCGCGGTGACACCCCACTGGTCTACACTGCGAGCAACAATCATCCGGAAATGGTCAAACTATTGCTCGCTAGAGGCGCATGCTGCAGTCTATGTGCCCTGCAGCTGCAGATGCGCCAATAGGGCACCACTTTGTGCCTGCGTCACTACTCAGGTCAGCACCAGCTTCGAAAAGCAGACGTGCCTGCTCTGTCCATTCCATGAAGCAGCAGGCAGCCAGCAGGGAGACAACAGCATCCGCGCCTGAACCTGTGTTGTCCTCGCTGGTGGCATAGAATTTACTGTCTGCATTGTATACTCTTGCGTCCAAGTTGCCACCTTTAGCTAGGTACCGTTCTGGTATCGCAAGCTGCCGTCCAACGCAGACTGCAGCAGCTTCAGCAGCTGACTGCTTTGCCGTGCTATTGTCAGCGTTGTTGTGGCGCTGGACGCAAGTGTGAGCATTGCGTTCATAGAGCTCAGGATCGTGCAAATGGATCAAACCATTGGACTGTATGTGCAATGCTTCAGTTATCTGAGAAATGACCGCTGTGCTCCAAGCTCGAGCAAGGACACACACACAAAAACCTGTCAAATGCTTGTGTCATGTGTGTGTGTGGGGTCTGGGACCCTACTGGGGCTCGAACGCATTCAGTATCTGGCCTCGAAGCATCTTGGGCGTGTCTTGCCTCACACAATGCCTGGACGTTCCACTGACAACAGCTGCTGAGATCCGACACAGCGCGTATCTTGCTGAGATGGCAACAACAAGCACAACAACTGTCACAACAGCGCAGCAGAACAGCCGTGTGCTCAAGCTGTTGGAGTCTGCACTTGAAGGCAGTGTAAGAGATTTGAATCGATACGTTGCTTCGTGCGGCAATCCTGACGCAAGGGTGTACAGGGCTCCGGCGCACAAGTTCTACGCTAGAAACGAGGACTGCGTAGGTCATGGCGTTGTGCTTGAGATGTCGCTACTGGCTGCTTTCTGCTGCCAGCGTAGGATAGCGCAGGTCTCAATACTTCTCGACGCTGGCGCTACCACCAACAGCGACATAGGCACAGGAATCAGCCCTATGTGTACAGCTGCTGCAAGGGGCGATGTAGCTATAATGTCTCTTCTGGTTCTCAGATGCGCAGACATTGACTCACCTCAGTTCACCCCGTTGATGGCTGCTACCATAACGCCAGACTGGATGCAGCAAAATGGCTTGTAGCTCAGGGCGCGAATACTGCAGCTGCAGCTCTTTTACCTGCTGAAAACCCGTCCAAAGGCGCAGTCATTCGTTCAGCTATGCTCTATGCTGCTCTTGAAGGCCACCTTGCGGTCCTGCGCTTCCTCTATGAGAGCGGTGCCCCTCTCGTCACTCAAGTCGAGGGCAGGACTAACACCGCTCTGCACATAGCGGCGAGAGAAGGACATGAGGGACTGTGTACGGTTCATCCTGCAACCGGCTTAGACGTTGAAACACGAGGACTGCAGGCTACACGGCGTTGCATTATGCGGCACAGAGCGGGCTGCATCATCAGACACAGGGTGGACAGGCCGGAATGTTCAAGCTGCTGCTTGATGCAGGGGCCAACATTGATGCCAAATGTGACGGAGATACTACCCCTCTGGTGCACGCGATGGCCAGAAACGAACACACGGCTGTCACGTCTCTCGTCGCTCTCGGTGCCACAATAGCTGATGGGATTGCAGCTACAACAGGTGTTCAGAACGGCAGCGTAGCAGCACTGAGGGCATTGATGACATCACCACAGTGGTCAGGTCTAAACAGAGCAGAGCGCATGCAGCAAGAGAGTAAGCTGCTCACCTTCGTGCAAGACATTGCGACCTTCAACGCTTTGCGCAGTCGTGTGTTAGACATGCCGACACTAACGCAACATCAGGAGCCTGGCGGGTATAATGCTCTTCACGCTGCGGCACACATGGGCAAGCCAGTGCCTCTGATATGCGCACTGATTAAAGAGGGCGTTGATCCTACACTGAGCGGCGAGCATGGGCGAACACCTGCGAAAGCCGCCACTGAAGCAGGGCACACTCTACAGGCGACTTTGCTTGAGAGAGCTGCTGAGGACAAGCGCAGACGTGATCAGCAGCAGCAACATCAGCAGCAGCAACGACGACGACCGCAACGAAATGAAGGGTGATTCCTTGCGGCAGCAATGGACATAGCAGCTTCAGGCTTTATAATAGATGTTGTGTGCGTGGCTTATGATTGCATCAGATTCAGTTGATGATACAGAAGGGAACACAGCGGACATCAGCGCATCATAGGACAGACTGCAGTACACATGTCGGACCATCTACGTAAGACGAGACTGGCTCAAGCGGTAATCACAGGTCTGTATAGCTGCGTGATGGTAGTACGTACCCACTAAACAGTAGCTGCATTCGCGCGATCACTCTGCACATGAAGGTGGCAAAATTTCACATGCTCAATCTCTTATCAGTCTGTACGCAGGCTGCAATCAAGGACAAATGACGATGCGTGTGTAGGATAGCTGCAGACACAGAGGCTGGAGCCGCTGGGCATTAATGGAGAACAACAACTCGACACGAGCTTGGACTCACATCGAAGGTTGACACTGCTGCTCATGCAGTCGTTACGGCATCGTTTTAGGATGGCTTAAGTTCGTCTCCTTTGGTCCTTTTGCCACATTGGCCTCGTCAAAAAAACTCGTATGTGCGCTTTCTGATGCTGAGCACTTGTGAATACAGAGGTTGTACGGACTGGCGCATGTCAGTGTATGCGCATCTTATAGACGAATGCACACGCATCAGCATGCATAGTTTCTGCCGCAAATCAGACGCGATCGCCGGCGGGCGGTATGTTAATGCGCTGCTGTTTATCGCCTAGAAGGTATTGGTATACAGCAAACGACTACACTGAGCTATGCAACTGAGCTATGTCTACAACCCAGCATGAGATTATCAAACAGGTTGAGACATGCGGAAGCATCAGACAGTAGTGGTACAAAGAGCTTGCCAAGACCGCGTTGGAATGCTTCAAGTCTCACCTTGAGGCGAGGTGCTCATTCAATCACAGAGTGAGAGCTTGTTGCCCTTTGCACATGAACGATCAATGTGCCACCGATGCCTTTTTGCACACGCTCAGCATACACGTGCATGCTCATGCTTCGTGCACCTGCCCCTTTGCTCTGGCTTGTAGACACTCCACAGATGTATGCTTGAGTGAACGGTTTTGCCTCCTCAGAGTATCGTGCAAAGGTCATTCCTTCAGAGCCGTAGAAGAGCAGATATCATGCACCTCGTGTCTTTGTCTAATGCTGGATGCCTAGGTTCATGTGGCAATGTTCAGAGAACGCGATAGATAGGCTATGTACGTCTGTGTGATCGGATGCCTTGCGATCCGCTATGCTCTCTGTAGTCCTGCAACTGTATACTGTGTATGTATCCGATCTGCGATGAGCGTATGGATGCGCTGAAAGCTCGTCTATGCATCAGGTTCATGAGCAGAACATGCTCTCGGTCATGCATCATTGTGTTGTTGTTGTTGTTGTTGCTGTTGCTGTTGCTGTTGCTGTTGCTGCTGTTGCTGCTGCTGCTGCTGCTGCTGCTGCTGCTGCTGCTGCTGCTGCTGCTGCTTTTGCTGTGGCTGCTGTGCGCGTCACGTCTGCGCTTGTTCTCAGCAGCTCTCTCCAGCAGTGTTGTCTGCAAAGCATGCCCTGCTTCACGAGCGATGTCAGCTGGTGTCTGATTATGCTGGTTCCTGGCTGTAGGATCAACACCCTCCTTGATTAGTGCACATATCAGTGGCACTGGTTTGCCGTCATGTGCTGCCACGTGTAGCGCGTTTTCGGCCACCGTATTTCGCTGCCGTACCAGCACACTCAGATCCAACACCAGACCGCGTAGCGCATCCAAGATTGCACTGTCTTCCACGAAATGCAGCAGTCCAGACTCTGCACTCAATCGGCGGGGTCTGCTCATAGCTAGCCATTGCGGACATGTCATCAATGCCTTGAGTGCTGCAGTTTTGCCGGCTCTAGCTCCCATGAACACAGCCTGCCAGTTCGAGATGTTAGCGCCTTCAGCTGCGAGCAAGCGCACTAGTTCTGGATGATTCCCACCCAGCGCATGCACAAGCGGTGTGTGATCACGATTGTCTACGGCCTCTATATCTGCCCCTGCTGCGATAAGCATCCTTACAACTGATGGGCGGTTGAACTGAGCTGCATTATGTAAAGCTGTGATATTTTCAGTTGCTCTGCTATCGACCTGGAGTCCATATCCTAGGACCTGTAGCACGCAATGCGTGTGGCCCAGGGTCGCTGCAGCGTGCAAAGCTGTTTGTTTGAGACCTCCTCCTTCCACCACAAGACTAGCTCCTCGAGAGTAGAGATACTGCACAAGCCCTGCGTGACCGCTTTGAACTGCAAAGAGCATTGCTGATCGGATGTGCAGCGATTCAGACTGGTTGGGAGCACTGAGAAGGGACACAGCAGCTATGTTCGCTCCGTGGTCTACAAGCCAGGTTGCTGCTTCTTGCTGCCCCCCTTCGCAGCTGCTCATCAGTGGCGTGTACCCCTCGCATTCTATGCTAGCCCCTTTAGACACCAGCAACGCCATGACCTCCGTGGAGCCCACAGCAGCAGCGGTACACATTGGACTTGGAGCGCCCCAATCGCCTTTGTCTCTATCCAGATCAGCACCGGCGTCCAACAGCAGACGTATATGCTGCAGCCTTTCTTCGATGCAGCAAGCAGCTAGCAGTGACATGCTTGATAGACGACCAGGACCCGTGTAGTCTTCACTGCGCACATAGAGTCTGCGCTGCGAGTCCCTGAAAACCCTTGCATTTGCATCCCCGCCACCTGTAAGGTAACGTCTTAGGTCCCGTACGCTGCCATCCAAGGCTGACTGCAGCAGCTGCAGCAGCCGACTGCTCTGCCGTGCTGTGGTGAGCGTTGTTGTGGCTGTGGCCTCAGGTGCAGGCATCCTTCGCGCTTTGATTGAGGAAAGTCGGTGCTTGCGCTGCAGCTGTCAGATATGCTTTGAGCAGACACAATTGCGGAACCTCTGCGCTGGTGCGCGTCGTGCACTGCCAGCTTTGACAGGTTCCGTGCTGGCCTCGTCTTTACCTGCTGCCATATACATGCAGCGTTGTAAATATAACGCTGCTGAGTAGGTGCCTTGGTCGACTCCATCTGCGCGACGATCTCAAGAGCTGCAACCGCTATGCCCACCACTGAGAGCACAGCAGTACCAACGACAACATTGACGTATGCTCGACAAAGCAGGCAGATGCTAACTCTACTGCAGTCAGCGCTAGATGGTAGCATGCGAGACCACAGGCGATACCTTGCCAGAGGCGGTGGCATCAGTGCCCGAGATTTTTCAAGGCCCCTATGGCATGCTGCTTGCGACGGACGATGAGCACACAGGCCCTCATGCAACTGACAGCATGTCCCTTCTGGCTGCTTGTTGCCCCAGCAACTGGGTGGACCAAGCGCGCGTCTGTTGATGGACGCTGGTGCTGACCCGCACAGTGACGCAGACACTGCTGCCAGTCCTATGAGTGTATCTGCAGCGTGCATCACATAGCGGCAATGGACTGACAAGGCAGCTGTATACTGGCTGCTGACCCGCGGGGCTAGTTTCGCATTCACAGCTTTGGTACCTGCTGCCAATGGTTCTCCAACAGGAACTGTGCGATCAACACTACTCATTGCAGCCGAGCAAGGGCAGCTGGTGGCTGTACGTTTTCTACACGCTCGAGAATGCTGTTGGACGCTGGTACAAACATCAGCGCTAGAGATGCTGAAGGCGTGACGCCTTTGGTGTTTGCAATGGCGCGCGACCACGCAGAGGTCGCAGGATTCCTCGTGAGAGCAGCTGCTAACATATGTGACGAGAGAGCGATTCAAGCAGGCGCTCAGTACAGCAGTATGGAAGCTTTGAATGCTGTCATGACATCACCTCAGTAGCTAGCTACACGCGCAACTGAGCGTCTGAGAGAAAAGGTAACATTTTGTCGAAAATATGTTGATTCTCAATGGGCTTCGCAGCCTTGTGTCAGGCTTTTCCAGATCAATCAAGAGTCGCACTTGCACTGGGAGCAATGTTTCGCACACGCCAGCAACACATGGCGAAGCTGTGCCACTAATCTGCGCACTGATCAAGGAAGGTGTTGATTCTACAGCTAAAAGCGCCGCTGGTCAGACACCTGCAGACATGGCACGTGACAAAGGGCACGCACTGCTGGCAATACTGCTGGAGAGAGCTGCTGACGACAAGCGTGAGCGTGATCTGAATCGCTGAACCAGCAGCAACACCGTGTGTAGTGTTGCACCTCCGGGTGAAAAGCAACCTATGCTGCGTACAGAGTCACGCGTGAAGATATCAGAATTCTACGAGTCGATGTGACGGAGTGACGCACTTGAGCCGTAGAGACTAAAAAGCACGCAGGTCACGACTGAACGTACGGATGGATGCTTCGTCCAATCGGTGGCAGCTACAAAGATGCAATGTAGTGTCGCACAGGTTTTCATGATCAAGATGTTATGGCATTGCTGCGAGTGTTCGTTGAGCTGTGCATGTAATTCATCAGCAGGCATACTCATCGCCGAGCGTTTCGCTTTGGCAACAAGCCAGAGACCGACGTTGTAACATGATAGCAGAAGTGCGAGTGTCGTTGCTCATGAACGCAGACAGCGACTTTCTTACACGCTCAATTGAGTGACAAGGTCATCATATAATGTTGGCACGACACAATGAACAGCATACAACAAAAAAGCGCCTAATGCACTTATGACATGTGCCCCGGGTTGCATTACCACACGTGTGCTATTGAATACTCGCTCTTTGACTTTCAGATTGACCTCGCACGCTTGCTGCGGAACAGACGTCACCACACTCACTACACAGCACAGACATCACACTACGCGTAGCGCTCACGCATCACATCGAGAGACATACACACAAACACACTGACACGTTGCTGTTCTGCCTGTCTAACTTTCTGCGCATCTTCTCTGTAGTCAGACTCACAGCTAGCAACTCACAATACTACACTACACTACGTCCGGTCACTGTGTGTCTGTGCGCTGTATGCGCGCGTGTGTGTTCAGAACACAGCTATGCGACGAGCGACAGTGTGTGTCACCACACCAGGAAGATCAAAACACCTGGTGGGCGGTAGTCAGATAGCTTAGGGAAGTGTGGAGATTGCATGCACCACGCTAGCAACCAGTGTGCCATTGTGATACACAAGGGGAAAGGGACTGTTTACGCTTCTGGTTGTCACTGCACGCTCCATCGTTTGCTGTACTGATGCTGTCGTCAGTTCAGGTAGCAACTGTCACACACACTGGCTCACCGGTGCACTTTGCCAGAACATGAGTGCCTGCCTTGCTGCGCCGTTATTGAGAACAGCCCGTGTGCTGTCTGTCATGTAAGCAGACATGTGTATGCATGGAGCACCCCACTCGCACACAGCGTGCTGCATATGGAGTATTCAGCTTAGCAATGGTGGGAGGCTCAGCTTAGCACCTGGGGGTCTTCAGCTCAGCACCACGGGGGTCTAGCTTAACACCATAGGGGTCTTTAGCAGGTCTCAGCAATGCATAGGCTGGCAATCTCAACATAGGCAGCCTTCTCGAAACACAGCGTGTACAGCTGGCCAGCACCAGGAATAAGCTTGATAGGCGTAGCCTCCACGCTGACGAATGTCGACCAGTCTGGTGTTTCGAAGTCAGCTGACTCGATGCGGCCTTCGTGTGAGGCAACGTCGCAGTCGATGTGACCAGGAAGCAGAGATGCATGGATCTGTGTTGGCTCTGTGGGGTGACCAGCGAGGCTGTAGGCCACCTGTCATGCAAAATGTAGGAGGGATACACGTGTTCAAAAGCATGAGCAAGGTAAGTGAGTGTGCATACCGTGGTGTGGCTAGGATGCATCCCGAAGCCCTGAAACACGAGCATGCATACACACACCGCAAGCATATGTTGGATGTGACCAATGTTGCCGTGGGATTACAGCGTGACATAGCGAGGCCCCTGCTCTCTATATGTTGTTGCGCAAACAATGGTGCAACACGCTTTGTAGGACATGAGCTACAGAGCCACTAGTGGGGCGCCTGGCAAGTGTATCAGCATCGACCACACCAGTGCGTCAGCTTGATACAGTCGCTCGTGTTCGTAGGCATCAGCAGTCAATAGTCAAGATGTGAAGTATAGCATGCCAAGCATGATGAACGTTGCGCACCGCGTATGTGCCCTCAGTCTCGACAATGCAAAGAAGCTTGCAAGCGAAGCAACACATGCTGGGTAGTGTCAAGTATGGGTGAACGTTGCATCCTACCTCGTATGTGCCCTCAGTCTCAACATCGAGAGTCATAAGACACCAACATATCGATGCAGCAGGATGATTTCATGTCAATAGCATACGCGTGCATTGCATCGTACCTCGTATGTGCCCTCAGTCTCAACATCGAGAGTCAGCCAGATAGAGTCGCCAGAGTCAGCCCAGTAAGCAGCCCTTCCAAAGCCCTTCCAATATCAAGCTCTAAACCCTTCACATCAGCAGGTGAGATAGCAGCTCCCACTAATGGTATTACAGCTGCTGGTACAGCCTGTATGCATATGAAAATCAGGTACCGAACATAAGCAAAGGTCGATGAATATGCGTGTAGCGACGGTCACCTCATGACACAAATACCTGGTATTGATATAGCTCGTTTGCATGATAGACAGGTAGCAACGTATGCAAAGGATGGTGTATGTGTGTGTAACAGCTATCACCTCATGAGAAAGATGCCTGCTGTTAGTACAGCTTGTTGCAGACAGAAAGCACCGGAGTGTATAATGATGTGTGCATCATGGTGATCAAGACTGTGTATCACAATGTCAGGTGCACGGCAGCGGCGTGAGTCGTAGTCGTACATGACGCTACCTTGATCATTCGCGCACACAAGATGCAGGCAGTTTCGATGTGCATGTTCCTGGTCAGGCATACTTGCAAAGAGTCGTCTGAGCAGCATGGAGGTGCGTTTCTGTCAGTAGAGATCACTATGCAACCAAGCAAAACTATGCAATGAGGCAAAACCATCACCTGTCCAGGAGAAGCACCCTTGGTGGCAGTAGCAGCAGTAGTAGGAGCACTGGTCCCTACACTGCCGTCATTATCATCAGCTGCAGTAGCATCTGTTGTCTCTGCACCATCGCCATTGATTGGGATCTCACACCTGTAGCCCTTGAATCTGCTTGTGTCACAGCCTGTACACGTCAATGAACACAGTGACAGACAGTACATGTGAGGCTTGAAGAGAGAGATACGTCGCAGCCTGTAACGTCGTGACACAACAGTGACAGACATACATGTGGACTTGTGTCGAGGTGACTACTCACAAATGTATCGCACTGAGAAGCCTTTGTACTCTTGGAATGTATCGCACGCTGTATGCACCAGCAGAAATCGCCAACACGCATTTGACTTCTACAGGTAATCATGATGACGATACCCCATCAGACGTGTTCTGTACCTATGACGAGGCGCATTGTGACAACAAACAGTGGCGTAATACGAACAGAACATGCACAAGACCATCGTATGTGTTCACATGTAGGGATGATTTGTAATGTAACTCACCGACGCAGTAAACCCTGGAGACAAGGAAGTTTAGAAACACGCAGGAGAAACACAGCAAGACAGCAGTGTGAGTCAGTCAGAGGCACTACGGGCATGCGCGTCAGCGAAGACGCACATAATGAGACAGCACCACCTAGCACATCGCAGTGCATGTTGGTCAACTGTCTTCTCATGCGTTCATTTGAGACTTGGTTGCTTGTGCAGCTCCGCACTTGACGAGCGCATCAACAGTAGAAGGCTCAACAGTAGAAAGTCCAAGGACGGAAGACCAAGCGCTCTAAAGCACAACGCACGTCAACTTGTTGGCCATCTGTGCACCACCACCGAACTAGTCAGTTCTTGACGATGTCACGTTGTGTTGTACTGGCACTCACCAGCCGTCCGTTGTGATGGTGCAGGTGGAACCTGTTTCAGAACAGGAGCAAGGCAAATTGGCTGCAAGATTCAGCATGTGCGCTGCGAGACACAGACAGCGGCAGGGCATCTGGTAGCGGTGCATGCGTTGAGTGAAATACTATAGCGAGACACTGCTTATTCGAGTATCCTGTTTGCATCAGCGGGTGCGCGCATGTGTTGGCATCTCCGCAGTCAGGTGAGCACAAGTACCAATGACTACTGCCGCTAATGATTGATCTCACGCATTCAGAACGATGTCTTGCACACATACGTGCAGTCCATGTGTGACGTGTGTGACTCACCGTTCTTGCAGCCGTTAGGGTTGCACCTGCGAAGTCAAATGACATCGAGACAACGCAGCAAGCACGCAATCAGAACGCGTGATCTGGCACTTCTACCTAGCGGACAGTTTGATCTCCAAACAGCACGCACGGGTCAACTCAGTGCATGCAAAGGCAACGCCACAGCGCACTCCTGACGTCTCAACAAATAGCAGCAAAGTGACAATGGATCGAACACGCACATGGGAACTCACATATGAAGCAATAGCATGAGAACTTAGCTAAGTTTCAAAGAAAGCCGTATCGTTGTATGTCCCTTAATGTGACTTACGTCTGTAGCCACAGCATGAGAGCATGAGAATTTAGCTATGTTCAAAAGAAAGCTGTATCGTTGTCTGACTATCAACGTGACTTACGTCTGCAAAGAACGTTTGAAACAAAACCGTGTCATTATGCGTGGTCATCAAACTAATCAATGTGACTCACGTCTGTCCAGGCTGAGTGAAGACGCCACCAGCGAATGGAATCTCGCATCTGTACCCTCCCCACTTGGTCGCATCGCATCCTACAAAGCAATACACCACGGAAAGGGAACAGCAAAAAGTCAAAAACGACGAACCATCAGGCAAAGCCAGAGCGAATTGGGACGGTCAGCTTAGATCTTTCCCGTCGTGTGTACGCTTGACGGTATTGATAGTATTGAATCATAGACATAGGTCACAGCAAGGCAAATACAATCATGCAGTTGCGAAGGTACAGAGGCGTCGTCGCGAAAGAGATCCAAAAGAAGAGGTGGTGCTGCCGAAAGATACTGTTCGAGCCCATGACATTACAGTGCCATACACAGCACGCTGGAAACCACGATGACTGTAGCAGCAGCTGTGTTGCTTACCCTTGCAGTATACCCACCCATCCGCAGTGATTGTGCAAGTAGAGCCTGTTGAAAGGGGGACCAACATCACACAACACATCAAGTAGAGACAGGTGTCAGCATGAGAGTGCAACCATTCGCATGATTCAACAGTCACACGACTCGAGCAGTGTGCGTGCGCGCTGAACAAGACCTACAGAGAGCGGCATGTGACACGGGGGGTGCACATGAATGCACGCAAAGAGCACAACGTCGCACCTCAAGCAGTCAGACCCGATGGTAGATAGTGAATCATGAAGAGGTGAGCACAGGAACACTGCTCATGCTGTTGTAAACGTCCCAGCTACTGTGTCACGTGAAGTGGATTCCATGAGTAGCGTAGTGTGACTCATCGTTTCGGCATGAGTTAGGGTGTCACGCATTCATTACGGCACCCTCCTAATACACGTATGGATCCACGTAGTACATGTGTGTAACATGAAGTAAAGTTCATATGTAACGTAGTGTGACTCACCGTTTTGGCATGGGTTAGGGTTGCAGTATTGTCCTGGCTGCATAAAGACAACTGGTGCGGGCGTACCCACCAACGCTTTGGGTACTGCATGCAACAGCACCATACATACGGGCAAGCACACGACGCAAGCACAAGTTGTTGCCATATATGCATTCAAGCACACGACACGAGCATTGCACACGACACGAGCATACAGGTTGTTGCCACACATACACACATACAAACCAACATACATACATACGCGTACAACACGGTTGAGTGACACTGTTGCAGTAATACCGTGTGTGCATATTTCCTCTTCAAGTTGATTATGATAATCATTGTATCATTACCTGGAGCAGGTGTGGGGGCAGGGGTAGCGACAACAGTAGTCTGCTTAAAGTTTGCCACTGTGGTGTATGTCTGCCAGAGCACAGCTACATTGTTGGCTGCGTTTGTGCCTGTGATGATGCAGCAATGAGACATGCATGAGCAGATACCCGTCAGTAGCATGTTCATGTGAAGTTTGAGAGACATTATGTGCTGGCTTAGACACCTATCGGAACGTGTCGTAAGTATGGCTCATGTCTGTACAAGATGTGGGGTCTTTCAGTGCATACGCTGTGCATTTGACTCTCTTCAACATACATACACACTATATATATGCATATATACACACACACATATACATGCGGGAAACAGAATCGTGCACTCGTGTCGTGCATATGATCCGAGTATAAACACGACTGATGTACACTAAATACAGATTCATATAGTAAGATCTGACGTGCACCTGTGGGTGTGCCACCGTAGCGGACATCAGGGCTCGAGAAGTAGGGCACACGTGTTGAAGATGTGCATGCATAGGACATGATTGATCTGAAGTAGCCCATGGGTGGCTGAGGTGTTGACCCATCCTGGCAGTAACGGTACCTGTATCGACAAGAAACACACATAGCAAGCATACATGATCAGGTACAGCATTCACACTGTGACAGACCTGTCCAGCTTGAGTCAACAGCGTTTGATGTGCCTCGAAACGCAGCAGACTGCATAAGCATAAGACAGTACGCCTAAAGGTCGAGTTTACAGTTCGTGTGATCCAGTGTGTACAGCGAAAGCCCGTCCATCATTGTTTGTGTGCTATGTACACTGCAGCTACGATGCATCGCAAGCGAGGAGGACAGCATACTATAGCGACCGCAGACACCAGTTCGCAAAACTCCATGACCAAAAGACTGACTGTGTGTCACTGCGTGCGGTACTTCTCGCTGTGATGAAGTGCCATTGCACGACATGGAGCACATCGCTATTATGACATATGCAGAATGCTTGTTGTTGTACGCACCCGTCACCATAGCTCCAGCTTGTTTGCTGTTGAGAATTAGCCAGGTCATGCTGAGCGCCCATGTTGTGTCCAATCTCATGAATATTGGAGAACTGTGTGATGCAGCCGCTGTACACTACGCTGAAACCCCATTGCTATAGTAAACAGTCAGACACACAACAAGATGAAACAAGCAAAACACATTAGATAAAATAAGCAACATACTAAAAGATCCGCATGATGCAGTCGCTCTACACTTACGCTGAGACACTATTGCTATAGCAATACTGTACGCACGCAAAGAGAACGATTTCGCAGAGTAAGATAGCATGTAAGGTGCGCCGGTGGTACATGCCTTACAGATACGAACCCAGAGAGTAAGATGTCTCCACCACAGTGTGACAACATTGTAGCAAGCCCATGCTACTGTCTGAGACACACTCATCATGAATCTTGAAGCTGACGCAATCGTGAACAAGAGAGAGGCATAGCGGAAGTGCCAGTCAGCAAGACGTGAACGACTGCATGTTGATGTCAGGATATAGCATGGCTTGCGCGCTCACCCCAAATGAGCTGGACATGAAGGTCATGAGGTTGCCCAACCTGTGTCATGGAAAAACAGTCACAGGCATCAAGATACAACAGAACGACTGAAAGTGTGAGCAGACATCATGCAAAATATGTGCGACCAACGGTGGGGATAGGTCCTTATGTCTCTAGGTGTTGAATGGTCTTGCGTGATGAGCATCAAGCAATCTGCCCTTGCGAATGTTTCTACACGTGTACGTCCTTTGACGCGGATGGAGACTGATCCGTCTATTTGATTGAACAACTATATGACACTGATGTGGGCATTTGAAAAAAATGTTACACCTTACCCGCAGTAGTCAGACGCTTCAATGACTAGCTGCACAAGATCAGCTTGGTACTGGTTCCTCAGGTTATTCACATTCGCAATAGCTCCACTATTCAGATCCTGTTTCAAGCAAAGATAAATGGAAGAGACAAGATGTGAGCTTATTGCAAGGTGGCCTCACTTCAAAAGATTGCGTTCCGAGCATATGACATACCATAGCAGCTATGAAAAACTGTGCAAGTTGAGTACATTTTGAGTACCACGTACAACTGCGCAGCAACACTGCTCGTCTTCAAATTTACAAGGGAAACTCAATGATGTACAAAGGATAATGTTCAATGCTTACGCTGAGAGACTTTCGGGAAGATGGAGTATCAGTAGTTGACACTTTGTACACACGCGTAGTACTTGCGGTATGTGACTGTTTCACATGCTCTGTCATACGAGGAGTAAATCATCACTGCTTACGTATGAACACTAAAGTTTTGATTGCTCACGCTGAGAGACTGTTGGAAGGTAGCATCCCAGTAGTTGACACTCTGGATCGCAGCGGCCTGGAGTCTGAAGCTAATCCTGAGTTAGCGAGGGCTTGGTTAGAGCTAACAACGCCTGCAGCAATCATCGATGTGATGGTGCCATCGCCATACCTCTGCTGAGAGCGTGTGCTGTATCATGTGAGAGCACAACGAGACACATGGTATAAAGCGTGTGTAGAATCAGTAGGGTGATGCAAGCATAGCACACATCTGCTGAGAGCCTGTCCTGTGTCATGGAAAAATATATTAAGACACATAGCATAGCAGATTACGAAGGACCAGTGTACAACACGAACGCGACGCCTTCGCCAGAGTTGTGTGCTATGTGTCTCAGCTTATTTCAGTACTAGACATGCTCGCGACAGGCAAAGATCGGTACGCAGCTTGTATGTCGAACAAGCAGATACTTATGACTGTGTGAACTCAGTATCGTAAACACGAGCCGTCACCTGTACAGATAGAGGACACGGATGACACTGCCATCATCAAGTCGGCGGCCAGAGGGCATGATAACTTGACCTGACTCAGCTAGCCTGTAATGGACAATGACATCATCACACAAGAAATTTGAATGGGTGTTCACTGCGACACCAGTACGCGTGAACCGAACAAATACTGTATGCGTAAGTGAGCACATGATGCCGAGCATGATCTGTCACATGATAAGCACGTCACATGATAAGCACAACTCATTGACCAGCGAGGTGCTTGACAAGTGTGGGCTGAGTCGTTGGTATTGACTGCACATAGCATAGCCTCCAAACAAGCTTCATGATCACCATCATGGTCCGGCAACAGCAATACAGAATGAAGCAATTGTGACGAGTGCATCACGCATGTATGTGAAGCCCTGTGTCCACGTAAGCGTGCAAGCAAACGAGCCGTTACGTGTACCTTCTGCCGCCATGTGCATGAAGTGGTCATGAGCATCGCCATCCCCTGACATCATGAGGTTCAGTAGGTGTAGATCATCATCCATAGCTTGTACATCGGGGTCTTGCATGGCTGCTCTCTGACTCTCTTCGATCAGCCTGCGTGTACCAGCCCTGTGTATTTACGCATACACAACACATGAGCACGTTGAAACAGAAGTCAGGACGTGTCAGGTGTCTGTGCGTATGTTGGTCAAGACGGATATCACGTGTTAGGCGCTTGTGCGCATGGCACATGCCGAAGCGCTGTCAGTATGTGCCGATACACATCAAGGGGGGCAGAGAGCGAACAACTGACATCCATCTGTGTGTGGATCGGGAATATACGAACACGACCTAGGACACAATGTGCACATTGATAGCACATATGTCAGGCTCCAATCAAGTATGCTTGACATAGAACAAGCTGAAAGGTTTGTGGAGATGTGATCGAGCAGAAACAAGCGTGACTGGACAGCTTACGCTCTCAGTAACACATTGTACGTATTAGCGCGCATATGACGCAATCGAAATAGAGCGATCGATCATCAGTGAGTGTGTGCGCGCGCGCGCCTTTGTATGTGTAGTAACACATCATCTGTGTCAGAAAAAGCATTTGCATACTCACTCGTCAGGAGTCTCGGAGTCTTGCTCATCCCTCGCCTCTAGCGTGATAATCGCTGTCCACAGGCAGTTAGGCACGCTGTCAATTGGCACAGAGCAAGGCACAGTGGTGACTGTCTTCTGATTGCTGTACTCGTCCTCAGACAATGTGATGTCCAGTTGGAAGGTGGATGCTTCGCAGGCTCCATTCCACACCACACTTAGAAAGCCTGATTAGGCAAAATGCGATCACACAACAAAGGAAAAGACACGTGTAAGCACACAAGCTGCTCAGACATCAAAGACACGAACCAAGCATGGTGAAGGAAGTGCCAAGCATATGCACACGTGAATGCGATGGTACAGATTTATATATCCGTGGTGCGCATCCATCTTACGCACAAGGGCTCAACGAGTCTGGCATGATAACACTGCATGGTAAGTGTAAAATCTGCGTTGTGTAGCCTACCCGCTCTGAGATTTACACAAGGAGTCGAGAGATCAAGGTCAATTTGCAGGATAATCATCGATCTCAGTCGAAGGTGAAAGAGTCGCGGAGGCGCAATCACCCTTTCCATGACTACACTTTGCTCAGATAGGCGTGCCAAAGACCCGTCTGAACAGCCGCAACTAGGGTGCATCAAGTACCTGCCGGTATGGAGCAAGTAGTCATGAGAAATCCGATGTGTGTGGCTTCTACCTGTGCGACCAGTGAGGGTGCCAGTCCAGACATGCCTGCTGCGCTGCTCAAGAAAGAACTCATACCCTGTCTTCGCCGCATTGTAGGTGGTGCCCTGTTATGCACAGGAGCATGCAGAACGACAAGATACAGTGTCAATCAGCTGCGTGCCTCACAACCGTTACACATACCAAAAAGACATGCAGAGTCATATGTCATGCACGAGGGGCAGCTGAAGAAGGTTCAGCACGCATGTGATGCTGGTCCATAGGAGCGCCTGCGAACAGACAGACGCTGAGGGCTGCGCTGGATAATCAAGGGGTACGAAGATCTGCTTGGGTTGAAGTGTTGCCGGAAGCCAGCCACTCACGTGTACTTTAATGGCGAAAGTCTCCATGTCAGCGTCCAGGCCAAGGGCGGTGCAGTTAAGGGATCCTCGATAGGCATTTCCCACTGCGCAAACAGAGACAAAGATATGAGGTCATGCAGCAAGATCAGTGAAGATAGACAAGCTATGCCGTGCTGTTGTCTAAACCTGCCGAAATGCATGCTGCAATCGCAGGGCACGAGAAAGCACACCCTGTTGCCCAGCAAACGAATCATGGATCTAACGTGAAGAGAAGGGCTCTAGCTGTCTCTCACCATGCGTCTTGTTGTCCCGCGCAGAGGAAACGGCCAGCAACATCGCGGTAGCAGGCAGCATCCAATGCAGCTTGCTCCATACTTTTGATCGCAAGGCTTGGGTCGTCCAGATCGCCAGCTGCCAGCACTGAGGGGTCCTGGAAGCAGCTGAAAGACGCCTTGCCATCTTGTACGAGGAGGGGTACCAGTGCAGCATCGCCTGATGAGGTGCCTGATCCAGCCGTTGCAAGGGCCAGAGAGCTGAGAACGCAGAGAATCCGCATGAGAGTCATGCTTGTCGACTGCAGCTAGTAGGTCTAGGATGCTGTGAGAGAAAAGCAAGAAAGATCTGATGATTTTGCTGCGGTTACACTTGTAACGGCTGCCGATCTGCGCTATCTCCGCGTTGCGGCCCGCGCTACTGCTGCTTAGCACACAGTAGTCTCTCATGATGCGGTGGTGCAGCGCAGTTGCTGTGCTGCTGCGCATCCCGCTCTGCCTTGCAGGGCATCCCACCCTTGTGAAGAATGTTGTTGCAG
>CAXIVC010000112.1:35000-37721 GCA_964035585.1 Polytrichum formosum | reverse complement strand
GGTTTTCGTTTGCCGGGACTAGCCCCACGCAACCCCGATACGCTTTCCGATTCCCTCGCAATCTCGACCCGAATGTTCTCCTCGCACCGGAATCACGAGGGTGCCGCGGCCGGGCCACGAAGGCCCATCAGGCAGCCCCTCCCCTCCCGGCGCTAAGATCGATCCTGGTTCTGCAGCGGGCAGGGTCGGTCGGCAGAGCCGCCTCCCCTTGTAGAAGCCTCTGGGACTCCGTGCAGGGCCCCTCCCCCATCGTCAAACATCCTTTTGTCTCTCTGCTCACAGTTGGGGCCAGGTAGACGTTTTCCCTTTTCCCGATTCCCTCGCAATTTCGACCAGAATGTTCTCCTCGCACCGGAATCACGAGGGTGCCGCGGCCGGGCCACGAAGGCCCATCAGGCAGCCCCTCCCCTCCCGGCGCTAAGATCGATCCTGGTCCCCGAAAGCCACACGAGGCCAATCGCACCAGGTCGTGCCATCTCGGGGGCTGGGTTTCTACTTCAAAGGCCTACATTCCGTCGTCCGCCATCCTTTGCATTCGACGGTTTTCGTTTGCCGAAACCCTTGCCCCACTCGACTTTCCCACCCGATGCGCCCCCTACGCTTCGATCCAAATCTTCACCCTTCACTCGCGGAAAATAAGGCTAACCACGGCCGGGCCACGAAGGCCCATCAGGCAGCTCACCCCTCTCCCACAAGCTTCAGGATCAATTCGTTTCTCGCGCTGGCTTGTGGCGAGTCGCACGACCCCTGCCGCTCCAACCGACTCCCCACGTATAAGCCTCTGGGACTCCGCGCAGGGCCCCTCCCCCACCGTCAAGTCAGCTTTTGTCTCTCTGCTCAAGTTTGGGGCCAGGTAGACGTTTTCCCCTTAGCCGCTGGGGCCTCCCGCGCTGCTCCGCCACTCCTCCCCGCGCTGCTCCGTCACTCCTCCCCCTCCCTCCTCCCGTATAAAAAATGAATAAAGTAAAATCTATATATAGTTTTTATTTAGTTAAATTAATATAAAATTGATATAAATAACCCCTCTGCCACCTGTCCCGCCCCCACCTGTCCCGACCGCGCCCCCGCCAGTCCCAGTCGCTACGGCGCCCCCGCCAGTCCCGACTAGCGCCCCGCTAGTCCCGGTCGCGACGGCGCCCCCGCCAGTCCCGATTAGCGCCCGCTAGTCCCGGTCGCGACGGCGCCCCCGCCAGTCCCGATTAGCGCCCGCTAGTCCCAGTCGCCACGGCGCCCCCGCCAGTCCCGACTAGCGCCCGCTAGTCCCAGTCCCAGTCACTTCTGCTACAATTCTGCTAGTGCCCGCCGCGGTTCCCTCACTCCACCTGCTAGTCCCGACTAAAAATAGGTCTCCAATACAAATAGAACCCAACACTGATACAAATATTAATCCCCAACCTTGGTATTAGGGTGGGTTCAGTTTTCGTCTATTTATGCCCGGTTTAAAATAGGCATATATTTTCATCTATTTACGAGCCGACTAAAAATGGGGGTTGGATACAAATGGAATTCAACACACTTGGGTATGAATCCCAAACCTTGGTATTGGGTGGGTTCGGTTGTCATTCATTAAGGAGCAAACACACATGGGTGTGGGATACAAAATGGAATTCAACACACTAAGGTATTGGGTATTGGGTATTGGGTGGGTTCGGTTCTCATTCATTTAGGAGCAAACACATGGGTCTCGGATACAAAATGGAATTCAACACACTAAGGTATTGGGTATTCATCTATTTACGAGCCGACTAAAAATGGGGGTTGGATGCAAATGGAATTCAACACACTTGGGTATGAATCCCAAACCTTGGTATTGGGTGGGTTCGGTTGTCATTCATTAAGGAGCAAACACACATGGGTGTGGGATACAAATGGAAATTCGACACACTTGGGTGTTAATCCCAAACCTTGGTACTAGGGTGGGATTCGCTTCTGATGTATTTGGGAGCAAACACATGGGTGTGGGATACAAAATGGAATTCAACACACTAAGGGGTTTAATCCGGAACCTTGGTAATTGGTGGATTCGATTTTCATATATGTACGACCCGATTAAAAATAGGTATCAAACTTTGTCTATTTGCGGTTTTCATCCACGCATGACCGGATTTAGAAAATGGTGTGGATCTAGATATATTTAGGGCCAGATTAATAATAGGCGTCGGATACAAATGGAACCCGACACACCTAGGTTTTGATCCGGTCGATTAATTGGGTGGATTGGGTCACATCTATTTATGGCCGGATTAAAAAAGAGGTCTGGATTTAGATTTATTTAGGGCCCAACTGAAAATAGGCATACTAAACACGAATGCATTTAGACACACCTAGGTATAAATGCGGTCGATTGGTCGGGTGGATTCGATTATGATCTATTTACGACATGACTAAAAATAGGTACAGATTATGATCTATTTCGTGGATGGATGAATTCGGAAGGTGAGGGTTAAACCTGGGCGTTAGTTAATTGGATGCGAAGGAGTGAAATGGGTGGAGCAAAATAAAATGGGTATGGAATAGGATATATTTAGGACCCTAAACCTCAAAAACAAAAAAGGTATATGATTAGGATCTGTTCATGGACGAATTCGGAAGGTACGAATTAGTTAATTCGATCCGAAACACAGTCAGGTATTACGAATCCGAGAGGTCGGTATTGGGTGGATTCGGGTTTCATTCGTTTCGGAGCAGAAACGCACTTGCCTCGGATTCGAATGGAACCGA
>CAXIVC010000112.1:12500-15000 GCA_964035585.1 Polytrichum formosum | reverse complement strand
ACAACCTTTTGTCTCTCTGCCGAGAGTCGGGGCCAGGTAGACGTTTTCCCGAAGCCGCGGGGGCGGATCGGGACGGAGGGACTGCCACTCCCTCGGGAAAATATTTCCTTCCAGCGGTCTAGCCGGTGTTACCCGGCCCAGGGGTGAATCCGGGGCTAAATCCGAATATCGTCGAAGGAAGGCTTTTTTTCCCCGAGGCAGCTTTGCCCCCCCCATTTGACAATGGGATTCCCGATTTTGACTTGGACGCGAGCGTCTCCCTTGTTGAATCGGGATTCGTGCAATGCTCGCGTCTCCCTCATCGAAGAGGGATTTGTGACATCTCTCTGCCGAGAGTAGGGGCCAGGTAGACGTTTTCCCTTTTCCCGTTTTTTCCCGAAGCCGCTGGGGTTGGGGCCCCCTCGCGTCGGCCCGACAAAGGGGCGGGAGCGCCTCGGTTTATCTCTGGGGCTAGCCCTACTCAGAAGGCCTACATTCCGTCGTCCGCCATCCTTTGCATTCGACGGTTTTCGTTTGCCGGACTAGCCCCACGCAACCCCGATACGCTTTCCGATTCCCTCGCAATCTCGACCCGAATGTTCTCCTCGCACCGGAATCACGAGGGTGCCGCGGCCGGGCCACGAAGGCCCATCAGGCAGCCCCTCCCCTCCCGGCGCTAAGATCGATCCTGGTTCTGCAGCGGGCAGGGTCGGTCGGCAGAGCCGCCTCCCCTTGTAGAAGCCTCTGGGACTCCGTGCAGGGCCCCTCCCCCATCGTCAAACATCCTTTTGTCTCTCTGCTCACAGTTGGGGCCAGGTAGACGTTTTCCCTTTTCCCGATTCCCTCGCAATTTCGACCAGAATGTTCTCCTCGCACCGGAATCACGAGGGTGCCGCGGCCGGGCCACGAAGGCCCATCAGGCAGCCCCTCCCCTCCCGGCGCTAAGATCGATCCTGGTCCCCGAAAGCCACACGAGGCCAATCGCACCAGGTCGTGCCATCTCGGGGGCTGGGTTTCTACTTCAAAGGCCTACATTCCGTCGTCCGCCATCCTTTGCATTCGACGGTTTTCGTTTGCCGAAACCCTTGCCCCACTCGACTTTCCCACCCGATGCGCCCCCTACGCTTCGATCCAAATCTTCACCCTTCACTCGCGGAAAATAAGGCTAACCACGGCCGGGCCACGAAGGCCCATCAGGCAGCTCACCCCTCTCCCACAAGCTTCAGGATCAATTCGTTTCTCGCGCTGGCTTGTGGCGAGTCGCACGACCCCTGCCGCTCCAACCGACTCCCCACGTATAAGCCTCTGGGACTCCGCGCAGGGCCCCTCCCCCACCGTCAAGTCAGCTTTTGTCTCTCTGCTCAAGTTTGGGGCCAGGTAGACGTTTTCCCCTTAGCCGCTGGGGCCTCCCCGCGCTGCTCCGCCACTCCTCCCCGCGCTGCTCCGTCACTCCTCCCCCTCCCTCCTCCCGTATAAAAAATGAATAAAGTAAAATCTATATATAGTTTTTATTTAGTTAAATTAATATAAAATTGATATAAATAACCCCTCTGCCACCTGTCCCGCCCCCACCTGTCCCGACCGCGCCCCCGCCAGTCCCAGTCGCTACGGCGCCCCCGCCAGTCCCGACTAGCGCCCCGCTAGTCCCGGTCGCGACGGCGCCCCCGCCAGTCCCGATTAGCGCCCGCTAGTCCCGGTCGCGACGGCGCCCCCGCCAGTCCCGATTAGCGCCCGCTAGTCCCAGTCGCCACGGCGCCCCCGCCAGTCCCGACTAGCGCCCGCTAGTCCCAGTCCCAGTCACTTCTGCTACAATTCTGCTAGTGCCCGCCGCGGTTCCCTCACTCCACCTGCTAGTCCCGACTAAAAATAGGTCTCCAATACAAATAGAACCCAACACTGATACAAATATTAATCCCCAACCTTGGTATTAGGGTGGGTTCAGTTTTCGTCTATTTATGCCCGGTTTAAAATAGGCATATATTTTCATCTATTTACGAGCCGACTAAAAATGGGGGTTGGATACAAATGGAATTCAACACACTTGGGTATGAATCCCAAACCTTGGTATTGGGTGGGTTCGGTTGTCATTCATTAAGGAGCAAACACACATGGGTGTGGGATACAAAATGGAATTCAACACACTAAGGTATTGGGTATTGGGTATTGGGTGGGTTCGGTTCTCATTCATTTAGGAGCAAACACATGGGTCTCGGATACAAAATGGAATTCAACACACTAAGGTATTGGGTATTCATCTATTTACGAGCCGACTAAAAATGGGGGTTGGATGCAAATGGAATTCAACACACTTGGGTATGAATCCCAAACCTTGGTATTGGGTGGGTTCGGTTGTCATTCATTAAGGAGCAAACACACATGGGTGTGGGATACAAATGGAAATTCGACACACTTGGGTGTTAATCCCAAACCTTGGTACTAGGGTGGATTCGCTTCTGATGTATTTGGGAGCAAACACATGGGTGTGGGATACAAAATGGAATTCAACACACTAAGGGGTTTA
>CAXIVC010000112.1:0-2500 GCA_964035585.1 Polytrichum formosum | reverse complement strand
GAAGGCCCATCAGGCAGCCCCTCCCCTCCCGGCGCTAAGATCGATCCTGGTCCCCGAAAGCCACACGAGGCCAATCGCACCAGGTCGTGCCATCTCGGGGGCTGGGTTTCTACTTCAAAGGCCTACATTCCGTCGTCCGCCATCCTTTGCATTCGACGGTTTTCGTTTGCCGAAACCCTTGCCCCACTCGACTTTCCCACCCGATGCGCCCCCTACGCTTCGATCCAAATCTTCACCCTTCACTCGCGGAAAATAAGGCTAACCACGGCCGGGCCACGAAGGCCCATCAGGCAGCTCACCCCTCTCCCACAAGCTTCAGGATCAATTCGTTTCTCGCGCTGGCTTGTGGCGAGTCGCACGACCCCTGCCGCTCCAACCGACTCCCCACGTATAAGCCTCTGGGACTCCGCGCAGGGCCCCTCCCCCACCGTCAAGTCAGCTTTTGTCTCTCTGCTCAAGTTTGGGGCCAGGTAGACGTTTTCCCCTTAGCCGCTGGGGCCTCCCCGCGCTGCTCCGCCACTCCTCCCCGCGCTGCTCCGTCACTCCTCCCCCTCCCTCCTCCCGTATAAAAAATGAATAAAGTAAAATCTATATATAGTTTTTATTTAGTTAAATTAATATAAAATTGATATAAATAACCCCTCTGCCACCTGTCCCGCCCCCACCTGTCCCGACCGCGCCCCCGCCAGTCCCAGTCGCTACGGCGCCCCCGCCAGTCCCGACTAGCGCCCCGCTAGTCCCGGTCGCGACGGCGCCCCCGCCAGTCCCGATTAGCGCCCGCTAGTCCCGGTCGCGACGGCGCCCCCGCCAGTCCCGATTAGCGCCCGCTAGTCCCAGTCGCCACGGCGCCCCCGCCAGTCCCGACTAGCGCCCGCTAGTCCCAGTCCCAGTCACTTCTGCTACAATTCTGCTAGTGCCCGCCGCGGTTCCCTCACTCCACCTGCTAGTCCCGACTAAAAATAGGTCTCCAATACAAATAGAACCCAACACTGATACAAATATTAATCCCCAACCTTGGTATTAGGGTGGGTTCAGTTTTCGTCTATTTATGCCCGGTTTAAAATAGGCATATATTTTCATCTATTTACGAGCCGACTAAAAATGGGGGTTGGATACAAATGGAATTCAACACACTTGGGTATGAATCCCAAACCTTGGTATTGGGTGGGTTCGGTTGTCATTCATTAAGGAGCAAACACACATGGGTGTGGGATACAAAATGGAATTCAACACACTAAGGTATTGGGTATTGGGTATTGGGTGGGTTCGGTTCTCATTCATTTAGGAGCAAACACATGGGTCTCGGATACAAAATGGAATTCAACACACTAAGGTATTGGGTATTCATCTATTTACGAGCCGACTAAAAATGGGGGTTGGATGCAAATGGAATTCAACACACTTGGGTATGAATCCCAAACCTTGGTATTGGGTGGGTTCGGTTGTCATTCATTAAGGAGCAAACACACATGGGTGTGGGATACAAATGGAAATTCGACACACTTGGGTGTTAATCCCAAACCTTGGTACTAGGGTGGATTCGCTTCTGATGTATTTGGGAGCAAACACATGGGTGTGGGATACAAAATGGAATTCAACACACTAAGGGGTTTAATCCGGAACCTTGGTAATTGGTGGATTCGATTTTCATATATGTACGACCCGATTAAAAATAGGTATCAAACTTTGTCTATTTGCGGTTTTCATCCACGCATGACCGGATTTAGAAAATGGTGTGGATCTAGATATATTTAGGGCCAGATTAATAATAGGCGTCGGATACAAATGGAACCCGACACACCTAGGTTTTGATCCGGTCGATTAATTGGGTGGATTGGGTCACATCTATTTATGGCCGGATTAAAAAAGAGGTCTGGATTTAGATTTATTTAGGGCCCAACTGAAAATAGGCATACTAAACACGAATGCATTTAGACACACCTAGGTATAAATGCGGTCGATTGGTCGGGTGGATTCGATTATGATCTATTTACGACATGACTAAAAATAGGTACAGATTATGATCTATTTCGTGGATGGATGAATTCGGAAGGTGAGGGTTAAACCTGGGCGTTAGTTAATTGGATGCGAAGGAGTGAAATGGGTGGAGCAAAATAAAATGGGTATGGAATAGGATATATTTAGGACCCTAAACCTCAAAAACAAAAAAGGTATATGATTAGGATCTGTTCATGGACGAATTCGGAAGGTACGAATTAGTTAATTCGATCCGAAACACAGTCAGGTATTACGAATCCGAGAGGTCGGTATTGGGTGGATTCGGGTTTCATTCGTTTCGGAGCCAGAACGCACTTGCCTCGGATTCGAATGGAACCGAACACCACTCGCGTGCCGATCAGAAACCCTGGTAATTGATGGTAATTACGGCCGGATAAAAAAAAGGTCTGCATCTTCACCTATTTACGATTTTGATGTGTTTAGGACCCGATTAAAAAAAGGTATCGAAGTTGATCTATTTAGGGGGGTTCGGGCATTTACG
>CAXIVC010000111.1:7500-10000 GCA_964035585.1 Polytrichum formosum | reverse complement strand
AAGCCGCTGGGGTTGGGGCCCCCTCGCGTCGGCCCGACAAAGGGGCGGGAGCGCCTCGGTTTATCTCTGGGGCTAGCCCTACTCAGAAGGCCTACATTCCGTCGTCCGCCATCCTTTGCATTCGACGGTTTTCGTTTGCCGGACTAGCCCCACGCAACCCCGATACGCTTTCCGATTCCCTCGCAATCTCGACCCGAATGTTCTCCTCGCACCGGAATCACGAGGGTGCCGCGGCCGGGCCACGAAGGCCCATCAGGCAGCCCCTCCCCTCCCGGCGCTAAGATCGATCCTGGTTCTGCAGCGGGCAGGGTCGGTCGGCAGAGCCGCCTCCCCTTGTAGAAGCCTCTGGGACTCCGTGCAGGGCCCCTCCCCCATCGTCAAACATCCTTTTGTCTCTCTGCTCACAGTTGGGGCCAGGTAGACGTTTTCCCTTTTCCCGATTCCCTCGCAATTTCGACCAGAATGTTCTCCTCGCACCGGAATCACGAGGGTGCCGCGGCCGGGCCACGAAGGCCCATCAGGCAGCCCCTCCCCTCCCGGCGCTAAGATCGATCCTGGTCCCCGAAAGCCACACGAGGCCAATCGCACCAGGTCGTGCCATCTCGGGGGCTGGGTTTCTACTTCAAAGGCCTACATTCCGTCGTCCGCCATCCTTTGCATTCGACGGTTTTCGTTTGCCGAAACCCTTGCCCCACTCGACTTTCCCACCCGATGCGCCCCCTACGCTTCGATCCAAATCTTCACCCTTCACTCGCGGAAAATAAGGCTAACCACGGCCGGGCCACGAAGGCCCATCAGGCAGCTCACCCCTCTCCCACAAGCTTCAGGATCAATTCGTTTCTCGCGCTGGCTTGTGGCGAGTCGCACGACCCCTGCCGCTCCAACCGACTCCCCACGTATAAGCCTCTGGGACTCCGCGCAGGGCCCCTCCCCCACCGTCAAGTCAGCTTTTGTCTCTCTGCTCAAGTTTGGGGCCAGGTAGACGTTTTCCCCTTAGCCGCTGGGGCCTCCCCGCGCTGCTCCGCCACTCCTCCCCGCGCTGCTCCGTCACTCCTCCCCCTCCCTCCTCCCGTATAAAAAATGAATAAAGTAAAATCTATATATAGTTTTTATTTAGTTAAATTAATATAAAATTGATATAAATAACCCCTCTGCCACCTGTCCCGCCCCCACCTGTCCCGACCGCGCCCCCGCCAGTCCCAGTCGCTACGGCGCCCCCGCCAGTCCCGACTAGCGCCCCGCTAGTCCCGGTCGCGACGGCGCCCCCGCCAGTCCCGATTAGCGCCCGCTAGTCCCGGTCGCGACGGCGCCCCCGCCAGTCCCGATTAGCGCCCGCTAGTCCCAGTCGCCACGGCGCCCCCGCCAGTCCCGACTAGCGCCCGCTAGTCCCAGTCCCAGTCACTTCTGCTACAATTCTGCTAGTGCCCGCCGCGGTTCCCTCACTCCACCTGCTAGTCCCGACTAAAAATAGGTCTCCAATACAAATAGAACCCAACACTGATACAAATATTAATCCCCAACCTTGGTATTAGGGTGGGTTCAGTTTTCGTCTATTTATGCCCGGTTTAAAATAGGCATATATTTTCATCTATTTACGAGCCGACTAAAAATGGGGGTTGGATACAAATGGAATTCAACACACTTGGGTATGAATCCCAAACCTTGGTATTGGGTGGGTTCGGTTGTCATTCATTAAGGAGCAAACACACATGGGTGTGGGATACAAAATGGAATTCAACACACTAAGGTATTGGGTATTGGGTATTGGGTGGGTTCGGTTCTCATTCATTTAGGAGCAAACACATGGGTCTCGGATACAAAATGGAATTCAACACACTAAGGTATTGGGTATTCATCTATTTACGAGCCGACTAAAAATGGGGGTTGGATGCAAATGGAATTCAACACACTTGGGTATGAATCCCAAACCTTGGTATTGGGTGGGTTCGGTTGTCATTCATTAAGGAGCAAACACACATGGGTGTGGGATACAAATGGAAATTCGACACACTTGGGTGTTAATCCCAAACCTTGGTACTAGGGTGGATTCGCTTCTGATGTATTTGGGAGCAAACACATGGGTGTGGGATACAAAATGGAATTCAACACACTAAGGGGTTTAATCCGGAACCTTGGTAATTGGTGGATTCGATTTTCATATATGTACGACCCGATTAAAAATAGGTATCAAACTTTGTCTATTTGCGGTTTTCATCCACGCATGACCGGATTTAGAAAATGGTGTGTGGATCTAGATATATTTAGGGCCAGATTAATAATAGGCGTCGGATACAAATGGAACCCGACACACCTAGGTTTTGATCCGGTCGATTAATTGGGTGGATTGGGTCACATCTATTTATGGCCGGATTAAAAAAGAGGTCTGGATTTAGATTTATTTAGGGCCCAACTGAAAATAGGCATACTAAACACGAATGCATTTAGACACACCTAGGTATAAATGCGGTCGATTGGTCGGGTGGATTCGATTATGATCTAT
>CAXIVC010000110.1:0-24517 GCA_964035585.1 Polytrichum formosum | reverse complement strand
TGTCATCAAAATGCATTCTAACAAGGATACATTCCCCATCTTGCTAGGTAGGCCTTGGTTGAGGATGTCGGGTGCGGTAGTAGATTGGGGAGGAGTCAAGCCGTCCATTACTTATGGTCCTAAGGATAATAGAGTCAAGGTTTCCATTGGAGCACTAGGAGGTTGGGTGAGAGAGCAAATCTCTTCGTCTTCGGATGAAGAGGTGGAAGGCAAGGAGGAAGGTGAAGATGGTGACAAAAAGAATGAGACACTAGTGGGAGTAGTCCATCCATGCGGACAAGGGACTTATATAGATTCAGTGTCAGGTAGTTTGGGTCCTAGTTTCTATTTCCATGGTGATAATGGGGAGTATGCGCAGTGGTTGAGAGACTATCCCGAGTCGGAGTATGACATTATGATGACATCCTATCATGAATGTTTGAGTGAGGAGAGGCTTAGCTCAAGGGGCAAGGAATATTCCCTGTTAGAGCCATGTGAGGTGCTTACCGAGGAAGAGTGGATTAGAGGAGGACTGACACCTTGGGTAGACAGTGTGGATGAGAGTGACGTGAATGTAGTACATGTGGATGGGACTCAAGATGAGAAGGTTGTCATTGAGGCTACAAGGTTGGAGGAACCTTTGCATTTCAAGACCACGTCAACAGGCATAGTGGTTGGTCAAGATGTCAAGGATTATCCTAAGGTACCTCCGGATTGGTACAGAAACAAGGATGAGCAAACGCATGTGTCGGAGGCGGATTGGAAGTATGTGGATGTGAGAATGAAGAATGGGAAGGTTAGACAAATGAAGATGGGCTCTAAGTTGGGAGAGAAAGAGATAAAGGAATATGGTGATTTGGTGGATGAGTTTAGCGACACGTTTGCATGGTCGTATGAGGAACTTAGGGGGATACCTCGCGAGATGGTTGAGCACCGAATTCCTTTGATTCCAGGTGCTAAACCGATTAGACAGAAGGAGAGAAGGATGAACCCGCAGTTGCAGTTATTAGTGAAGGCAGAGTTAGAGAGGTTATTGAAGGCTGGGTTTATAAAGCCGGTAGAAATTACAGATTGGGTTTCTCCTATGGTGTTGGTGAAGAAGAAGAATGGGAAGTTGAGGGTATGTGTGGACTATAGGAAGTTGAATGCTTGCACACAGAAGGACCACTTTCCATTACCATTCATCACGCTACTTTTAGAGGAGGTAGGTGGACATGCGAGATATACATTCATGGATGGGTATGCGGGCTACAACCAAATTTCCATAGCTTTACAAGACATTCATAAGACGGCCTTCACCACTCCTTGGGGCACTTTTGTGTGGGTTGTTATGCCATTTGGGTTGTGTAATGCTCCTGCGACGTTTCAGAGGTTGGTCATGTATATCTTCACCGACTTGTTGTACAAATCCATGACCGTGTTCGTAGACGATTTTAGTACTCAGTCTAGTGCTAGCGAACATTTACAGTGTGTGAGAGAGGCTTTGATTAGATGTAGGAAAATGCAATTGGCCTTGAATCCGGACAAGACGTTCTTGGGTGTTCAGAAGGGAGTTTTGCTTGGTTATGTGGTCAGTGAGAAAGGAAGGGAGCCGGATCCCGATAAGATTGCAGTGATAGATGGGTTGGCCACTCCAACCAATGCAAGAGGGATAGCCAAGTTGCTAGGACATGTGGGATGGTATCGGGACTTAATCCCAGATTACGCAAAGATTGCGGTCCCTATCACTCAGTTGCTTAGGAAAGATTGTAAGTTTGAGTGGACAGAGGCATGCCAGAGGGCATTTGAGGAGTTGAGGGATAAGTTGAGCACTTATCCCGTTTTGAGGCCACCCGATTGGGATAAACCTTTCCATGTGTTTTGTGATGCTAGCAATGTGGCGGTGGGTAGTGCACTTTGTCAGTCCACGGGGGAAAAGGGTAAAGATCAACCCATTGCCTATGCTAGTAAGCAATTGACACCAGCTGAAAGGAACTATTCTACCACGGAGAGGGAGTGTCTAGCTATGGTGTTCTCGGTCAAGAAGTTTAGGCATTATCTCATGTGTAACCCGGTCGTATTTTTTGTGGATCACATGGCCATCAAATACTTGGTCAACAAAGCGGAGCTAAGTGGAAGACTAGCAAGGTGGGTCTTGTTGCTGGAAGAGTTTGACTACACAGTGGAATACAAACCAGGTCGTATGCATTTACAAGCGGACCACTTGTCTAGGTTGTCAGAGGATGTAGGCATTAGTCCAGTTGATGATAGGTTAGTTGATGACAATCTTTTTGTTGTTACCGCACAACCCGAGTGGTATGCCGGTATAGTAGAGTTTTTGACAACTCAACAGTTGCCAGTGGAGTGGACCAAGGAGGATAGAAGGAAGGTTAGAGTCAATAGTAGGCACTTTGCAGTGATAGGCCATAGGTTGTTTAGGAGGGGAGCTGATGGATTGTTGAGGAGATGTGTGTCAGAGGCCGAGGTGCCCTCCATCTTAGCGGCATGTCATGATAGTGCATGTGGGGGGCATTTCTCTGGGCAACTTACAGGTCAAAAGATTCTTAGAGCAGGTTACTTTTGGCCTACCTTGTTTAAGGATGCTCATGATTATGTTAAGCGTTGTGACGCTTGCCAGAGGTACGCGAGGAATGACCTCCGCATGGAGATGCCACTCCATGTATCCTTACCCTTAGTCCCTTTTGAGAAATGGGGAATCGATTATGTTGGCGAGGTTCATCCCCATTCCTCAAAGGGAATGGCTTACATTGTGGTCGCCACCGAATACCTCACCAAGTGGGCGGAAGCTAAGGCGGTGAAGACCGACACGGCGGTACATGCCGCTACATTCATGTACGAAAACATCATTTCCAGGTTTGGATGCCCAAAGATTTTAGTTAGCGATAGGGGTACTCACTTCTTGAATTCTTGAATTCGAGAAATGACAAACAGGTTTCAGATAGACCATAGGAAAACCACTCCTTATCATCCGCAGACTAATGGTCAGACGGAACGAGTCAACGGCACATTGGTGAGTATCCTTCGCAAAACAATCATGGACTCTAAGAGGGATTGGGACGTGAAGTTGACGGCGACATTGTGGGCTTATCGAACAACCTTCAAGGTGACAACTCAGGCCACTCCATTCTCGTTGGTGTATGGGTTGGAAGCCACACTTCCCATTGAGTTTGAGGTAGAGTCACTTAGAGTTGCCATTGGCTCACGCCTTACAGATAGTCAGTCCTTGAAGAATCCACTGACAGACCTAGAGGAGTTGGATGAGAGGAGAAGGACGGCGGCTCAGCATGTTGAGGCCATCCAACGCCGAAGAAAGATCACCTTCGACAAACGACATAAGAAGAGGGCCCTACGGCCAGGAATGATGGTGCTTATTCAAGATGCTAGAAAACTCGAATTTCCGGGTAAGTTTGATGCGGTTTGGTTGGGTCCTTACCTCGTTCGGGAGGCATTTCCGAACAACTCACCTCAATTGGAGACATTGAATGGGGAGAGCTTCCCAACTCGCACATCCGGCAGTCGATGCAAGGAGTACAGGGCGTGATGGCGACTTGCCCTCCAGCAAGAGATATTGGATTCAGTCCCAGATGGTCGCCAATTATGTGAGCCCAATATGGTGCCCACATGTGTTCTTAATCGCAAGGATTAACAAAACTCGGACTTTTAGTTGTGTTCAAATATTCAAAAACATAAAAACAAGTTGTGTTCTTAGTTATTAGTTGAATTAAGTTGAAGCTAGGGTGTTAGTACTTAAATGCCACTAGGAATTATTAGAGTTATTTAGAGGTTGGTTGATGGGGTTCCTAGGCTTAAAGGCTTAAGTTTAGTAAACGGGGTTTTATTAACCTATATAGATAGTCACTGGATTTTGGCACATCCGCCTGTGGATGCGAGTTGTGTGTAAGAGACTGGATTAAGGTCTGGACCGACCCGGGTTCGAATCCGGTTGGTTCCATTGACCAGTGCTATCCCAAGATGAGCTAGTGGTAAAAGCAGGAATAGTCTGTAGGCGGATACGGAGAAGAAGTTACTACATATGTGTGAGTAGAACCTTCTCAATTACTTTTCATTTTTTTAGAAGCATTTTACTTATATTCACCTAACCGCTCACGGTTTATGAAGGTTTGCAGGTTAATTAGAAAGGAGGTTAGTGGGTCAAATTAGATTTAAGTTAAGTAATTCGTAGGAAAAAGTCAAGATACTTGCGAAGGACATGAGGATGGCAACGAACGGAGGATGAAGACGAACGAATGAAGGATGGCAACGAACGGCGGATGATGCTAAGCGGATGAAGCCGGACGGATGAAGACCATTTGATCAAGTGGATGGAAGACCAAGACCGTTGGATCTTGGGATTTTAGGGATGACGGCTAGAGTATGACGGCCGGCAATTCCAACCGTTAGATGTATAGTTAGATCTACGGCCGGTAAGGTTTGGTGATGGAAGGAGGTAGTCCGATGAAGACCATCGGATCAAGTGGATGAAAGACCAAGGCCGTTGGATCTAGGGATTTTAGGGATGACGGCTAGAGTATGACGGCCGGCAATTCCAACCGTTAGATGTATGGTTAGATCTACGGCCGGTAAGGCTTGGTGATGGAAGGGGGTAGTCTCCCGAAGGGAAGGGAGGAGGCTCATTCTCACTCTCTCACTCTTGCAATTAGGACTACTTCTCTCTCTCTCTCCCTCACTAGGTAGACGAAGGCACAAAGCTCTTAGAAGGAAATAATAGGAAGGTTAGCAAAGGGTTCATGAATCCTATGAAGGTTGAATGACGGGGTTGGAGTAGGCTTAGTGATAAGTGTGGTAATATGCTATGTGTATTGTGATCAAGTAATGAACCTCAGTGAGAGGCATTATATCATTAGATCTCTAGGTTGATATTATTTAGCCTACAACCTTGAACTTGAATTTTTCTTTGATTTGTGTGAGTGTGATACTCTAGTGTTTGTAAACACTTGAGTTTGAGTTAATAAAGGAGGAGGTGTTAAGTACATTGATTCACCAATTAGAATGGATATAAGTTACAACTGATTACTAAGGCCAGTGAAGTTCATGTGAGTCATGGGCTCCCACCCGGACTACAGACGCATAAGGGTGGGGGTTTATGGCTTACAACCCCCCTTAAACCCCCCTAGACCTTAGTCAGACCTCTATACCCTCACATACCTTGTTAGACGGCGGATACTACACTATTCGGAAACTATCGGAGCCCACCTCCCGAGAGGAAGGAAAACTCCTACGGTGAAGCTTGGTCAAACATGAACACGGTAGTGAGAAACGGGCTCCTATTCACATCGGAGTAAAAATGAAACTCTGATGTCTCTTTTATTTATTTTATTATAGTAAATAGCCATGGACTGGCATGAGCAAAGTGGACAACTACAGTTGTAGTCTTTCATAAGAAAGGACAGAGCCTTACGGTTCGACCATTTTCTTGTTTCAATAAGTAGCATGATTACGTCGCAGATTATACACTGCTTGCCTGCAATAAGGAAATATGTATTCCTATATGCAACATATTGCACAGTCTCCACCCTAATGAATCCTTCTTTAGGGTGGAGACTATGCAACCTAGAGAAGAGCGGGCAAGAAGAGCATGTAGGATTTTGGGCAATGGATGAACTTGAAGTTCTCATCCATCATCCATGACAATATTTGTACACTTATTCATAAGAAGTGTCATAAAGAAAGTTACCACGATGACATAAAATACCATATGACACTAAATACAATGTTTAGTGTACTCTTATCATTCACAATTTGTTGAATTTGTATGATTCACCTTGAATTAAAAGTGGCATAATTGAAATATTCACCAACATCAATTTCCTAGAAACACAATCAATGTGACCCACACTAATTTTGGACTATAGACTTGCAAAAGTTAACCCCAAAACATGAGGATTAAACTACTGGATATTTGACGTGAGTTAAAAAATAACTTGGCCTGTATCGTTAGAACTAATATGGGCTCTAGAGAATTGCTATGGACTACACTAATAGGACTGTCTAGTGTACTAATCCCATTTCACAAGTTAAATGCAACAAGAACAACCAAACTTCAAAAGAATGAACACAATAAAAACAAATCCCGATAGGCTTTTTTTAAAGACATTCATGCAATTAAAACATGCCTCAAACCTTTTGATGTTCCCAAAAGTTACTTAATGAGTTTCATCTAGCAATCTTCGTTCATAAGAAATTGAAACACGATTCATGGGTTATTATTACCAGTACATTTCATGTACATAGCATGTAAAATTAGAATATATGATAGTATATTTTTTTATTCAAAATTTGAATGATAATCTCTGATTTAATAATCTGATTTTGGATGAAATTTTATTTTTTATTTTAAAAAAGCTATCAGCAAATATGCCCATATGCTTAAGTGATTTGAAAAACCTACATCTTGAATTTTTTTTCCCCTTAAATTTGACCTACAAGTTGCTTCCATTGCAAATCCTTGGCAATGATGATGATGGTTTAGGGCTTGTCCTTTGGAGATGTTGAGAAATCTTTCAAGATAAGGGCGTCATAATGGTCACTCAAGGCATGTTGTCATAGCAATCACCTCAAGCCTCAAGGCCCCTTATCTCTTACTTACTCAAGGCACTCCCAAGTTCCATCATCTCAATGGGAGCCTAAGGAAGGCAAAATCCATGTGAGGACCGACATCGGAATTGAAAGGTTGTCCTCTAATGTCATAGAATGTTCAAATTAGAGCAAAAGAAAATTCTTGTTATCAAATCTAGCTTATACAATTTAGTGACCCGGAAACTATACATTGTGAAAGCACGTAATATATAGTTTTACTTTAATGTGACTTGCATCCATCATATGGATCCTTCAAGGCAATGATGGTGATTCGGGTCTTGTCCTTTCGGGATATGGAGAAATCTCTTGAGATTAAGGGAATCGTAACATTTAAGGTATGTTGTCGTAGCAATCACCTCAAGCCTCAAGGCTAGTGGTGCATTTCTTTTTAATTTATTTTAAAATACTCGGCAAATATTGAGGCATTTTTTAATGTTTTTTTATTATAAATTCACGACTATAGTCAGTCCAAGCCAGTAGGGCAAATATAAACACACTCAACTTTGCCATTTGTTCCATATTACCATATAGCATTAGTACATTCAAACTCAATGGCAGTGTCTGAGCCTTGAGTGTTGCCACACAAACTGACAAATACTAGAATACATAATGCACCACATGGCACACCGGACAAGTCGTGAATGGTGGTTTGCATTCGCAATGTCTTCATTGCATCAATACTTGGGCGGAGAAGAGCTTGAAGAACTATTCTTAGAAGAGGAGGATGTTTTCAACAATGATTTGCCATAAAGGACCTCACAGATTGATGTCTTCGATGATTTTCAATTAAAAAACATTTTTAAACATTTTTAAACAATTTTAAAAACATTTTATAATGCCGCCTCTGGCCTCTAGAATAAAAAAGCAACACAACTCAAGGCCCCTTATCCCTTACTCAAGCTTCGCACTTCCAACTTCCATCAAATCGACATGCTAAGGGAGGCAAAATACGTGTGAGGACCGACATTGGAAATGAAAGGTTGTCCTTTAATGTCATAAACAACTTGTCTTCACACATGTGACCATTTCAACATGTGAAGTACTTTGTCATACAAGTTACATCAATCGCCTTTTATCATAGCCTTTGATGCCTTGCACAAGCTACTTATAGTAATTTGATAACTTAGTTAGGGTAGGGGAGGGTAACTACCATGTAATTTTATTGGTTATGTGAGAAAATGGGATTTCTTTGGGAACATTACCAATATTCACAAATGGCCAAGGCATGGATTTATCAACACCTTATAGTTGTTAGAATATTACTTTTAGTGCGTTTTTATGCAAATTTATATCAAATTTTGGGATGCAAAGTTGTAACCCTGAAGTGAAGTTTTGAACCTTACTACCATCACATTAAGTTCTATTCTAACATTGTCACATACATTGCAACTTAAAAACACGCACCTATATGCACAAAAGTTTCTTTTTTGAAAGATGGTGTAACTTTATTAACACCATGGTTCGCTTTCAAATGCAACGTACATTAATGGATTTACATAAGCAACCAAGTTGGGAGGTTGTATTCACAAATGTTGAGCATGACACAAATGCATCATACTAATGCATTGACAAATGCATCTCATTTGAGTACAAGTTAACTACATTGAGCTAGGGTCGGTTGTTATCCTTTAATGACCTCTTCAGGAAGGGTGCAAGCATCGTAAAGTGGACCAATAAATTGCTCCGGTATACTAAAACCATATTGATTTTGGTCAAACCCCTAAAAATAATAGCAAATTGTTGTCAAAAATGGAAAATGAAAACATGTACATATATTTTATACACACACACACACACACACATATTTGTCATTTGTAGGTGGTGTGAATTTTGGAGATCATTGTTTTGCTAAGCGTCACATTCATCCACATAAGTGGATAACTTTATTCATCATGTCGTTTCATCCATCCCAACCTTAGATATCTTCAATATTCTATTATGGAGAAAACGCTATAGAATCTGAGCTGATTTGAGCTGATGTCAATCACAATTACATGTTATTTTATCCATCGTTAATGATATAATGACCATTCAAAGCAAATATAAACAGATTGCATCAATTCCAAATGGGAGATTTTTTTTTGTTGCATTTGATCAATGCAATCCAAATGCACATTATGCCATTGTCTCATGCTTGTTAGTGCTAATAAGGTGCCTAATTTGACTACCAATAAATATCAAAAATGCGGAGGGGGGGGAGGGGGAGAGAGGGATTTATCACATGGGTGAAAGTACACTACGGTCCCCAATTTAATACGTCACAAACATAGTTTTGCTAAAATCGTGTTTTTGAACATCAACCACGTCAAATATACAATGAATTTGTATTATATTTTTTCATATTCTTGTAGTCTTTATCCTAAGGAAGAGATATCTTGTACTAAACCTTTATATAGTGTCATATTCTAAGAGAAACAAGTATTATTGTACAAAAAATTAATACTGTCACAGTATGTGCAGTATTAACTTTTCTCAAAAAAATACTTCAAAAATGATTGAGATTACATTCAAATCGCTTGAATTTTGTTGTGAGCATAGTATATAAGAAAAGACAATGAAGTTTGTTAATTTCATGGTTTTTGTCACATTTCATTTCTTTAAATGCTTTCTGGCACGTAACTTTTTTTCCGTAAGCCATAAGTGCCAAAGAATTGCATTTAAAAAAAAATCGAAACCTTAATCATGAGAATTCCAAAATTGAGGTGGGCAATTTGTCTAATTTTCAAATTAGTTAACCCTAATGATTGTGGAGCAACTTGTATGAATTTTTACATACAAAAAGTACTAAAAAGTACTTCAAGGAGGGGCCACAAGTGGCTAGGGCGTAGTGTGCTTCTACCGACATACGAGCACACCTCTCATCCATCCAACATAAAAACTTGAACCCGTGTAGGTTTGTTGCCGATTCATCTCAAAGGACCTCAAGTACACTAATTTTGTGGTTCTAAAGCTAATTCTGTTGTCAAATCAACTAAACAAAGCAACTTTTGAAATGCATACTAATTCAAGACTTTTATCTTGGATGAATGTGAGGTACGTTCCGTATTATGATAATTCCCTCCATCCAAAAAATGCGGTCATTCTTATCCCTTATACATTTAGGACTTCATTAAAAGCACTAAGCTAAGATGGGGGGATTTCATTCAAAGTGAGCATTGGATTCAATAACGCAGTCCATTCTGAAGCATGTCATGTCCAAACATACCGAGTCTATTGGCAATTGTCAAGTTCCAAACTTAAATGTCCTTGGGGCTTGGAATCATGAATAATTTGTTGTGTAGCCAACTTTCTTTTGAACCGTCCGAATCAGTTTGAAGATGAATTCCTTTCTCATGAACTTCACTTTATTAAGCTAAGTTTTAGCATATTAACCTAGTTTGATTGAGTACTTCCACGTGCCATACGTTAGATTCAGTCACCAAATATCTTCCGAGGTCCGTAATTTGAAGTTTGGCCAACATATATTGCCTGACATTCTATGCATGCACAGTGGGAGTCAGGTGGAATCCCATGACTAGTGGTGCATTTAATTTTAATTTATTAAAAAACACACATTTTGAAATGCATTTTAAAATACTCGGCAAATTTTGAGACGTTTTTAATGTTTTTTAAAATAAATTCATCATTAGAGTCAATCCAGGTCAGTAGGGCGACTATAGACATGCGCAACTTCGCCAATTGTTCCATATTATCATATAGCATTCGTACATTCAAACTCAACGGCAGTGCGCCAAGAGATGGAGAAAGACGACGGTGATGTTGATGACGATGTCGAACAAGACAAATTTTGCATCGGGGACAATTGAGGCACAGTCTTGGATCAATACTTGGGGGGAGAAGAGCTCGAAGAACTGATCTTGGAAGAGGGATTGTTTTCGACAATGATTTGCCATAAAGGACCTCCCAGATTAATGTCTTCAATGATTTTCATTTTAAAAACATTAAAAATGTTTTGAAATATTTTTAAATGTATTTTATAATGCCGCCTCCGGCCTCTAGAATAAAAAAATGCAACACTGGCCATGACATATATATTCAAGACACGACAATTAGGGCAATTAACTTGCCGATGCATGGAAACTAAGTCAATAAGTCTCGGAAGGAAGAGAATTCAAAACATTGGACTTGTAAGTCCAACTAAGTTACCTGGAGCATATTGAGTGCATTCCATGGGCAGACCAGAGGAGTTTGTAACTTAGATTTAATTGTCAGCGTCTTTCAGTCAAGTGAACCTTCAGAGATTGGAGATCCAGTGTTTTTGTTTGGTTGCGGTTTATCTCCAAATCTTGATGCTAAAAATAGAGTAGTCTATTGCTTTTCATCCATTTGATCGTCCAAAAATGACCCAAAATCGCTCATTTGGATGAAGTTGTTATATTTTGGATGAATATCAAGATTATCATCCATATGTGGCTTTATCACTTCAATAATTGTTGCCAGTGTTGCTATACTAAAAATTTGAGAGAAACTGATAATTGTTAATGTTTTGGCCAACCTTTTTTTTCTTGGTTCCCCTCCCCCCCTCTTTTCTTGACTCCTTCAACTACTTCTTAAAATATAAACGTTACTGCACAATCACATCCCAATTACAATAAACAATCATTATCCCCGCTCTAAATAGTCAAACTTTAGGTTTCACATATAACATACTAGACTTAATTCTAGTGAGTCTTTCCTTAGACAACGTGAGTCACACTTGAATAATCATATTGGAAGTTGCAAGTGCCCTGACAACACATATACCGATACCACTCTCATATTCAGTATGAACAAAAGTAGGCGATGGACATCATTGAGAAACACTAACCCACTCGATTAAACCAAAATGCAGGGTAAATAATAATACAGAAGTAGAGGTAAGGAAGTGGTTGGAAACGGTTAATGTTAAAGTTAGAAAAGACGTTGAATTGGTCACAAAATTTCCATATTAATTTTTTGGATACGGAAAATACAACTTCCAAAAATATCGGTTTTCCTTAAAACAATTTAATCAATGCCGAAGTGGTCAAGGTACTATGGTACCCATGTCCCCCCACCCCCGCCCAATTGTGTTGACTATTAAATCTAGAATGATTGATAAATGTTGAGCACGTAGTCCAACCTCTTTTAAACACATGCCGTGTTGGGTTTCATTCTTAAAGCTAACCTAATCACACATAACTCAAATATATGTGCCTGATCAAAATAATTGGTTGAGTAAGGCCCACGTGCCATACTTAACCGGCCATTTTTGGCACCATCTGTTGGCATCTATGGCTGGAATAGTGTAAAAATGATGACCCAACATCTATTTCTCAACATAATCCCCAACAACTTCATGGCTAGAACCGAACAAAACATTTGGTGTGCTCGGGGCTTGAATGGTTGGGCACATGGCGCAACTTTGTTGCCTTGCAACTGTTTTTCACCGTTGGGGAGGTAGGGCAGTCGGGCGAGAGGTTATATGACACAAAAATGTTTAGAGCCAAAAGAAAGCCGATACTTAGGTTGCATAATGCGTTTTGCTCCAATGCAATAAACAAATTGCCTATGTTTTACTCATAGTTAAATACTTTTACCATTTTTTTTATTGATGCATCCAATTTTTTACATTTTTAGTAGTTTCAAAGGGCTAGGCACATGGTGCAACTTTGCTACTCTACAGTTGGGAAGGTAGAACAGGCATGTGGGCGGTTGTACAACAAAACAAAAAAATTGCTATAGCCAAGGCAAGCCACCGCACATGATGTAGAATGCAATAAAAATGCACATTGAGTTTTACCCCAATGCAATAAACTCATTGCATGTGTTTTACCCAATGGTAAAATAACATTCTTATAGACCTTTTTTACTGTTGCATTGTATTTTGTTCTATTTTTTTACTTTTTATTGTTTCACTCCAAGTCCTTGAAGGGCCGCCCATGTTGTGGAAGCCCAGGTCATGTGCCCAACCCTTGAGATTGGGCCTACTAGTGGTTGCTCTGCTATGAGTTCCTATTATTATTATTATTATTATAAAGACATATTCCCTTATTCCCGTGTACAAAAACATGTGTAGACAATGGGTGTATGTACACATAAATACTATATCTGGAGCCCATTTCTTGCAGCAATTTCTTGGGGTTGCGGTGGATAAGGCTAGAGCTCATGCCATTTGGGCGTGCCCAAACCGGCCGAGCCATGACCCCATCATGGGGGAAGGGGCTATCAAGGCTGGGGCCCGCGTTCTAGCACCCCCAAGCAATCCTACCAATTTTAGTTTATTTGTGGTCCCTACCGACAATTGTTGCCCGCCCTACCCAATTCCAAAAACAAATTGCCCTTGCATTCTTGAAGACCGTTTGTTCCCAAATCCCATATTGAGTGCACTTCCCTTGAAGGCCCAAAATTCAATATATATATATATATATGTTCATTTCCCTTAGTAGACAAGCAATTGACTGGGAATTCATTCTTGATTTGCAAGCGAAAGCATGCACATGAATGTCAATAAAGCATGTAATGAACTTGGAAGTAAAAGATATTACAAAATCCTCACTAGCATTATTGTTATAATGTATGGGACTTATCAATTGAAGGGGTATTTTGTCATTCTAAAATGAAATTTATATTTGTGTGCTATTTATATATTATATTTTTTATGATATTTTAGTTAATGCCTTTTACTTTCACAAGTATTCATATATATTTGAACTCTTTAAGTTGAATAAATGATATTAAATGTATTAAGCCTAATTAAATATAATTATGCAAGAAATTAAGCTTACCAAGGAAATTAAACCTAATTATATCTGAAATGCGCTTACATGAATGAGATATGACTTAATACATTCAATCATGCTTAATAAGTTCAGATATGTATGAATACTTGTGAAAAGTAGAAGGCGTTAACAAAACTATTATAAACTAACCAAACCAAAAATAGCACACAAATATAAGTTTCATTTTAGAATGAGAAAACACCTTGTCAAATGGTAAGTTTCATACATTATAACCTAGACCCTATCTTTTACTTTTGAGTTCATTACATGCTCTATTGACATTCATTTACAAGCTTTTGGTTTCAACTCAGGAATAAAATCTCAGTCAATTACTTCTTTACCGAGGGGAAGTGAACATATATATTGAATTTTGGGCCTTCAAGGCGAAGTGTACTCAATATGAGATTTGTGGACAAGTGGCCAACAAGAATGCAAGGGCGATTTGCTTTTGGAATCGGGCGGGGCAAGCAACACTTGTCGGTCGGGACCAAAAAAAAAAGTTTTTTTAGGGGATTGCCCCAGGGTGCCGGATCGCGGGCCCGGGCAAAGACACCCCCTTCCCCCCACCCATATGGCATGAGGGGTTGATCACACTGGCCAGTTCCGACACCATCTGTCAGCATCTCCGGCTGTAATAGTGTGAAAAATGGTGGGCCAACATCTATTTCTCAACATAATCCCTAGCAATTTCATAGCTCGAACTGGATGGAAAGTTTGGTGTGATCGGGGCATGAGCTCTAGCACCGGCCAGTTGTGGTGGTAACCTACTAAACTCTACATGTCACCTAATGCAAAAGTCTAGACCTGGAGACCTGAACTTGGGATCTGGACCTCAGTAAGGATCTGATGTGTGTTCTGTGGCCATACCCAATGTTACCACTCGCCATGTTCAATTCATACACACAACTCCATAGGCAATTCTAGGCTGATGTTGAGGTTTGCTCTGCGGCTTACCACTTCTGCGCCTATGATTGGGGAGAACCGGCAGTTAGTTAGTTACAGATGAACCGGTTGAGATTGAGAAATAACCGGTTGAGGTTCAAGACTTCAGGAGCATTACCGATCACTTTAGAGGAATTTATGGAATATACCTCGAATTAATAAAGGAAAACCGGAGGATGTCAACATGTAACCAGTTGGACTTGCAAACCCTAGGATCTCAACTGATTATGCCCAAAAATCTCCCCAATCACTGTTCTGCGCCCCTTGGAGCGAAAGTGGTGTATGATCATTTGAGAAGGGACCCCGATTGTGTGAATTAATTACCGCCTTCTGTGATGGGGGCTTTTGACTGCTAACAAATGGCGAGGTGAGCATTCTTAGAACTTCATGCTCTCGTCTGGTGTGTTCGACCTGTCTCATTTGAACACGTGTGTCACAATTTTGGTTCAAACGCGAACCCATTTGGTTGATCTAGATGAGGGTTTGCAATCCTTATTTACATCTTCCTCTGTTGTCATGGTCACACTTTTCATCTTGGTATCCCCTTTCTTTTTTTTGGAAAGGGCAGACTTTGTAGAAGGTATGGATGTATCTTATCGATGTTGAGCCTAGAATAGTTACATATTTTGAACATGTAGTCCAATATCAATTGGAAACATTTCATTTTGATGCCGATTCTTAGATCCATGCCTAATCACGTACCACTCAAATATAAGTGTTCAGATTATTGTTGCGCTCGATTTAGGCATGTCTACCTTACCACCCCTTCACTTACTAAACAAACTCAAGATGTTCCGCCTATTGTTTTGTAGGTTTTGGTGCACACTATGAAAACTGTAACCTAGTGGTTGGAGCTTTCTAGGGTTGCAAGCACCGTTCAGGTCGATGTGCATAATTCGGTGTCTAATCTTAAACATACACCTATATTTCAATGATGTATGGTTGGGTGTGAATCTAAGAACGCACACCGAAAAAAACACGTGATGAGAAAAGATTGGAGCACATGCTCAAAAATTGTTGACCATCTAGGCGGAATAGTCAACATAATTGGAGAGACCTATATCATCTTTTCATAACTGAGAGAATATTCACTTTGATGGTGGATGAGATATTCATACAAACCTTCAAATTTCATGAGGAAAGTTGTTATGGGCACAAACTGGATTTGCTGATCATCTCGCACTAATTATGTTTTTCACCTTTTTCATATCCTACGAGAAGTGGGTGCGAAGAGAAAAGTGTCCGTTTAAGACCTGCTTACCTTACCACCAAGCAATGCAAGTTTTTTATGAGTGTTGCTCTCAACTAATGGTTGCTTGAGGCCGACCTAAGCTAAAACACACTATGGAAGCCTATTATCGCAAGGATACTTGACAGAAAGGCTGGGGAGGGGTCAACGGGGTTGGGGCTCTTACCCTGCCACTTCCGCTTTTAAGTGCCACCAACAAGGATGCCATGTAGACTGGGAACTAAAAACTAGGACAGGTGGGAACGCGGCACTGTTAACAACTCTACATGCGTTAAAAACCCAGACTTTAGGGTCAAGTGGGCAGAGAGCCTTAAACATGGCGTGATACGCTACTCAGGTCCCAAGCTCAACGTTTGAGAAAAATACAACCAGATTTCAAGACCCACAGATTTGTAGTAGGTAGGCTGTAGAGGCTAAACAATAATGTTAACATGTGGCTACCCACAAACTTACCTTGTCATCGGATCCAATATCATCATCGGATTCTGGACTTTAAAAGCACTTACATTACTTCATTTCATTATAGTGCCCACTGAGTCACTTTTGGGTGAGAGATTCAAGTGACTCATTCAAAGATTCCCAGGGTTCCTTCTTCCACCCAACTTCCTACTCCCAATGTATATATATTTTCTATACATACCGACAAGAACCTCCGGCGTTTAGGTCCACAGACTTCGACTTTGAGGTTGACGGTGGTGTGACAATTCAACAAGATAGGTTCGCCGACACTGCTAGGAAGCTTCCAGCATGATTCTAGAATAGGAACATCTTCGTACCTGACTCCGTCGCTCACGACGTTATTTAACTTGCTCATGAGTGCAAAACACAAAGTTAGCAAATTCTTTTCCGAGAGAGCCTACTTAGAAAGCTTCAACTTAGCGCTCAAGAATCAGTTTCCCCTCGTGAGATATTGTAGGGGGCTTACTTAGTAGGTAGGGTGTCTGTAAAGGTTGATTGATGGATACGGTTATCTTATCATTCGAGTGAGAAGTGTATAAATCATCATCACAAGTCGGTCACAGCCTCAACCTAGCAAGGTGTTTTTTCCTTCTCTTTTTTGGTTTTAATTTGGGGTGGTTTGTCTTGATTTTGACATTTTGTGTAGTTGAGATGAACTAACAAATCCTTTCAAATTTCCTCCGTGTGTGTGTCTCTGTCTCTCCAGGCTCTACTTTGACCAGTTCCAAGCTCACCGAAACTCAGTCAACAAAGCGGCCACTTAGGTAGGTTCTTCATTGTTTGATCTCTCATACTTGTAAATCATTGTTGTCTATTGTCTTCTAGAAATCTCTGTGTTTCAGATCAGAAACATTCTTAAGCCAGTAAATACTACCTTTAGTATGTCCCTTTCTGATAGAATTCATATTTGAATAGATCCGGTGTCTATTGTCTTCCGTGCTAGAAATCTTTGTGGTTTCATAACATTCTTAACCTATTACAAGTTTACTGCCTTGACCTTTTGAGATGTCTTGAAAGGATTGAACTTGCGATCCCATAATACAAGTTGAGGAGACTTTGAAAGTAGGTCAAGCCATCAACTACTACATCTCCACACCAAGACCAAACATTTCATAAAGTAGTTGCGTTTGAATGTTGTGATGTGTGTTGAAAATTTGACTAGTCGTATCGATCATGCCCTAGATCGAACAATGACTTGCTCAAGGTGGTCTTCCTAAGTTTCAGATTTGGGTGGTTTATATATCCACAACCTAGGTTGTGCACTTTGATTCCTTCTCTCAAGAATGTTATAGTTAGACTTGCTAATTTGTTTAATATGGGGGTTTCCAGGAGGAGGGTTGTTAATTGGTGGCACAAAATTGGTCATACAGGCTAATACGATGCCATTGAAACCCCCTACTGTGAGTGCTGAAGCTTGAAAGTTTTGCTTTCTATGTTTGATTTAACTTATGGATCACTAAATTATCTCATAACCTTCTATTCTATCGGCGCCAGTACAAAATCTAGTCTGGAAAAACGCAACTAATTTCACCTGCAGTCCTTACTGATTTAGTGAAGTTTAAGCGTACAATCTGAGTTCCAAAAATTTCTTAGCTTCATCATCATGCAAGGAATTTTAGATAACCGGATCATGTGTTACTCTCACATCAAATCGGGACCTCATCAGATACATTCATTTAAACTACGCTCATCTGAAATCAATTCGATTAGATCATACCATAACCCTGTGCCAACCAGGTTGCACTTGAGCTAAATTCTGGCAAACAACAAACCTTGCTCTTGCTTCTTGTATTCTGCCAATAGGGAACCTAGAAGTTGAAAGAGGGTTATAATTTAGACGACACCACATATACAAGTGTGTTTTATGGCACTCAATCTTCCCATCTTGCAGATCATTTACCTGCTGCAGCTCAATATCTGAATCTGTGCTCTTAGAAAAAATTCCTGTTTTGCCTTCTAGGTCTGTATATGTTGTAAATGAATATTTGTATGATTGATGGGGTAATATCGGAAGGTCAAATTAGGTGATGGACAATGATATTATATATGTCAAGAAGCTAGCTCTTAGGTTCGGTGACCTTAATTCCTGATGGACTAGTGGTAGAAATCAAGAGTGAGGTTGAGGTGTGCCATTTCGGCCTCAAGTTTCTTAGCTTCATCTGTTATCTCCTTTGTTTGTGTGATGTATTACAACTCGTTTCAAAAACAGGTAGAGTGAAAGTCGGGTAATGGTTTTTTGGTAAGTTTATTGAATGAGTGTTTATGTGGAGGGATGTATAATTTAGAGCCATGCTTGCTTACTCAAGGAAACATGAACACCAGTTGTATACTTCATTCGAGCTTTGTAGGTTAGGAGGACTTTAGAAGTGTCTGCTTGGATGATTTGGTTTCAGTTTAAATCGTCTGATAGGATGGTGCACTTGTGGATTGTGATGCCAGGGATGGCCGAAATTGATTTGGAGCGTACTATGAGTTATTGGGGAAGTTGGTGATTGGGTGGCCAACATGGTCTGAGTTCGGGGCGAATGTAAGATACCAATATGCCACAAATATTCCGACTTACTTTCAGGTGGACAAGTAAAGGGTAGTAGAGGTCTTTGTTGTAATGGAAGGTTTGCTTACAACTCTTTCTATTCTTGAAAGATTCTAACTTACATGACAACACCTCAGGTGTAGTATATAATAAATAATGAGGAGAGTTCTCCAAAGTTTCGGCGATCCCTTTCGTGAGTTGTTCTGGAGCTGTTTTGTTTTGGAGTTGTTTTTGTTCAGTGCGATCCCTTTTGATAGTTGTTCTGTTTTACATGTACTTGTAGACTTTGAGAATAAGTACATACTAACCTCGAAGGTCTTCTTTGTCTTATCTTTGTCCACCAGTGGAGGAAACATTTTTAGCGGCCTTCAAAACAAACAAGAACTATTTACACCTTGCAACACTCTTGAGTTATCCTTCAACTCAACTCGACTTTGGTCGGGAGTTGGTTGTCTTGCATACAATGCCTTCCATATTTGGTAAGATTCGGTGCATTCTTGGAGGTAGTGAGGAGGTTTGAATGGAAAGCTCTGTATCGGGTGTTTTGAAGGTCATACTCATTTTGGCATGCCATCAGGAGGTGCTCGTTATTCACCTCCAAGCATGCATCACAGTTGAAAAGAAAGTATAATTTGATATTGTACGCAAATCAACCAACGGAAAATCATAGGGAACCATCTCTCGACAAAAAGTCCCTTTGAGTTAGAATTGCCGACCAAAAGTCATGTGGACATTTTCATCTTTTGTCGATGTTAAAATAAATTGCGTTTCCAGTTTTCCTTCTGACAATGGTGTGATTTCCACTACAGCTTCCAGAGACATCATTAGGCTCTGCCATAGCGGACTCCACCATGGTTTTGCTCACGTTGACAACTTACAGATCGGTGGGGAGGCCGTTTACGGGGTTTTAGGGTTGTGGCGGCACTAGGGTTAACTGGTGGAGGTGGTGGTGGTGTTGTTTGGAGCTTTGCGGTTTGAAGGTTTTTGATGGTTTGTCGTGAATGGGGAGCTTTGGCAATATTGTTGTTGTATATTTGAAGTGGTCATGTCATGTGGGCGGGAGTGAGATGATGACGACGATGCCGGAAGTGTAGTTTGTAAGTTAGTTTAGGTGGGAGGAAGGAGGCATGGAGGCGAATGGAGGTTTAGTGGCGGGGTTGCAGTACTTCTGGAACTACGAGTTGGTCGTCGTGATTCTTATATTATACTGATGGGGTAACTTACATTCTCTCCTTTTCGCATTTCCCTCAATCCCACAAGTTTATTTTTGCATGCACTTGGTCAAAGCAGGTTCGTCGTTTGCACATGCAAACAAAGGATTGCAGCATCGAAAATGTGAATGTGGGGCAAATGGTGAAGGAGAGAATTTAGAGAGGAGATGGGTACCTCCCCTCCTCCCTCCTCCTCTCCTCCATTACCCTTTGTAATGTTTTGATTTTTAGACATACAGGAAGCGCCGGTGGCGTCACACCACTTGAGGCCAAGCTCAAGGTCGCAAGTTTGGTGGGCCAAGATAAAAGACTTTCGCCCTTACATGTGCCTAAGATGGTGGAACTTTGTCTTTAAAAGTTGGTCTCCACTTATTTTGGATTGAATTTCAAATTCAAGCTTGTGTTCAAGTCAAGTCTGACAATTACAAGTTCAAGTTTCGGCTAGAACTTGAAAATCCTTCCAAAATAAGAAGGAACCAAGCCGCTTTGACCATGTTAGGCACAAACAAACGTTCATATTCTTTCACCTTGGCACACTAAACTTGTAAGCTTGCCCACCTCGAGCTCAAGATCCAAGTATGTGGTTGGCCCTTCATGCATGTGACTGACTGGTGAAAGGTATGGAGAGATGGTTCTCCTGTTGCAACTCATTGCACTTGCATACCTAACAGTAAGTGCAGGTTTCAAAGTTGGAATTATATGCATATATCCTATCGTTATGTCAAAGAAGCTCCTTGCAATGGAAATATATATGTGGTAAAGCTTCCTCCGACCAGGTTTTAGAGAAAAGCATGCATCAAGAGGAGAAACGACAAACTTTATGTGCTTGATCGGCACACTAATGTATTGTGCAAGCCTATATAGGCTTCAATGTACATAGGCTTCAAAGGTCGTCTTTGTCTGATCTTTGTCTCTATCTATGAATCTATCGATGTAGCAAATACTTTTAGTGATCTTCAAGTCTAAAATGAACAACAACTAGACTATGCAACACATTATCATGTTCATTTTTTTTGATGTTATAATTTGTCAGGCTCCCGGTTCGTCTTTTGACAACGGTGTTGAACTCTAGGTTGGCCATGGTTGGTGTGTAAGTTGAAGATTGGAGGGGCAATGGCCATTGCGAGGTTTGTTTGGGATGGTGATTTGCAACTCATGGTCACATGTATACATGTAAGCTTGAATAGGAGCTACATAGTAATGTGGATTGAAATATTGGCCTCAAAAACTTTTGGCAGTTGCACAAAGTAATTTTATTACTTAAAATCCCATTCTAACAAACCGTGAGCGGTGATTCTTGGAGGTACATTGTTCATGGTATCAAGTGTCAAATTTGGATCCAATTTTACCACATTAAGCAATCACTTATGATAAATGTCTATCTTGTGTGTTAATTTTTGTAACCTAATAATTATTATAATCATGATAATAATGTTAATGAGTGAATATCTAAATGAATATTTTTTCAAGACATAAAACACATTAGTTTGGATATTCAATAAAAGTTTGACATATAGTAATACTATGAATGCATTCTAATATTAATTACTTTATACAACTATGAGGACCTCTCCCACTTGTGAGTGATCATTTTTAAGCTTCTAAAATTTTAAGATCTTCAATTGATATTTCATACCATATGATTGATGGTTATTGGATGTGGCATTTTGAGGGATATAGACAACATATTTTCATTGGTGGCAAATAGTTCACACAACGATTATAATTACTATATGAAACAATGTAGTGCTTTGAAATGTGTATCATACAGTGAAAGATTATCCTTAATGAAAGTGTTGCTTAGGGATTCGCAAGGTTGATGAATAAGATGGCCTAATTTTGAGCTTATTTTGATTGGTGTTGACAGCAAGAGTTGCTAGTTGAAGTTTGGAATGGAATCAAGTCTTAGTACATCTTCAAATTTACACATGATAAAAGGTGCACATCTTCAACCACATACCTCTATATTTGCATGTGACATAGGAGTATCAATGTGATTTCAACTAGTTTGGCATGCGGTATGGCTCACTTGAGGAATATTTATCAAAATTTGATCATATTTGATTATGGTACTTATTGTACAACTTGTAAACATGTTTCTACAATTTAAACCAACACCAATGATTGTGTGACAATGACAAAAATGGTAAAAGAAAGTCAATGGTGTCTTAATTGACATGAAAGAGGACGTTGACTTTGAATTGTACATGTGTTGTACACAAGTAATGTTGGTCTATATTGGTTGGGTTATTCTCTAATGGAGATGAACTTTTAATGGAAAATAAATCATAAGTTGTTCCCTAGTCTTGATCCTTGAAATGATTGGAATTTCAAAACCAATTGCCAAATGCGTTGTTTCCCTAGAGCTTGTCAAATGATTATTATTGTACTTAATATAATACAGTTCAAAGAAAAAGATGATTTGCAAAATTACATGACACGTAGTAAAGGAGGTTCAATTGGCATTGGCCTCTACTGGGATTTGCATATTAAATTTTGCAGTAAGGCCAAACATAATACTATTTTAGATATCAATTATTTTTGGAGAAAAACAATAATTAGTCCAGTTTGACAAATAGATGAGTCCCTAGGTGGGAATGAAACAATCATGAAAGTCATGTGGATTAGAGTGTTTGTAATGTGTAGTACACATTAGGATATATACTAGTTGTTGCATTATTTGTTGGCCATGCTTTAAGGTTTGGTCATTGCCTCCACTTTGGCGGATGGTCACTTTCCCATTACCTCAGTGCTTTCCATTTCTTAGTGAACTCACAACATTCTTGTACCCTAACAAATTTAGTAATAGCCATAACATATTAAAGTTACTCATTGTTCCCACCTTCAGGCATAGCCTAAAGTAATCCTTGAGTGTATTCAACCTCAAGGCTATGTTCAACCATTACATATTGACATTTTCAATTTAGTTTCACAAAAATGACTGGTGTCATTATGTATCATGCTTATGTTTTCTTGCACTTTGTCTTACTAAAAGAAACTTTTGACAACTTGAACATTGTACGGAAAATTAATCCGATTTCATAGCCATTCAAACATGTTTGAATAGTTCTTCACGATGTAAGATGGTAGTTTTGTGGGCCTCTTACAACTTGTAGCTAAAGGCAATCAGGTTGACGTCCACATGCTTAGTTTTGTAACCATATTACTACAAATGTTTGTGGCATGACCCTATTGTGTTAAAATGCGTTTGATTCACCTAATGTGGATTTCTATTTGGAAACACTCTAATCCATCCTTAATTGTTTTAGGTTTTATGAAGTGTACTTGAAGCAAGAATCAAGTTTTTTTTTCAAAATTTTTTTTTTCAAATTTAAAATTTTTTATGGGTCCTCAAAAGACTACACTAAATATATCAATTAGTGAGGGTGGTATTAATTCAAGTCACATGCACAATCTAGCCAAATCTCAAAGTTACCAAGGGCTGAAGTTGCTATTGAGTGACATTAAATTCATGACTATGGTAAATTCTATGCTCATTTACCATAGATTTCAAGAGAATTAGTGCGTGCTTGTGATTAGTGCGTGCCACATGCTTGTTAGTGAATAGTGCCAAGTGCCGATATTTTCATATCAAGTGTCGGTACTTTAAGTGAATATTGCCAAGTGCCGAGATGAACAATGCCTCCTAATCTTTGATCTAAGATCTTTTGGTGGCATTAATTCATAGCATAGATGAATTTAGTATCACCTTCACAAATTCCCCACCCTCCCTAATTGGTATATTTGGTGTAGTATACATTGAGAAACTAGATGTGGATGGCTTTTAAATTGAATTTTTGCTACACTTTTGGAAGTTATGTTACATTCCTTGACATCACACATTTGAAAACTTGTGAAATTTGTGATATAGAGTTTTGAAGACTTCCAATTGGCAATCATTGCATCATGGACGAGGACTTCATGCCATTGGTGGTCCGATGCTCAACAAAAACGAAGAAGTTGATGCGAGGATCAAATTTGTTGAATGAAAACCAATGTGTGCACATGACAAACATATCATCTCTTCTTGTGGAAGGTATCCAAAACATGGTGAAAACTTTCCATGGCAAGGTCAAGCTTGGATCAAGCATGGAGGACTTGTATCGAGTTATGAAGAGGATTGAGGTAATGATCCAAGATTGTGGTAGGGTTGATTGGGTTCGTGGATCACTATGGCAAATGGACAATGAAGAAGAGTTTCGAGAGGTACTCAAAGAGCTGAAATGCAATTTTGACACAATGTGTGGCCAATTTCAATCAATGGGTATAAATGTACATGGCCTTCAAGAATCCATCAACTTCAATCCAATCAAATCTTTGGAGGTGGAGAAAGACCAAAAGGCTTTAATGTCCCGTTTGTTGGCACGTATTCAAGCGACAAAAGAATCTCCCGAAGAGCAAGAGATTGTGAAGCATGCTCATAAGCGGTTGATTTGTCGAATGGATGGAGAAGGCGTTGAGTTGGATGTTGCTAATTTCCCCACATATCATTGGAGTCCCAAATTGACAACATCATTGGGCAATGGTGCTGTTGGACAAGTATATGTGACAAAGTGTTTTGGCCTAGACATTGCAGTGAAGGCTTTCAAAAAGGTTGATGAAAACAACAACTCTATAGCAAATGCAAATTTTAAGAAGGAAGTGGGCGTTTTAGCAGGGTTGAGCCATCCCAATATTATTAAGTTCATTTGTTGTGGTGAAATCTTGGACAACCAAAACTTTGGGAATTACATAGCGATGGAGAAAATGGACAAAAACCTTGCAGATCATTTGGACAACAAGACTTTGAGAAGATCTTATCTTGTTA
>CAXIVC010000108.1:0-46850 GCA_964035585.1 Polytrichum formosum | reverse complement strand
ATGTTACCTGTGTAAGGCTGTAGACTCAGGTGTTATACCGGATTGCACTGCATTAGTTGCTGCTGTCGCTGCTGCTGTAGCTGTATTGCCAGCGACAGCAGCATTCGTGTTTGCATTGGTAGTAGCACCAGTCGTAGCAACACCAGCAGTCGTTGTTGTAGCAGCAGCCCCGAGTGTTGAGCGTGCATTAATGTTCTGATCACTGGTCTTGCTTGCATTGTCATGAGCATTGCCTTCCTCGTACAGTTCGTCATCGTCCCCTAGGTCACTGGTGATGCATTCAATCACAAGCACGTGTGACATAGACACACAGGCACGTGTGAGACGAGTACGCAGACACGTCCAACGTGAACACATAGACACGGACACACAGATACGTGTAATATGCATACACAGACACGTGTAATATGCATACACAGACACGTGTAACATGGATACACAGGCACGTGAACGCAGATGCATCAGTATGCATGCATTCGTGTCGGGTGGCACGAAGCAAGCGTAGTCGCTGGTACTCATGGTGATATGCACGTCACATAGAACGCGTCAAAGCGATGTAGCAGCGGTGCGTCAACAAGTGACTCGCGCCTCCGTTCTCAGTACATGGCAAGCTGACCTGTCATCAGTGTATGGCAGGCTGACGTGTTACTACGTCTCAACACAGAAAGGCACGCATGTGTTGACAAGGCATTGGCAAGATGATTTATGTCATGAAAGTACTCACTCTGCATCCTCGAGGGCAAGAGCTTCTGTGCGTGCAGTTTGATTGTTAGCACCCATCATACCATTGTTTCCTGTAGCATCAATGTTATCCATCCCTTTAGAAGTGAAACCGCCGAGAGAGGAGATGTCATCGGCTTGATCCCTCACCTATACAGCATGCAACGCCACACCGGGGGCCACAAGCATAATGTCATACTGTGAGCCTTACGGAGTATGTGTGCTCGGAGGCACAGTGTGTGAAGACACGTGTGGCTGTGCGTGCGTGTGCACGTGCGCGCGTGCCGATGCCAACGAACAATAATGAGCAGGCTTTTGCTCACGTGCGCACAATATGATGATCGGCTTTTGATGTCAAAAGGACCTCTTGTGATGAAGGCAGTAGACGCATGCGTGGTTTGCCAGTGTCACCGCCCCATAGAATGATCTCCCCATCATAGGATGCACTTGCTAGCTGCTGACCTCCACACCTGCCACACGCATGCACACACGCACACGCATGCGACAAGGATGAGATGTTAGATCAAACGATTGGCTCAGTACACAGGCATCACGGCTCGATTGGACAGTCGTTCACCAGCGAGGGACACTTGCTCTTTGAACAGCGAATGCGCATTCCACCCATAAGCTTATGGCGCAGATTCTGTAGTAAAACAATACAGCCTTGACTCTGTCTGTAGACAGGACCATTACCGTGGAACAAGGCCTATAGACTGGGACACTGCACGGTGTGCACTCACTGAGTTGACGTGCCACGCTAAGCACAAAGGCGTCCAACACTCACCACGCTAAGCATAGGATGTCAGAAGTGTGGCCGTGTTGCATAAGAGGCGTAGCAATCGGTTCATGCTCGGCATGATCTTGTTCCTGCATGTTTTCATCGCTGTCTCTGTTGTTCGCAGTGGAGTCATTACTGCTCAAGCCTCGGATCGCTGCTCCAGTAACTACAGCTTCGCATGGCATGATCTATACATCAACAACACGCAACACACGGAGCTATTGAGCAAGCATGCAACGAGACTCCGCTTTGTTTGCTTTTCTGTGCTGGGTCAGGCTTGGTCTTCTATGTATCGCCAGTCCTTGGCTTTCAGCACTTGGCATGCATCTCGACCGCAAAACTAGCGACACTTGTCACCTAACAGGCTGTGTACGAGCAAAAGACTGTCAGATTGGGAGCGGATTTGTATGACAGCATCATGCATGCAGATTATTCTAAGCACTTACATTTGATGGTTGTTCTTGACCCTCTCTGAGTTGTTCTTCATCGGCATAGACACGCAGCTTACCATCCCAACTGCTTGTGGCAATGAATTTGATCTCAACCTGCGTACAAAGCACGGGTTATACGCCATCAGTGTGGAAAAAAGAAAGCTGGTGAACTACTCAGCGTGTGTGCCGCGACGGATATGACGTTTGATCATCCCTGGTCCCAGCTACTGACTTAAACAGCACAATGTGAGGTTCTTATGCGCAAGGAGATATGCCTCTATACCAACTCTAATCACACAGGCTTGGTCACAGAGACCAATGCATCAGAGAGAAGGTCTATGCAAACAGATGAAATCTGTAGCCCCTAGGTACAATACACAGAGTTGTTTGAGGTCACCTCATCGCTGCCTCCTGTGCCACATGCATAGACAGCTGCTGAGACTTCTAGTTTACTGGATGCTTGCACACTAAGTGGCTTGTTTTCCTTGGTATCTGTGCCATGTGCTATTGCTGTTGCATTGGCTTTTCGTTTCGCTGCTACAGGCACGATCGCATTGGCCTTTGCTGCTGCTGCTGCTGCTGCTGCTGCTGCTGCTGCTGCTGTTGCTGTTGCTGGTGCTTCAGCGTCCGTCTGATGTCCCAAAACGTAAACAGCGATGCATCGCAACAGTAGTCTTACGAGGTTAGTCATGTGTTATACCAGCTCACATGTACTCATGATGTAGCACCTCACAGCAGGACAATGCAATGTCATATAGTGGCAATAGCATGTTAAAGCGACTTGAGCGGGAAAGAAAATTCTCTCCAGTACCTGTACCTGCTCTGATGTTGATGTTGCATCAATTGAGAAAGTCTGTCGAGCTAGAGACTTGAGCTTTTGTCCATTAGCAAAGTTCCATACATGCACTGTGCCATCATTAGCTGCCGTGATCAATCTGCGGCCGCTGCTGTCCAAACACATTGCACTGTCACAGTCACAACACAACAAACACTCAAGACGTCAGCAACGTCGTTAGCCAAGCGCTTATACGACAAGACGTCATGTGGTTACACAGGATGATGTCGTTATGACTCAATCCGTACGCGTATGAGACACACAATGTACACACTCTGTGTGCTTGTACAGCACGGCGTGAAGTTTCGCACCACACGTTGGCTTCATGCGAGTCGAAGCACAGCTGATTTTGTTACTCGTCCCTTAAGCATGTCAGGCTGCATGTCACAAAGCTCAATTACTTGAGTTTGTATTGATATGTACCTCATCTTGCTTGTGCCATGAGTGTTTGCAAAGCTGAAGACAAGCATGCCACTGGTCACGCTCCACACTGATATCTGCGGGGCACAAAAGGACAGCGCAATCGCAGACCAGCACATTGAAGGGAGCTACATTCTTTGAGAACTCTCTCTCTCTCTCTCTGATGATACACAATCAGAGTTCACGCTTCATTGATGCATGGTTCAACCGTGCTGACACACACACAATACGCAGCTTGCGATTCATGAGCTGTCGCCTTTCCATTGTAGCTTTTCTATGTTGTCAGGCTAGCGCTTGAGCACGATCGGGTGCGCACTGCACCGGCTGACTGCCTGTGACAAGATAAGCTACGTAAGCATATAGCTCAACGAGCATGCAAAGCAGAGGCTAAGATGCTGACTCGTTCTTTGCTAATGTGTTGTGTACCTTGCTGAGAGCGTCACCAGTGATGACTTGCTCGAAGTTAGCGCTGTAGAGAGCACGACACAAGGGTGCTTCGTGACTACTCTCCGAACTCACAACAACCCCTTTGTTCCGCCACAGACCAAACCTAACACAGCCATTGCAATACAGAAATCCGGATACCTATTGGTCAGCGCTTCATCCGATCGATAGAGGTCTTGGTGCAAGACATTGCTGAAAGTGAAAGTATCTGCATCCGCATTCAGTCATGTCTCGGTAGAGGTTCACAGAGTGATGCGCACGCATGCGCAACCGCGTGGTAGATCTCGGGTAGGATTGCTGCAAGAATGTTCTATGCTGACTGAAGACCGTTGGGTACTGATTAAGGTTGCTAAAAGCTTCGACGCACATGCTATATGCAGTAGCCTTGCACGGAGGTCATGATGCGGCTTGCCGATGCTACCGTCATGATCGCCATGTTCATCTGTATGCACATGTATGTGACTATCACACACAGCTCTATGTTGTTGGTGTGTACCTGTTGCCAGCAGTGATGAGAGTGCTCCTTTGAGCATTCCACAGTAGTGCAGTCACAGTGTTTTCAGGTCTGAATGTGTGCTGCTCAGTGAGTGTTTGCAAGCATGCAAAGGTGCCTGCATCCCAGCACTTGATCATCTGCACACCAGTCCACAAGACCATAACGACAAGCAACAGCCGACAAGCAACATGCATCAGTGTCTCAAGCAGCAGACTTCGTACATGGCAGGAGCGTATCCTCTGACTGGTTGCGATGCGCCGCCTAAGTATATCAGACAGGTGTGAGCAATTAAGGCTGAGCTGCTTTTGTTTCTGTACCAGTATATAGCTACGCCGATGCACATGTTGCAGCATGTGCCTTGTACGTTTGGCCCTGGTGTATGCACGACAGCATGACATGGTACACGGAGAGGTTGTGTAATGACTCACCTTGTCAGCACTGCATGTGATGATTCTGCCATTTGCTGCATCAACAAGGCAGTGCATGACTGTTGCAATGTGCCCTTCAAGACGGCCAAGGATGTCTAAAGTGTAAGGGTTCCACACTATCACCTGCATATAGGTTGCATAGACACACACAGCAACGCTTAGCTTCACGTCCCGTAGAAAAGCACCTCATGCTTGCGCATTGGGTTTCACCATCTCACATGGCACAGGATCTACGTTACGCAAGCATGTATCACACACACCCTACAGGCATCTGTGCAGCCTCAACACATCTTCGTCCCATACAGACGAGTGCGAGAGCCCTTGGCTACGTGTAGTGGCAGTACTCTCTCCACGCTTCGCATGGCACAGATTAGTACTGTCGCACTTTCTTGTTTGACGCGTGCTAATTCGCTTGAGCATACCATTGCTCATGACACATCATACCATATATATGTATGTCTATATGTGTGCAAGTTGGGCTTACCTCTCGGCTCATGCCAGCACTGACCATGAACTTGTGGTGTGCACAGTAGTCAACAGCATGCACACCATGTGAGTGCCCTGTGAAAGAGCGTGTCACTTTTGCCTTGTCAATGTCTACTAGCTGTACTACACCATCCAAGCTGCAGGTCACTAGGGCATTCAAATCTTGCACCCACTTTATCTGCAACATAGCGCGCAGAAATGCACGTCATTGACATTCAGATAGTACACATCAGCCCTCATCTATACTGAAGTATCAGAGTACTCATGATATCCAACCTTCTACAGCGGCTGTGTTTGGTCGATGCAATCAACCAGATATACCGCCTGGCACGCATATACAAGCTGTTGCAATCTGTGCTCGCATCAGAGTTGCATCTGTACTAAGAACCGCATGCACTTAGATAGCGGCGAACACACGCGCATTTCCCGAGATACTTTGCAAAGCAGCACTCATTACAACACTTGCTCACAAGTCTATGCGCTATATACAACCATCCATTCAGTAAACAGCACTGACCTTCATGACAGCATCAGCATGGATCTGCAGACTATGCCCACCATAGCAAATACCAGTCACATGCGATGCACGGTTTCCTAGTGACTGACTCCCAGCGTTGAGCGATGTAGAGGACGCTATCGTACTGTTGTGCTGATACTGTTGCTGCTGCTGCTGCTGCTGTTGAGCGCTTTGTTGCAAGCCTGTGTGCGCATGTGTGCCTCCTGTGAGGCTTGAAACAATGCTGCGTATTCCTAACCCAGTTGTTACACCTGATAGAAAGCAGTGCATATCAAGAGCGAATGATTTATGTGCTTGAACAGCTTTGGTCAACGTTGCCTGATGTCTCATCACAAGCGAACTCAGGGGTCGACCTTTGTAGACCTCTATCATGTTTGCGAGCAGCTATATCCATTTCTCTATGACAAGTAGCTGCCGTGAACAATCGAATAGATACACAGTCATGTGCATACCTGCTGATGTAGGGTCAGTAGCTGTGGTTGAAGAGTCAGCAATGGTGAAGTGCCGTGCTAACAGCCAGAAGTGCAGCTTGCCATCCAAATCTCCAAATACAAGCATCTGATACATCGTACGCACAGCAAATTAACACCAGGTTAGTTCAAATACATGCAGTTCCTATACAAGCGATGCAGCAACAGGACTACGCAATCGTCTTAGTGCAGGTGCTCTGATCTCTTGGACATATGCTCAGGCGATGCTAATGTGCCCATGAAATTCGTGACCAACACAACGCTCGACACATGAGACTTGAATACCTTCGTGCAACGACTGGCAAACCACACGAGACGGCAGTCATACCCTAGCATGATGTGCACAGACCCCGTCTGCATTAACGCTCTCGTATCTCATAGCAACGATCTTATTGTGTCTTACAGAACGCAGTCATCGACAAGTATAATCATACATCACTCTTGTGTTACCTGTGAGTCAGGTGACCTCTGTACACACGCAAGGCATGTAGGAGCACTCCTCAATCCAGTGATCTGACATGCAAGCTCCCCTGTGAGCATGTCATAGAATGAAACCGTGCGGTCCATACAGGCTACTGCTATCCTTGTACACAGCGGCATCTGCTCATACATCGATACATATACACACACAGCATACGCATACAGAACATACAGCATGCTTTGTTCGTCGCTATAGCAGTCACGCTAGCGCACTATAATCGCACAGCCATGCAAGTGTGCATAGACAGAGTAGAAGCATATACATCAGTCGGGTAGGTACTCGCTGCCGTCTCTGCTTCAAATTGTGTGATCTCATCAAAGTCTGAACGCTACACAGTCTCCTTGATTGACTACCTATCGATCACTCTGAGCGTGACACAAAGCAAGCACATCCAGACACGCACCTGCTCTACATCAGTGAGCCAGGCACTCTTGAGCTTGTTCACATCATCCATGCCTGTAACATATCACATCAGACGATCACGATGGATGAGAGCAGATATCTCATCAAGAGCACTGCATCGTGTTAGACTGTGCTGTTCTGGAGTCCTCGCGTAGCATTGCAGCTCATCTCCTTATGCTATGTAGTGTACACCGAGTAGAGCTTTGTGGGTAGCAGCACACACCTGGTGTGACAGTGTGCGTGCGTATCCTGTTACTACTGGTCGCACTCGTGCTATCTCCTGATATTGTTGTTGCTGCTGCTGCTGCTGCTGCTGATTCTGCTGCTGCGTCACGATCAGGCTTTGCCTGCCCATAGTAACCCTGTTGTTTGACAAAGATACAACACATTGCGCCAAGTTCACCAGGACGCTCAGCAAGCGTTGTTCAAGGGATACACCATCGCACCAGAAAGTTAGCGTGTGATCGACACGCGATTGTTGTGGAGCGTCGCAACCTTCAGCATCTGATACGAACTCTACCACAGCGGATCACGAAACCTAGCACGAACGACTGCACTCCTGAGTGGTGTAAAGCACCCGAGGGTGCTCTCACTTGGACAAGCTTTGTGAATCGTCTGCGCACGCTCTCGCTGTGATCAATCACCCGCGTATGCTGCAGTGTAGCTTTGTGCCAGTATCTGCATGTGTGAGCGCATAAGACAACAACACATGCACGAAGAAACAATCTTAGCACAACGATTTCGTTCTACAGTTGTTGAGCCTTCAGCGAAAAGTGCACATGCGCGCACTCATGATGCGCTCTCGCATGTAGGGTCGGCGTGTCACGGAGACTCCATGTAACACATTCATCAGCGCTTGAAAGACTGAAAACGAGTGCAAGCGCGAGTGCATGCGGTGTGTACTTCATAAAGATATTGTATCATGTTACAGTCTGACCTGATGGTGCCATCATGGCTAGCAGTGATGTAACTGCTCAAGCCTTGCCGCTCAACATCCAGAATGCGGGTAATCATGCCTCTATGAAAACCTCCCTACACACATCACATAACGTACAGCCAGCAGCATTACACTCTGTATCCAACTATCGAATGTAGGGTGTCGTTGCATGTCGCATAAAGTATGACAGCGGGCATGCGTGCAAGCGAACCACTTGTTTACCCAGTGCTGCGTGTGTGGTGTCAACAGATGATGTACACTGACCAGTGAGTCTCTGCGTTTTTCGAAGCCTTCATCGCGCACAAGGTCCAGCATCGTAGCAGCAGCATCCATAGCAATAGTGCCCTCATCAAGTGTTAGCATGAAGGACGTCAGAGACTCCCAACTGATCACACCAGTTGCAGTTGCATCAACTTTCATGAATAGTGCAGTTAGCTCTCTGTCTGTCACAGCGTAGTCGGCCTCAAGCACCTCCCTGATAGCCTGCGATACGTCACGAAACAATGTTAAGCTATCGGAAACGTTGGATCTTCTTCTGCACGCGTATGGTCGAACATGTACGTGTGTTGGCACTCCACGCAGTCAACTATTTCAGAAGGACAGAACATACCCAAGGATGCATTATCGCCACGCGCCATGCCAGTTCAGATGTAACGCTCAGTCAATATGTTTCGACCTCGCTGAGTCTGAAATGCCGTATCAGATGCTATGAGCTTGCATCACTCTTACCTTGATGAAAGCTTGCATGTTGAGGCTTGTGCCTCCTGCCTTGCTGCGCCTGCCCTCAGGGAGGAAAGTCCTTTTCACAGTGAATAGGGTCGAAATGCGTCACGTGTTGTACAGCAGCTTGTTCAGCATGTGAACAGCACACTGGCGAAAGAGCAAGTCGCCACGCTCATGTAGGCGACACGGTTCACCAATCACGCAGTCTCAGCATCACAAGCTGGTAACAGATTGAGTGTAGCGCAGCATAACATTACTGTAGCCTTTACCGTTTAAGCTGCTGCAGTCGATCCAATGTGAGCAAGGACTGCACAGATAGGCCTGCTTCCTCCCTAGCAGCTCGCTTCTCAAGCCCAAACTCCTGCATGATACAAGAGTGGTTGCATGCGCCTCGTAATGAGCCTTGTGCAATTTGTGCTCTGCCTCGGCCAGACAAGACATGTGTCGTACGTACTAACGGCGCGGCGCCAACAGCATACCAAGGCGTATCTCTTGCACACAGAATGCGAGTCTCACTTCGATTGTCTCGCTTCGACTTCCACGTTCCTACTACTCAATGCTATAGCAGGAGCGCTAGCAACAGAATAGAATAAGCTCAACGGGAGGACGTAGGACGCAGGAAGCGGACAATCGACTTGCACATCGCAGTCGATACCTCATCATTATCTTCATCAGCATCTTGTGTCTCCTCGTCACTGCCACTGGAGGATTTGGAGCCAAAGCTGCCGCCATCCTCGCTGGCATCCTCCTCTTCCTCCTGCTCCTGCTAAAACGTGGCATGCAAACACAACCATTGACATATCCTGTGAGCATGTCTCTCTGTGTGTGTGTATCTGCTCACATAGCACGAAAGATCCAAAATCTCGATTTGGCACCTCTTCCCGCTCCTCTGAGCCATCGCCCGAGAATGCACTCTCAGCGACTGAACTCATTGTAGGGCTACGATGCCACTGCAGCTGCAGGTTGTGTATATATCTTGCGTAGCGGACCGTTACGAATTTGTAACAGCAGGCTTACATGCTGGCGCCAGTATGCAGTGTCTTCGGCGCATGCAAACACATCAGCAGTCGGCGGTCAGCGATGAATAATGCAATCTGAGCAGTAGTCGTACGCGCTCGAGTAATTTCGAAGTTGTTCAGCAGCAGGGAGCAGCAGACAGCAGCAAGCACACAATACTACCCTGAATGACCACCTTATCGCCGCCGTTGAGCCCATATTCGCAGCGGCCTCAGCTTGATGACCCATACCGTGTCAATGTGAGTCGCATGGAAGCTATGCATGCGTAATCGCAACACTGTAGACAGTTGAGCACGTACACTTATGTACACTCTGACTGCAGGTCTACGACGATGAGACCGCAGAGGCGTTGGCTTCTACAAATCAGACCCAGGTCAGACTTCGATCATGCGATCTGGGGTGCCACAAAGATGCAACCCTTATCAATTCTGCACTTGTACATTCCTAATGGTCGCGGCTGTAGCAGCACCAGCGGTTTAGGGTTTTTGGTGCTGACTATCTGATATCTGTACATTGCGCCGCAACGGTGCAGTTGCGGAGCTCTAAGGGAGGGGCACAGCTGGAAGTATGAGCAGCACAAAATGCAGCTGGCGAGACAAGAGGTCAGCAAGGAACCGTCACCAGCCTTGTGATCACTGCTTTAGTGTGCAAAGTCCTGCAGTGCAGCACAGAAAGCCAAATGACCATCACAAGTTGGTTGCCTGGTTGTTGCTTCTGCAGGTGGAGAGAGAAAAGCAGGCCAGGCGCTGCGAGCGATACTCACTGGAACAGTCTAGACGCGAGGTAAGAGAGTGCATCTCTGGTACCTTGCTTTTTGCACTTTGATCGACTGTGGTTGACATCACGTGCTCATACTAATCTTGCTGGTTTGCGTACTTACAGGCTGCATTGCAGCACACTGTGCGCACAAGGATTCTTGATAAGGCAGCTGCACGCGAAGCACGCTACTCACACCTGCGCAGCGATGTTGCTGCAGGGCACGAGTTTGTAGCTGAGCTCGACAGGTGAGCGTATCATGTGTATGATGAGCCATTCATCAAAACGTTCGGACTCGGACTTTCATCCACGCGGTTGTTTGACGCTCATCGTAGTAGGCTGCGTCGTTGTTGATGTGTTACTACTACAGGACGATAGGTATGATAGATGCTGCAGACAGAGACAAGCTTGAAAAGCAGCACGAAGAGTGGACAAAGCAGGTCTATGGCACAATACAGGCTAGCATCAATGAGCAGATTGATGCTATTGATCCAAGGTACGCGCTGCTGCAAGGAGCTTATTGGACGCTTCAAGCCGTATATTTGCCCCCATACTGACTGAATACACCTTGCGCGTCGTCGTTTAGGCGACTGACATACATTGACAGTTACATTAGCTCTCAAACCTTTCATCGACATCTACATCCGCACTCGCGATTGCCTGTATACTCATTATTGTTACTGCCTCTGTATGAACGCAGGCTTCTAAACGAGCGCAAGCGCAAAGACTATCAGGCATTTCTAAATGCTTCCAATGGACAGGCAGCACTGTTTCGTGACATTATCATAGAAGCTCAGTATGACCCTCTTGCAGTGAACAAGCGAGCCATCAAAGCAAAAGTTGGCAAGCTGCAAGACCCAACACGCAGAGTCATTGACAGGTTCGTGTTCAGATCATTCATCCCCATTCAGCTTTTTTGGCATGTGAAGCTTGATTTTTGGCCTGCAACGTGAGAATACTGGTACCGTACACTCTATTGAGGTACTCAACAGTAGGTTGGAGCTCGCATTGTATCCAAAAGTCTAATCTGATTTAAGGTGCAGATGTGTCTGCCATGGACAAACACACACAGACTCACTGCAGTGCTCAACCTCACATATACCCTAACCATACTCTCAATAGATAGTCTGCCATTACTTGCTTTCTGTTTAGCGCACTCATGCAGCAGTGCATTGATGCAGCAATCAGCCACATGACGTGCACTCGATTGTCTCGTGACCCGGTGTTCAACGAGGCTCGGTATTCAACTATGCTGCACATGCAGATACAAGGAAGAAAATGCAATGCTGAGCGGTGGTGACAAGCGTGGTCAGCAGCTTGAAGAAGATGGTCGTGAAACGCTCGATACACGACTCTGGGCAACACACATCATCAAGGACACGCCGCATGGCTTCATGGCTAAGATCATGACCAAGCGCTCGGTACGCTACATGAGCATCGCATCACGTTAATCGACAGCCCGCGTATACGCCAGACAGCCGAAAAACAGTGTGTGGTCTTTCAAAGCACTTGTCATGACTTACTGCTGACGTGCAACCACTGCACGTCGCAAACGCACAAGCAGTCGCATGGTCGAGCCGGCGCTCTCCGTACCTAAACGGCTAAGCTACTACAACCTTGTCTCACCTCAGAACATAATCTGCAATCGATCAACATCCTTGGCTGTGTTGTGCAAACAGGATGATGTCAAAAGAGGATCAAGCGCAGACACTGCAAATGCATCAGGACCGAGAGCTGCTGGTGTGACATTGACAGGCAAACCTGAGGGCACCCATGGCATCAACATGGATCACTACAACGTCGCTTACGGCAAGGTGTGCTACATCGTATAGCATAGTGTCATGGCTTTGATTGATACGCACGCACGCACATACACTGCAGGGTTCGTGAATACCCCATGCACATCAACTCATACATCGTCCAGAGTGCCTTGCGTTGCACTATGTGAGTGCTCACATTATACCTCATGCATTGCATGCTTCTATGCACGTTTTGTGATTGATTAGGAGGTTGTGCTAGCTGAGCTGCCAAAGGGTAAGCGGACCTTCACATACAAGGACGTCAAGATCAGAGATGACACAAACACACACAGAGGGCGCAAGTGTGCACCGAACAAAAGCAGTGACCCCACTAGCAGAGTACTAGGAGGCTAAGCATGTGTCTGCTGATATGCTCTGGCGTGTAGAAAACGTGAAAGATCGCTGGTAAAAACGTGAAGAGTCGCTGGCCTCTCAGTCTACTACATGATGCACTCCAGATCGCTAGATAGTGCAATCCACTTCTGCCCGTGTGCTGTACTCCTGCTTTGCTGTGTCACATTCTGTGCGTGTCACAGTGTGTTCATCTATTGCAACGTGCTTCCGTTATTGCAGGTAAGGCTCGTATCACCGCTTGTGAACTGGACAGCTCTGACTGTTTTGTGTTCTTGTGTTCGTCGTGACCCACTCTTTCTCGCATCAAACCGCACGTCACAATGCTATTGTGTCGCTCAGCACAGCTAAACACGGAAGAAAACCGGTCGCTAGTGACTATCGCTACCTGTCCCTCAATAGCCATTGTGCGTCTGCTCGCGATCGTGTTCGGCGATTCTCTGTGTCCCCGTCTCAACCGACTCGTTCACCTTCTTGTTAGTGTTGCGTCTATGTGTTGTCGTAGCAATGAGCGGTAGCTACTGTTTCTGTCTTGTGATAGACTGATCAACAGTCATAGGCTGCATGACAACAGGCGTAAGCCATGCTGCAGGCACACACCTTGCGAGTAAAGGGGACTGTGCAACATCATTCCTAGCACTCCGTCGCTTGTCCCAGTAGCTCACACTGCATGCATTATGTACACATGGCTTGCATGCAAGTAGATCAGTCGCATAGTTCACAGATGACGTGCACACAGATACAGCGATGTACAGATGACGCATAACGTGCAGGGCAACCTAGCGCGATGCATACGCTGTGAGGAAGTCGGTGTCTTGTGCATAAGAGCAGACTGCACGTTGCATGCGCGCGTGTAGTGGCCGGCACACACACACCATTGCAAACCACCTCAATGCCACGGGTCTGGCATGCACTGACTCAGAAGGGTGCTCACGGGCACGTCGCTTGGAAGTTGATGCATGCGCTTATAAATCAACGTGTCAATATGCAGACATGTGTGTGTGTGTGTGATATATAGACACTACTCTCACCTATAAAGCAGTATCGTGCAGACAATTGGCGAAACCAGTGAGTCGAGGCCACTCCAGTCATTAAACCGCTCCTGTTTGCATGTGCTTGCATCCCATGGCTGCTCGGGTGGCACAGTTTCCACAAAGGAAGGCTGCTCTCTCGAGCATCAAGTGACAAACGATGTATAGCAACGTTCAGCACAATGTTCACTGTATATACCGCAGAAAGAGGCTTGATGAAAGATTCCAGGCCATTCCTTATATACGCTGCTACTGCTGCTGCTGTTGTTGCTTTTTGCTATTCAGCATCAGAATGATTGGCCGTGCCATAGTGCGATGACGTTCACTGTTTTCGCTTTTGTAAGCAAGAAAAGTTATTCGACTCACTGTTCCGTGCTGGCCAGGGCCATAGTTGTAGTTGTACTTGCCAAACGGCAGGGCAAAGGATCCATCCCGTGGCAGAAAGATCTGGAACAGCACGCGTGTTGACACTCCGCCTAGCAACGCTATGACACCACCCGAAGGTGTCACCTGTACGCAGAGCAGGCATGTATGCATGTACGCATGATAACACAGCATATGAATTGCATGTCAAAAGAATGCAGTGAAGGATTGTATGTCACAAGCATGCGCAACTGGCATGTGACACATGCATGCATGACGAGCATAGAACAGGGACGCTCACATTGCGCGCGCTTACATCATGTATGCAGTGGAGCATAGCGACTGTATGTCTGACAAAGGAATGCGTGCTCGACAGCGAAGGTAGCCACGCGCATGCATCACCACAAGCACTCACGCAGGTCGACTGCCATGATGTCCAGTAAAATGAGTATTACGTGTCAGCAATCTACACACCAGAGTCAGTGACTCACTCACTCACATAGTTGGGAGTATAGACCATTGCTAGCAGCGGAGCCACGGTCCCTGCAAGCGCTATGTCAAATGCCACGACCAGCAGATAGCCTGTGTAACGTCACAGCACACATAAGGAAACGCGTACTGCACTGGGTGAGCGCATGCAATGGTCAATGAGCATCGACACACAAGCATCGGCGCACAAGCGGCATGTGTGACAGATGTCGAACACATCTCAACCACTACGAGGTACAGTATATGCCATCAGATGTCAGATGCAGCAGCAACAAAAAGCTCACAACTTGCACCTCCAGGCAATCAATCAAACAATGCCCTCAAGTCAGTCAATCAAACGATGCCTTCAATTGACATCTCTCTGAGTCAGTGATGTGTATGACGTCATGCAACACACCTGTCTGGTTCTGTACGCCAGCAATGATTGCAGCAAGGAGTGCCCAACAAGGGATCAGCGCCCTGACAAACAGCAGCATGATTCCTTGTGACATACGCAGCCCAGGGATACACGCTCTCAGCGCCTTGGACAGCACATTGTGCGACATCACCTGCACGCATCAATATGACTATATGGAACAATAGTCAGTGCCTTGCTGAGAAAACATGGTGAAAAGAAGGGCTGTATCGGTGCTTCATCTTGTGCCTATGGGAGCCGGGCTGACGAATGCGTGATGCGAGGCCATCAACTGCGTGACGTCAGCGATCACAACTGGATAAATGCTCAATCCTATGATGACATCAGCTATTACGAATGCTTCCATAATAGCATGAGTGCATGAATGGATAGACACGTTTGTACCATAGACCTTAGCGACTCACCGTAGCAAGAGCCAGTAACGCTCCAGTGGAAGTAGACATGGATGCTGAGACAATCCCAATCAGCACCCAACACCCAATAGCTTTAGGGAAGAGGTGTGAGGCAAACATCTTGAGGTTTGCTTGTGGGTCAGGCAGCCATGCAGCACAGCTTGGCACCCCCAGAATCCCACTGCACCTGTTGGTTCATTTGATGATATATATCGAATGCAGAAGCGTGAAGGCAGAAGCTTAGAGAGGCCCATGTGAGTCACGCGGGCAGTCACTCATGCTTCTACTGTCGCAGCAACAGCAATGGTGTAGTAGCTGGAGTTGACCGCAATGATCCCTGAGAGCTGTGCGAGAGATTCACGTGTCGATACTCTGTATTGCGGCATGTTCACGTCCTGCTCATATTAGCGCCTCACGGATACCGCGAACCATAAGAACACTCAAGCATCTTCAATGATATTGCTAGATCGCTACATTGCTATCACTGTGGCAGTCACTTACGTGTCAGGTGCGAACTGTGCATATGGTGAGTCAGGACCATACAGCCATCGAGAGAATGAGCCCAAGTAGGTGAATGGCACACACACTAGCAGCACCAAGGCGCTTGCTAGAAAACATCCTTTCACTGCTGTTGCTGGCGTCTGACTCGCCATGCACCGCGCCTGAGATTGGTACGCACGTAGACACACAGCGCAACTGTGAGTGGTACACACGTAGACACACAGCGCAACTGAATTTGGTACGCACGTAGATACACAGTGCAAGGATACGCGCATAACTGAGCACAACACGACCAAAGTGTGCTTTCGCACAAGTTTCACCTGACCGTCGATGCGTTGAGAGACACAAGCGAAGCACACGCGCACACATGCTGCGTGCAAGGAGTCATGCTCACCTGAAAGTCAATGGCACTGAGATTGCCAAGGCCGAGGATCAGCATCGTTGACCAGTTCCATAAAATACTGTTCGGGTAAGGCGCCCAACCATCAATGCTCAGCATTTCATCGTTGCGAACAGCGGTGTCGCCCTGTGCAATATATACACACACGCACAGGCAATAGTCAGCGACTTACGTCCAGTGGGGGACTGTCAAAGGATATCATGCTTGGACAGACGCTGAGAAGGTAGCTGATGTGAGAAATCCAACGCAAGCGAGACACAACAAACAAGTGAGGCCAAAGTCACCATGCTGTCAGCAAAGGTGCCACTCTGAATGGATGCCATGGCGCATTGGTATGGACCCAATAAGCAAAAGCTTGCTGGATGTGCAGACTAGCAACCGCAAAACATGTACTCCTACCAGAGGCCAAACTCCATTGTTGACGCCATGAGGGCCAAAGCGTGTGGCATTGTACACGCAGTGACCACTTGCTGTCTGCTCACCGCTGTACATGGCGCACACAGCCGCATCTGGGTAGATGTACCTGCTTGCAGAAAAAGGACGATATGCTGTGGTGAACGAGCAGCACGCAGGACTCACTCAGTACCAGTGTCGTTGCTACACACAGTGTGCTTCGGAGTAGATGGGCAGCTGACTGTTCGTGATAGCGATGTCCGGCGAGCTGCACAAGCAACTGTGCGCTGATCAGACTGCAACCTCGTGCTGTCACCGTCGCAATCGATTGCAGCTGCATGCAATCAGAGACAGACACGAGTGAGAAAAATATTGTGATTAGCATTCGCACGTACCCTGGAAAGCCAATGCTTGGCGGTGCTGTGTGCTCTTTGTGCGTACCAATCAGATAAAATGCGCAGATAGCCAGTCCAATGATACCAGTGAGGCTCATCACAACATCTGTGTAGATGACGCTCAGCATACCTCCACTGATCGCGTATGAGGCTGATGTAGTGAACACATCACACCATCCAGCCAGCGCAACGCACACGTCGACGACACACAGAGCAGCGATTGCCTGTCAGCCACACAGCTTCTTGCAGCATCACATGCGACAATTCATACGTAGCATGATATGCGCTTATTCGTAGGCAGCGCTAATGCTGCAGATGACAGGCAAATGCAAATGCGTGCTACTCGTGCATCTCGAATTCCTTCTCACCTGTGACAACAGCAGCTAGGAAGACAGCTGCAGTCTGATGAAAGGCTGGGAACACAAACTCTAGCACACGTCCAAGTCCAACAAAGTTGCCAGCAAGCAGGAACAGAAAAGAGACAGAGAGCACCAGTGTCACAAGCACTTCAAACAGGGGCCCATAGTGCTTCCTGTTGATGCAGCAGTGAGCAACAACAGCAGCAGCAGAACAACAACATTGCGGGTTCAAGCTTATGACGAGTATGCTTTACACCGGCAGATATACGCGATCAATCTGCTTCGTACCGGCACATGCAAACCTTTGTGCGATGCGTGTTGGTGAACGAAATGCGATGATATGCGTGATTGAGCATCACGATTGTACTGCAGCCATCCATGACTGAGGATACATGTACTGATAAGCACTTACGCGTAGAAGCTGGGCAGAGTGAGGCAGTCTGTGGCTCTGTTGACAGGTCCAGCAAGCAGCAGGCCATTCAGAAACAGTGACAGCGCTAAGCCAACTGCATCTCCACAAGCAAGCAACAAGACATTCGTACTGTGTGTCGTGAGCAACAAATCTCACGACAGCGTGCAGTGTCACGCTACCTGCACGAGCAAAGCACGGCTAAGTATGGCTGAATGATTGGTGCGTATACCCACTTGGCAACACCATGCCATCCCAGAAGTGTGCTCGGTATGCATTGTCGATGCTACCCAACGTAGCACTGGAATCAATTGCCTGCGAACAATGTGAACAAGAGTGTGCGCGCAAACACGCGTCAATGCATGTGAGCATCGCAGAAGCATTGTCGTCATGCACCAACGCCTCGCTTACCTGTCCGACCAGAGCTAACGTAGTGAAGAACAAGCCCAGCGAGCGGCCTGCAGACATGCATCATGCATATAAAAGCATGATCGTGACACACGCTCAGCCAGAGGCGTACAACGCTGCTTTGTATGCATGCAGTTGCTGGAGCACCAGCTCATGAACGCACGTTGTTTGGCTTTGCAATAGCATACTGACCTCCTAAGAAGAAGTTATCCACGCTGCCTCGAATCTTGACCACAATGAGGAGCCCAAACGCACAGTATAGTATGATGCTGCCAACAACAGCATCGCCATAGGTTGTGCCAAGAGGGGCCTGTGGGACCCACTCAGCCGGGCAAGGCACTCCACAGACAGCACTCTGACAGCAGCTCCCTGATGCTACGGCATACGACTGACCGGCTGCAGAGCATTCTTCAACCATGGGTAAGCCTGTCTAGAATCCAGAAGCGCTCCGAGTGTGTGGGTGATCCTCAGAGGCCAATTAAGTGCACTTCGCAGTAGCCATGCATCGTCTGATGATGTCGTCACTCTATATCGACCAGAAGGAAAGATGATTGAGTGGGAAAACGGCTTGACAGGTTTCGCTAAATTGACCAAGGACGCAAGGACAGAGAGGAAGCAGTTAATCTCTTGCGGAGTTTCTGTACCTCGGCCCGCGTCAGTGCCTATGCTGCACAGTTACAACACAGAAGTTATGAAACAGCCAGAAGCGAATTATCCGCCAACAGTGATCAGCTGCGCTACACATATATGTGCAATTGCAAAGCAGACTCATTACGACACAGAAGTGATGAAACAGCCAGCAGCGAATTTCCGCAGACACAGTGATTAGTAGCTGCACACGTTTGCAAAGCAGACAGACTCGTCGCAGTGATGACCAGTGTCCTGGCAGGAGCAGTGGCAGGGTCGCTCATACTGGCCTTATGTGACGCCTTAGCTGTCGGGTATATGGTGTCGATGTATCGCCAACGCAATAGCATGCTCGTCGCAGCGAGATCTCCGCAACTGGCGCTACTGAGCGGTTGCCTCAGCCTTTCACTTCTCAACCTGGTAGTGATACAAGAGCTGATGCGGTACACAGGCACAGCAGGCTTTCCATGTGGGCTGCTGCTATGGTCGTGCGCTTTTGCAGTGCCTCTGATCCAAGAGTCACTGTTCTTGCGAGCACTGAGGGTGGTGATCATGACAGATGCGGAGTGCAGAGTCGCAGACAATGGCATGGTCTCTCAAAGGGGCGCTGCCAAGCACCTTGTCCGTGTTGGCATTATTTCATTAGCTACAGCAGCCTACTATACAGCCTCAGGAGGGCTGCGCGGACTGGACACTACCTACTGCTATGTGCTGCAACCGTACCCGCTGTTCCTAGCACTGCAAGTGATCTGCAGCGTTAACGCACTCACGATCAGCGCGCCTCTGCACGCCGCAAACGATGCTCTAGCAATGGCTGCAGAAGTGCATCGCAGTTTCACATGGGTCTTGCTGTCTGCAGTCCCACTGTACGTGCTGCTGGCTCTGAAAGGGAGTGGTTACATGCGCATCAGCACAAGAGTGAATTTGCTCATTGGACCACAGTGTCTGGCTCTTATACTGGAGGCATTCGTGCTCTCCAGAAAGAAATGGGCTCCACGTTCACGACGCAGAGTCTACAATTCAGGTGCGTCTGTGTGCACCATGTGCGCACCATGTGCGCGCGGCTTCTCGTGCCACAGCATGCCAGTAGCACAGGTCAAACATTTCCTCGTTCTGCTAGAAAGACTGCGTTTATGCACGTACGCCTGTCCGCTAGCGTGCACTCACTCTTGAAGTTGTGCCCACAGAGATGCTTGACCTTCTGGGTATCAGGGCGTGCGATATACCTGACGAGCATATACCCATCTCAGCGTCATGTTCGGTCAGCATGCTTGTTGCACGCGAGCAGCATGTAATGCTGACTATGCTGCAAGCATGATGATATATGGACTGTTGGTGCTGTTGCTGTGTACACAGTGAGTGACGGAGATGATGGAGCAGGCGAGAGCCGTTACTGTAACTGCAAGCACATGATTGAGAGTCCGATCATGGCTGCAGCATTCGCTAAACATGTAGAGCGGAACCTCTGCTATGAGTCATGGCAGTTCCTGCAGGATGCAACAGGCTATGTGGTTGCAGCTAAATCTGGTGCAGTCACGCCTACTGACCTGGTCAGTTTCTCAATATGCATGCACTACGACCTAAACAGTCAAAACCGCGTGCGTCATTTTGCGTTGTTTGTGCGGTAGCAACCTCGCCCCGCTAAGCCTTGACGTGCAGAGTATGTGCATCGCGTACATGCATCAGAGATTGCAAAAAGCCTTTATTGCCGGTGAGCAGCAGGATGCTTGATCATTCTGCAATCATTTGCATGACCACGACCCCGAGCTTTGTCTGTCGCAAGACACAAGCAGCCGTTGCTTGCCCTACTGTGTTGATTTGATGTCTCTTCTGCATGTCACGTTTGGTTGCCTCACAGTTTCCTCAGTACAAGGCTGTTGTGGCGGACTACATTCTACAAAAAAGGTCAGTACCTTGGATGCTAGCTTCTTAAGCATTGAAGCCCTGATTGAACAGCACCTGAAACGTCATAGCATGAACCGCGAAGGATGCTTACACACTGTGGTGTGTCGTGATATATCAGGCAGCGTGGTGCTTGCCATGATTGCATTACTAGGCAGCTGCGAGTCTTTCGCTCATGTGTAATGTGTTGCTGCTGTCGTTCTGTGTGTTCTGTGTATGTTGCCCCAACAGCCCGTATGAGGTGAATATCTCTACCAAGATGCGAGCAGAGGTAAGGCCGTGACGATTGAGCTGTGATACATGCACCGACATATAGCAAGCTGTACTGATGTATAGCATTTTTGCTGGACACACTCGCCATGGCGTCTCGACAGTTTGCAAGCGAGCGAATTCGATCCGGCAGTGCGCTTCCAAGCATTATCATGACCGTCCCACATGATGCTCAGCGTCAAACATCAACTCGGAGCGTTCACTTGCAGCGTCGACCACAAAAGGTTCACTTCGACCCTTTCTTTGATGTGTTAACATGCTGCTCATGACAGACTGATTGCATCTGAGCCAATCATTATCGAGCGGACTCGAGTCGGTACATGCAGTTCAACAGGCCATCAAAACACCAGTCCCATCATACGCGCTGCGTCAAGTAACAGCTCGGAACGTTCACTGTCGCTTTCGGTCAGACAACGCTCTTGACTTTTTCGTCCAAGAATGCTGCTCATGACCACTAATGATCGCCTACTTTGACACGCAATCATGATGGACAGTATGGTCTTCTGTCTATTCTACTGCTCGTGCTCATCAGATTGTGAAGTGCTCAACTGAGCAGAGCTTCCTAGCATTGACAGATGAAGAAAGGAGTGACGTGTTCACACCAGCGATTGATGAAATAGCTAAGCTACTTGATCAGGTGCGCCATGATCATTGTTTGCCTATCATTATGTATCAGCACAGCATGCAAATGCGTGATACTGCCAGTGAAGTTCAATTAATACCCGTATGACTTCACCACATTGCTACTGAGTCATGCGGATGCTGTCTGACTGTGTGTGTGCGTTGACAGCGCATATGACCAGCTGACAGCGCATATGTGATTTTGCACCCTCACAAGCTGTGTGCGTGTATGGTTTATGCGTGCCCTGGTCTGTTGTTCTCTACAGAATCTTATGTCAACGTTCCACGCAACACCTGAGTATGCTCAAGCGAGGAAAGAGGATGAGGTGCTGTGTGGCAAATCTCACCATAGAGTCGCTGGAAGCTCAAGCTCGCGATCGCCTATCAGTTCACGCTCTATCGGACCCTATGGTACGTGTGCACAGCACTCTCTAAAGTGATAGCATAAAGCACTGAACGTACTTTTGATGCTGCAAGCTGTGTGCGTCAGGCGCAGTGGATCACTAAGGGACACACAGCCTCGTCGTACACACAAGCAGGCTCAGTCGTGAAGGCTTCATGCAATGCAGCACAACTGTCGCTTATGCAGGGTGGTGACGCACAGACTGCCATTGAATGATTGCACCGCGAGGGCAGTGCTTACGCAACGCAACAACACAACTTGCCGCTGCTGCTGAACAAGTGCATTGCAAGAGGATCTGATTAGCGATAGAAGCACCATGTCAGATGCACCCTCGTGAGCTGTCCTAATACAGACCGGCTGCTTGTACAGAGGTCACGTAACGCTCATGTTGTGACATGCTGCGTGGCATGCATGCACAGGTCTGGGCAAGATTGGCGGCGTCTTCAGCTCACATTCGCACTCAGAGAGCGTGCGCAGTGATCACCGGCGCTTGCCAACCACAGACCTGCAACAAGAGGAGGAGCTTGAACGCGTTGAACAGCAGCTGCTACAGTTCCAGCACAAGGGGATTGAGCACCGACAGACTGTCAAGTCTGGCAGAACCGCCTCAGTGATTCACTCACTCACGTTGATGCATTCACTTGTACAGAGGCAGCACTTATCATATCAGCTGTGCCGGTTCCCTTCAGCGTTCTGTCAGTGCGTGGAACGGAAGCGCTCGTCACACACTGTGCTGCACTGTGTAACTACAACACACAACACAGCAGCGTCATTGAGTTGTCATCAGCAGCACGAGCGATGCACTACATTCTCGCTGTCTCGACTAATATTGCTTTTACTCCCCGTCATTGGATGCGCGCAGTAAACGATCAGGAAGAAGAGCACAACGTGAGCATCAAGATTACGCCTCGCAAGACCATGGTCAAGTCTCACAGAACACAGCCGCTGACACTCACAGAGGGCTCCAGTGAACAATGATTGACGGCACATACGCTGCAGAGCTTCGATCGAGCTTGCTGCATCCTGATGAACCAGCATATCTCTTATGCGAACAGCCCATAACATTGCGTCTGACGTCTTGAACAACCTGCTAGTTGCGAGCACGTCTACCTTTATGACGTGGCTGACGATCAAGCGTGTGCAACATGACAGCTGCTGATCTGTTCAACTTAAAGTCAACCGTCGCCACGGCGACAAAGCATGCGCAATCTCGCAGACCTTATGGATATATGCCCTGAGACACAGCATCACATCCGCTGACTCCTACTGGCTCTTGCAAGCATGAGTCTTACCCGTTCACGTGCACTGACGGACAAAGAGAGAGTGAGAGACACAGCATGCTAAACTGTACTATCTGGCGCACACTGCTCTCAGACAGCGAGATCAACTTCAACTTGTTGCTGTGTACGCAGCAGACGTGCACAGGCAGTATCTGGCACACACCAAACCGAGTGTATCCTGCAGTGAGCAATGAGATCCAAAGGCATGAGATCCCTGATACACTGTGCAATGAAGTGTGAACGAGAGCAACATCTCTGACATACGGCTAACTGGCAGAGCGTACTGTGTCCATAGCGTTGCAAATGTACAGAGCGCTTCCAGGCAACTATGCGGCTGCACACTGCATGTATCGCTCTTTGCAGCAAAGGTGATGCTTGAGCATTGTTGTACGTTTTGCAGTGTCGTGGTGCAAGACGAAACCATGAGAGAGAGCTCTGCGCTGAACTGCAAGCATAGGGTACAAGCATGCATATGTAAGACTGCGTTGAGGTAGCTAGAGCGGACTGTGTATATTGCTGGACCGTGCTCTGCATAGCGGCAGAAGCTTCTGCCGGCTGTTAGTGCCTATGTTTGGCTGCTGTTGATGCTTCATGCTACAGGTATGTCAGCAAGCGGGGCGTCTATCGCGCTGCATTATGTATCCCCACCCATTCATGCACGCAGCCTTGAGAGTCCGCCTGGTAATCAACGCGTGTGCAGCCACGGTGTAGTGGCAACCAAGGCCTCTGTACGTCTCTATGGCGCTGCTGCTAGTCTGCTTTCGCCCTCTGTTGTTCTCTCTATCTGTTCGTCTGGTCTGCTGTTGAAGCACTTGCAGATGCCGCTCCAGAGCATTCTTTGCACTCAGAGCGAGCAGCCTCTGGTAACTTCGGCATCGGTGCTCTAGCATGATCCTGCATGTAACACAGCGAGTGTGATGGTGTCAGCAATGTGAGAAATGCCGTTCGAGCGTGTTTCTCTCTTGTCATGGGCCTGCTGGCTTACCTGGCCTGTCAGGAAGCCTTGGAAGAGGGGCAAAAGAGGCTTGGCTTCCGCCTGATCCGGCTGCTGTTGGGCTCGTTCCATCTTTCAGCGCGCGCTGAGGTCAGTGTGTGTGACCGTTGGAAGTGTTCAGTTGTGAAACCTGGATCGAGGACTAGTGCTACTGTGCTGTTTTGTTTTGACTCAAAGGCGGCTGGATCCTTGCCAAACGGCGTCTCTGCTGGGCGAAGCATGGTCGCAGCAGCTGAACAGTCACGAGCCTTTTTTGCGGCGTAGCTTCGCTTGTCCCCTACAGCAATTGCAAACGGGCGATGGAACAAAATGTGAACATACACAAGCTGAGGCAGAGAGCAATTCAGAGTCTTCTTGTCTCTTGTGTGCTGTTTCAGTATACGCTTCAACAACAACGACTGCTTTCAATCTAGCGCATCTGGATCTTTGTCTCGTAAGCGAGAAAGGCACTCACAAACAGGATAGACGGGATTTCAAGGGCAACGTCGGGAGAATGCCGTGTTGCGAGAAACAGTGGTGCAGATAGACGCACATACCCAGCTTGTATTGGACCCCGCTCGAATTCCTGTGTGCTTGGACTGATCACGGCGCAAAGCAAAGATCAGCCTGCGCTAGTGAAAGATGCCAGCAGATCTGCAGCAGCGTCACGAGCAGCTGCTGCAGCCTTATGTTGATCAGCAGCAGCGCAACAAGCAGCAGCAGTTCATCATCACGGATCAGGACGCGTTACGTGCACAGCACCGATTCGTACGTGATGAGAGGGCTGATGCCGCCAGCAGTTCCTGGGAGGTCAGACTAGCTCTCAAGTACTATCAGCGCCTCTGCAAAGAGTACTGCATCTGCGATCTATCACGGTACAAGAAGGATGCAATTGGGTTGCGCTGGAGAACAGAGCGAGAGGTGCTGTCAGGCAAAGGGCAGTTCGAATGCGGCGCTGTTGGGTGCTCAGAACGCAAGGGCTTGCACTCTTATGAGGTGAATTTTGCATACAGGGAAGCAGGCGCGCAGCTGAATGAGCTGGTCAAGGTCAGGCTTTGTGGTGTTTGCGCTGAGAAACTGTACTATAGAAAGATCAAGTTTATGAGGAAAGCACAGGCAAAAGAAGAGGGGCATCAGCACCAGCAACAGTCAACAGGAATCAGAACGCGGCAGAAGCACAGGACAAGTCCTAGTCACAGAACAGATAAGACAAGCATCAGCGAGCACGACAGCATTACGGACACAGGACATACTCTGGTTGCACAGGCCCTGCAAGCTGAAGCAAAGGACACAGCAGACCAGCCACAGCCGCGGAAACGTCAACGCGATGAGCCAGATGAAACGGCTGTCTGTGCTGCACCGGCTGAGGATGCCAATCAATCAAAGCAGGAACAGCTGTTCTTTGAGGATAAAGCACCAAGCAAGCGCAGCAAGACTCAGGACGACGCAGACTTCATAGAGCTCCTGTTGTGACACAGATAGGATAAAGGAGGGGCTCTGCTGAATGTACTGGATTCGCAAATGGCAGTTCCATTTCCGTTCGACATGTAAATACATACATACATATATGATATGGTTCTGAGCTGGCACACGTTGCTACAGCTTGTCCTAGCCCTAGTCGCTGCTGCGGTGCACTTTCGTTATTGCCAAAACCTCTCTGCGTGAGGTGTCATACATGCTGAACAATAGGTTGCTTACGAGCGAGCTTTTGACCTCTTGCCATCCCTTTTCTTCTTGGGTGCTTGACGCGTCTTCGTGCTAGATGACGTTTTGACGGTGTGAGCATCTGTCGAATCTGCACGTGCTCGTGCAGCCGTAGCAAGAGATCCTAACCAGCGCGGTGTGCCTGTAGGCCCAATCTTTACGCTCGCATTGACTTCGGTTGCTGTCTCTACTGCAGTAGTGCATTGCTCGTCATGGAGCACTGACCTACATGTGCTGAGGTCATGCAGGGTGCATGTCTCAAGCAGCGTAGTGTAGGCACCGTGTTTGCTGTCATAAATGGCTGCAGCAGCAGTGTCGTCTTCATCGCATGCATCACTGCTCCTGCGCTCTGTCATTCTGCTGCGGAAGACACCTTCTGGAGGGCCTCGATTGCGATCTGGGTACTCACACACAACCTGCACAAACAACATGATCGAATGCATACGATACAAGCAGGATGATTGTTCAGCGGTCTAGCAGCATCCATCATAAAAAAGAACTAGATCATGGCCTTGCTGTGCTGCATCGATGTGCACACCATGCTTTTGTCTATGCAGAGCAATACCGTGCAGCACGCCATAAGCATGATGTGATCACTAATGTGATCATGACCGATCTACATGTGAGCACAAGCATGAGACATCTGCATGGTCCTTACCTCGGGCCCACCGCTGACGTTTCTCCAAGGCACGCTCTACAACGCGCGCCACTTCATGCTCTGTGCCTCCTGTTGTTGTGTTCTCTATTCGCAACACCTACGTGCGTGCATACAGTACACAGACGCAAAGGCAAGCACGAACATACACACATCCAAGCATCGGGTGTAGCGATATCTACCGGCTTGACGCGAGATGATTGCAATGCTTGTCACCATGCGCGAGCAGGGAAATGACACGAATGTATATATTAGCATTGCATGCATGCCTTCTGTACTACCTCGAGAATTTTGTTTTTGCCGAGTGCCTGAGCAATGGCAAGTGACCCATGCGCCCCCAAGAGCATTCCAGCCAATTCTAAGTATCTTGAGTGTGCTATTTTTTGTCAACATGTTTGCCATTGCAGCTGCAGCTGCTGGTCCCAGACGGTTACGACTGCATACGAATGAACGTACAAACACACACAGAGCCCATTGCTTCAGACCAGTCTTATCTCAGTGCCTCATGAAGCTGCACTCCTTCGAATGGCGTAGTCGAAGTCAAGGTGCAAGTACATATAGTATGTGATTGTATACCTGACGTCGAGAAGTGTGAGCGCCGTGTTCTTCTCCAGCAACGCTGCAATCTGCACTCCTGCCTGCTGACAGGTATAGCACAAGTAGCAATGCAAAGTCGTCATACTATAGTATCGCATACTGAACCTCTTGAACGCTGTAGATCCGGGACAGGCGACGCCTCTTACCTCGTCTGTCAAGCCGTTGAAGGAAAGCTCCAGCGACAAGAGATTGCTGCGCTGCAGAAACGCCACAGCTAGCACTGAAGCACCTGAGCTGCCCAGGTTATTCCAATTGAGGTTCAGATGCTGTAAACAACTCCTACGGGTGCATGCCGCAGCAAGCTCTGTTGCTCCCCTGCTGGCAAATCAACAAGCAGTGCAGAGTTGACTGATCGTATATGAGAGCGATAGTGCGATAGCACGTCGTGAGGGATTCATCTGCAGCAGGTGCACCAACTGACCTGGCTGTGAAACGGTTGCCGCTCAGCGTGAGCGTGTAGAGTGCAGCTGCTGTACTGATGCAGGACGCCAGAGCCCGCAGAAAGACATCACTGAGCTCGTTGTTACAGAGCCCCAGGTATCGCAATGCAGGCTTGCATCTGAGCACTTCGCAAAGCTTGACACCCGCCTTGTCACAACAACGGTTCTTGGACATGTCTAGTCGCACGAGGTGAAGCTGGCGGTTTGCAATCAGAGCTTCCGCCAAGGCCATGCTTCCCTTGGGGCCCAGACAAGCATCGCTCAAGTCTATTGCTGTCAGTGTTGTTGCCGCTGCAACAGCAGCAGCCACAGTCAGACCAGCTGCGCCATCCAAAGCAGCTCTGCTCAACTGAAGATGCGAACTGCTTAGTTGGTGAACGATACTCGAGCTAGGCACAAGGCCTTGCTGTTCGCAAGCGTCCCGGTAGGCTTGGATTCCACGTTGTGTATCATTTTGATCAACAGCAGAGCTACCAGGTCCGTCTGCTTCAAAGTCCTCGATAGGGCACATAAAGTCGGCATCGCTGAGCGACGAGCTGCTGCTGTATAGTTCATTCATCCACCACAAGATTCAGCAATATCGCTCTGTATGATACTATCGATTGTGACTGACTATGGTAGGCTGCAGCGGCTAAGCCTGCAGCACGCTCACGGTGCGAGAAGGCAGCTGCAAGATCCGGCAAAATGAAAAGACAACTTTGTTTTCTCTCTGTAACGCTGTCAATCGTTGTTCTGCGGACAACTAGGATAGGAATGGAGCGTCTACACCTAAGAGCGCCTCTCATGCATCTGGAACCCCTCTCAATCGAGGGTGCCCAGCTGCTGTTTGCAAAATCGATCACTGCAGAGAGAAGAGACTGTAACAGCGCACAGCAGCGCCATCTACTCTCAGCAGTTGCAACAAGTACGTGAACAGGCTACCTCTCCTTCAAAACAGGCCGCATACGTCGCGCGCGTAGGTATTCGTTGCCACAGCAAGTGTGATGCACGAAACATGTACCCAGCGCACACCGTGCGGCCCTAGTATGTACTGTTTACAGCAACACAATACCATTGAGCCAACGCTTTACGCTGTGTTCGTGGCCTTACAGTTTTTGCTCACTTGCCTTTTCATCCCAACAGGCTGACTGCTCGCTTTCGCTTTTCTATCGCGTTTGTATTCAGGAGCGATAGGGTTGGACAGCTTTGACCATGTGGATCGAGCCTGATCGCATAGACCTGCCACTCCTGCAAGTGAGGCAAATAGAGCTCAATGGGTTTTGGTTCGTCACCTATACACGCCTCTCAGGCGCTCGGTTCGTTTCTTCACGCATCGATACCGAGTGTGGTTTGATCCAGAGATGCCCTACGTGCCGTCGCAACGCAGGGAAACTGTGCTCACGCATCGGTTTGTACCGTTTTCTTCTTAATCTTCTCTGCCACAGAGCTACTATAATGTGCCTCTTGCTGAGGTCGCTAAGGAGCTGGGCCTCAGTCTGACTCTGCTGAAGAGAATCTGTCGCAAGTTTGGCATCTTGAGATGGCCTCACCGCCAGATCCGCAGTCTGAACAAGTCTGCACAGGGTAAGCGCATAACCTCACCTGATGACTTCCTAGCCAGTGACTATCCGCTATTCCTTTTGCTCATTTGCTCTGTGATGTCACGCTGTGCCGTACCGTGCAGAGCTTCGCGAGAGGCAGCAGGCAGCCAAGACCACTGAGGAGCGAAATGAATCGCTCATCAGTTGCAGCTTTTGGACACTAAGAAAAGGCTTGTGATTCGTGGAGCTTCCAGCGGTCTGCAGAGTGCTCTGCGCAATGCCCTGTTCCTGGCTAACCCTGAACAGCTGCAGACTGAAGAGGCCAAACTGAATGATCAGATTCAGGTACCAGAGACATCTGACACTAGCCCAGTCGCTCACAAGAAGCCACGGCTATCAGAGAACGTCAAAGTGGAGGAGCGCTCAGATGAGACATTGCCACGCCCTGGAAGCAGCATTCAGACACGCCCTGGAAGCAGCATTCAGACTCGCATGGCGAGCCTGAGGGTAGACTCTGCTGCAGACATGAGTGCAGGCATCGTGAAACATGAGCGCATGCAGAACAGTAACGGCAGCAGCATGAGTACGAGCAGCGCTCGCACAGGCCCAATGCCCTTCGTTCAGCCAAGTGCATCAGGCTTCAACTCAGTTGGCTATCACCATACTGATGCTCAGTATGACATGCACCAGCGCATGCAGGCTCACCTCGCACAGATGGCACTGCAACAGGGGCTCACCTCAGTTTCTGGGGGGTATCAGAATTTCTACCCTACTGCACGCGTCCCTGCTGTGCGATCGAACACACAGTACGCAGGCGCTGCGGCACCTAGCGTGAGCGACTTTGCAAGCAGCTCTATGAGCGGCAACAACGCTAGCAACCAAGCATTCATGCGGTCTGCTGCAAGTGACAGCGATGATGCTGAGTCTGGCTCAGAGTGTGCTCCTGTGTACATGCCTCCAAGCAACAACAGCCTTGGCCTTCTACCAGGCTTCACTGGGCGTGGTGATTCACCATCACTGTACACAGGCGCTGCTCAAGGCTATCCTGTACCGCTCATGCTACCATGGGCTATGCGCACAGGGAGTGACTACATGGCCACACAGATGCACCCACACCCACAGGCGTTTCCACCAAGCGCCTACAACCTCAACGACAGCAGCTCTGCGCCTCACAGCAGCTACAGCACTAACTGGGCTGTCTAGAAGAACACCTTTCTCTATCGCGACACCTCAGCGACAAAGGGCGTAGCATATCACCACGCGCATATGCAAGTCAAAGACACGTGACAGTCATTCGCCAAAGCACACACACGGTCTTGGTCTTCTTCGTATGCCCCCCACAGCAGCAGTGCTACAGCTAAGGCAGCACAACAACACACAAGGAACTCTCTGCTCACACATACGCGACACTTTCAGCACGGAGTTTACGATGCCGCCCCATCGTCGTTCATCTCACGGGATTGATGCCGACACATCAGCTGGCGGCTGAGCTTGCAACTGTATACACACAAGAGAAGGAGAGAGACAGAGAGAGTGTGGGACACACCCTGCCAGGAAGAAAGAGTTGAGCGAACTCTGTGCATCTCAAACTTTGTCAACTTAGTTTGCTTTAGCCCCGTATCTGCAGCGGCCATACTCTCTGTATGGTCATGTGCACTGTACTTTACGGCGCGGTCACGCTGACAAGTGTATAGAGTGGGCAGCCACCATAAAACGCCAGCAATCGAGGACAGCCGTACAATGCACACGTGAACAGTCTCAGTCTCATACTCGCAGTGTTTCTTCTCTTTTATACTCATTCTGTCAGTGCTGCTGCTGCTTTGGCTTCGGAAGTTTGCAACATTGTGAGGTGCCTCTGACATCATGCAGCAAGTCTCAAGCGTCTCATTCATTATGCAGCAAGACTCAAGCGCTGTCATCGGAATCCTCAATGTAGGACCGCACACGCGGCTTGGCTTTCTGAGCGCTGGTCATGTCTACATCGCTTTCGTCGTCTGAGAGCACCACTCTGTTGTTAGGCTTGTGGAGTGTAGGCTTGGCTTGACTTGCACTCGCGTTCTTGCTAATGCCGCTGCTGCCAGTGTTAGCAGATGGCATAATGTGTAGCTCTTCGCCGTCGCTGCTGTCACTCGTTGCTCCATCACTCACAGCACGCTGCAGCTTGCGCTTGTTGCTTTTGCTGTTGCTGTTACTGTTGCTGTTGCTGTTGCTGCTGCCGTCACTAGTACTGTTCAGCTGTGCACTGTGCGAGTCTGTAGATGTGTTGCCTGCAGTCTCGCCCGCTGACGGTGGTGTACTATTAGTAGTGCTGTCGCTGTTGCTGGTTGTAACAGTTGCGCGTGCTTGAGCTTTTGGTGTAGTAGTAGCTGTAGTAGAGGGTTGTGACTTAGGAGCATCGAGTTTCCACAGGTCTTCATCACTGCTGCTGCTGCTGCTGCTGCTGCTGTCACTGTCGCTGTCGTTGCCATTGCTGCGCTGCTTGTGCTTGCTTGCCTTGGTGAGTGAGGCCACAACAGCAGTAACCTTCGCTGCTGGGCTCTTGATAGACTTGAGAGACTTCTTAGCAGGTTTGCTCTTGCTGGCAGTCTTAGGTGCTTTGCTATCCTTGTCCTTGTTGAGGCCAAGTGTGGCGACACGGCGCTTGATCTGTAGCTCTGTCCTGCTACGCTTCTGTAGTATATACACACATAAGGAAGCGAAGTGCAGGAGATACAGGTTTGAGTGTGCTGCGCATGTACAGCGAGCATGAGCGGCAAACCTCACTTGGACGGAATTCCGATGCATGCACCTTCGCTTGACCATGCACTCAACAAACGCGATCAGGATGCGCGTCGTGAAGAGCAACACGTGACACACACACAGTGGCACGAACACCATGACACATTTGGGCAGCTTATAAGTACGAAGCACCGTAGACAAGCTTACCTCAAAATTTCATCAAGAGCAAGGACAGTGAAGGCCGAGCCACTGTCTGCATTCAGTGGGTACTTCTCGCGCAGAGCATCATCCTCCTGCAAGCCATGCATGCATCAAGCAAGTAGAAACAGAGCATAAAGATGTTCATGCATACTGGAGCTGCAGCGCTACACTGAGCTCATCAAGCCGCTGCCCCATGTGGAGATGTGATAATATTGAAAGGGCGCAATCGTCGCAGTCGCAGGCCAAAAATTTCTGTTGCAAAATATGGAAGGAGGCAGGGAGATACACAAGCTGCATTGAACGTACTGGTGTACATGCCTGCGACGATGCGAGCAAGAACGCATGAGCATGCACGCATACACGCTACACACGCACCTCTTGTGTCCACTTAGGAGCTCTGGTCTTCTTAGCAGGCTCGTGTTTGTTACTGCTCTTTTGCTTACTTCTACCACCAGCATCCGAATCAGAGTTTGAGTCTGTATCAATGCCACTGTTGCTGTCATCGCTACCTGACCCCTTGTAGGGCATGCGCGCATAGGCACTATTTCCACCGCCGTCACTGCTGTCCGTTTCAATGATTCCCAGCGCAGCTTTACTGCGTCTCTTGCTAGCTTTTGCTTTCCCCTTCCCTTTGGACGCTTTCTTTGCGGCATTGAGAGCTGACTGCCGTGCTCGTGCTGCTGCAATCTTGGCGTTTTGAGCCTTGATGAATGCGCTGTTGGGCGAGTCATCAAAGACCTCTTCGTCGTCTTGACTGATACCTGCGTTCACATGCACAAGACAAATGTATTCAGCAAGTATGAATGCTAAAGTATGGTGGATACACGTGTATCGCATGCAGAAAGCAGTGTCGACTGTGCGCATTGCATTGCAAGTCTGCGATGTATCGCTGCGATAGCGTTTTGAGGCAACACAAAGCAGGACATTTCGTGACTGTATACACACTGTGGCACGGCGCCGTACACGACGACAGCACACATAACCCCTCCAATGAGCGTTACGATGTCGTAAGCAGCTGTGACTACAGACTCTATGGTGATGATACAATGGAATAGTTGACACTGACCTTCACCGCTCTTGTGCACACCTTGTTCTCCCTCGCCGTCTGAGAAATAGGCCTAAAGCATACACACGCACACAAGCACAATCAAACGATCGCACACGTGTAGACTCGTCAGAACACTGCAACACAGAAGTGTCCGTCAAATGGCACACACAAGCAATGTGTGTACAGTCGATGATACTACACACTGTGTATGCCCCCATGACATTCGTGCCTTGCATGGGCGTGCATGTGAAAAGCATGTATCGTGAGGATGTGCATTGGTGCATGTTACATGTCATGCACACCTCATCATCTTGTTGTTGCGCAAGAGCCTTGCTGTAGAGTGATGCTCCATACCCACCTGTCAGCTCCTCAATGAAACTGCGAATACACCAATACACATACACATACACATACAGATACCGTATTGACCACTGCAAACATGTCGCAGAGCTCACGTAATAGCGCTAGCATGCACGTTGTTCTGAGTGATGATGACAAGCGACGACACTCGAAGAAAGCAGCCATCACCATGATGACAGACACATTACACAGAGCTGGACGTGAAACCAAAGGCCAAAGGTGTTTTCTCAGTGCTATGCAGTGACACAGTGTGTGCATCAAAACTCGTGGCTTTGATGATCTTACAGTGACCGTGCGTCACTGACCTGCGAGGGTGCTGGTGCTGGAAGAGAGCTTCAACGCATGCCAGTCTGTTCTTGGCGCACAGAGCAGCAAAATTCTGGGTCAGACTTGCCGCATAGCGCGCAAGCCGCCTCAGCTCAGCAGCACCTTCATACTCACTACTACCGCTTGCACGACCATCACTAACAGGATTTGCAGCATGATGAGTCCCATCGCCACCGTTCAATGCTGTACCATCACAACGATTCGCACCACTGTCGTTCCATGCTAAAGCAGCAGTGCTGTGATCACCATTGCTGCTGCTGTTGTTGCTGTTGTGACTACTGCCATTGCTGTGCTGATGACTGCCCACAGTAGAGTGAGAGTGCCCAGATTTTGCGCTACCAGTCGAGGAAAGACGCACCAAGGGGTCCTCCATGAGCGCAGCAAATGCGCTCAGAGTGTGAATATTATACAACAGTGGTTCCAGTGTAGGACCCGCTGCAGCCATATCTGCAAGCTCTTCGGCATTGGGCTCTGTAGCATACTCACTTGAGCGCGCTTTGCTCTTTTTGTTTCTGTTCCTCTTGTTGCTGCTGCTGCTGCTGCTGCTACCGCGTGCTGGTGCGGAACTTAGCCGTTTGAAGTAGGTCAAGATGTGGTGGTTTGTGCGCGGACTGTTGCTCGCATAGTTTGCTAGAGCTGTGCTGTACAGCCGGATTGTACTGCAGCAGCATCGTCAATACAAGGTACAGCACCCACGAGCACACCGTATGAGCGCAAGATACGCAGGCTCATAGTGTGAGGTATTGAGCGATCTCTGCGCGCAAGAAGGCATCGATAGCTCTCGTAAGTTCAGAATGTGGGCAAGACTCACGCTTGCTTTATGCTTGGGCACGCATAGCCCTATTTGAGCGTACAAGTAGCATCTGCGCGACATCTTAGTGCTCTCATGATCGATATATCATGGTCACACTCACTGGTTGTTAGCAGTCTGCAGGAGGTAGCCCTCGAAGTCAAAGTCTTTAGCAAAGTCACGTGTCCTTGTGAGCACAGGATCTTCCTCAGTGTCACCATCTTGCTTGTCCTTATCATTGCTGCTAGGCAGTGTGCGCCGCTCTACTACCTGCACTTACACGCACACACGAACATGAACACAACATGCATAGTATTCAGCACAAAATGTCACCGTAGGAGAGAGAGAGCAAGTAAGCAGGGGCGTGCAGCGCTATTCACAACAAGCAATAAGCGAATCAGTCGCTGCAGCACGCTCAGCGCTACGCATGCCTCATCGCTCATGACCACAGATGCTGCCATGCTGCATGACAATAGCAGAAACAAGCACCTACGTCAAGCAGACAAGACTACCCTTCTCACATGCGTATGACTTGGCGTGCAGCACGTCGCATCGCAGACTCACCTTGAATGTGACGTGCACGAGCTCAAGGATAGCATTCAGATAGCGTCTTGAGCACTGCTTTGGCTGACATGAGCGCAGCAGTAGCGGCAGACAGTCCACTGAATCACGTGTCAGGAACACATGGTTCAGGAGACCCAGAGCTAAGATTTCAGAAGCGGGCTCTCTTGAGCAGTTCACTATGTCCTGCAAAGCACACAAGCATATCCATCAAGATAGACAAGCGTCTGTGAGCTATGAGCGACGAGCGACCATGCAACTGCGACCGAGATTACAGTACATATGACACGATGAGCGAGAAGGCGTCAGCATAGCCGCTCTGATCTATAGGTCATACAGTTCAGATTTGCCCACCCTGCTAAGGACATCTTTCACAATATCGTCCACAGTATCAAGGTGCGCTTGCTCAGATTGCGGCGATGGATGCGAGGTGTATTCTTGCTGACGCAAACGCAGCCATCGCATCAAACCTGCATGCAGCTAGCGTCAGCTGCTGAACGCACGCATGCTTCACAACGTCATTGGGCGTACTGACGCATGACTAGCTTACTAGAGTCAAGCCTCATATGTACTGTCATAAAGAGCATGAACATATTGGCTCACCAGTGTATGAGTCATCTCTTTGAGCAGGTTAACAGCCTCAGCAAGCCTGTCACCGCTGCCATGAGCTTTACTGTCTGCAAGTGCCGCCTCGCACTCACTCACACTCAGATTGAAGCACATTGTATCCAGTGTCTCCAGCACCTACAATATCAGAGCAATTATCGATGCAAAACAGGCATGCACACGTGACATCAGCATGACGAGTCACTCAACTCTTAGCACGACAGAAGCAACAACGTCCAGTCCTATCACAGCGTCGTAACCCTCACTGTGATACAGTCGCTTACGTGACAGACATCACCCACTCACACAACAACAACACTCGAGGCTTCACCGACGGAGATACTGCCACTGTAGGTGCGGTGACTATCAGCAGTGGTATGCAAACGAAACCTTATCAACGGCCTGTTGCAGCTGCCAACCCGCGCAACAAGCGCATGCAATGCTGCAATGTAGAAGCAATCATGTTATCATTACTGACCTGTCCAAAAGGGTACTCTTTAGCATCAGCATGCATGTGCCTGTGCATGCAGAGGAAGAATGCTGCGAGCCTCAGGAACATAGGCTTGTCTTTCAGCTCCAACTTTGCTGAGTCACGCCTGATCTCCTCCTGTTGCATCGCGATCAATGCATTAACATACATCGATTATCCAGTGTCGCAAAGTCATCAGCCAATAAATGCTGCAGTCATATTGTGCGAGAGAAATGCATGCTGAGCAGCGATTGCACACATTTGCAATTCATCATGAAGCACACACTGTGTGTGAAGTATCGCAGAGACTGCTTGTTACGCTGATGACGCGCGACAAGAACATTGAGATGTAAAGTAGGTGCAACGTATGTGTGCGTTCGTCACTGTAAGTGAACTGTTCACCTTGACGCTGCGCATGAAGGGCGCATAGCCAACCTCCAAAAAGCTGCGCGTAAAGGCTCGCAGTGCATGCTTAGCCTGCACCACTTCGATTCCTCCTCTCACCACTTTGCTATTTTCTGCATCTGCAACAGCACTGTTGATACCTCCATTCGATGGCCCTTTGCGCTTTGTCACTCTCTTGCGAGTCGCTTGAGGCAGCGCCTGCATGTCATGGCACATATAGATACGCACCAAGTGAAGAGTCAGCAGCCTGGTAGTGAGATGAGCATACTCTCGAAGTATATACTCGTCGAGCGTGTCTCACGCGTTAAGCAATGCAAGGTAATCAGCAGCGACAGCCGCAAGTGCCAACTGTGCATCAGTAAGACAACCTTGACAGCGAGCACTAACGGTGTCTCTCTCGTTAGGCGTGATAGCATATATGCCAGTGTAGCACATAAACGCACCTCTGCCAGGTTAACGAAAGGGCTTGTAACGAACCGTGCAGGAGCAGCTGATGATGTGCTCGCAACTCGCAGCACGCCACCAAACCGTGAGTGACGGCTGCTCAGACACAACGTACAATCATAATCAGCACAGCATCGGAACAAAATGAAACGATGTGAGTCACTCATGGAGGTTAGTGTCGAGATGCGCAGCTTGGTCTTCGAGTGCCGAGATATGCATGCATCTATGCAACATTGTACACGGTGTTGTACTGTTGATTGAGCTCTGCTGAGTGAGTGGTGTGATGATCACTGACCTCTGTAGTTTGGGATCAGTGAGTGCTTGTCGCACAAGCCTCTCCTTGGCAAGCATGCCTCGCAGCTGCCCTGGTACCTCAGCGCACTTGCTCGTCACAGGTGCATTGTCCTTCCTGCTGTTGCTGTTGCTATTCCTATGGCTGTTGCCTTTGCTGCTGCTGCTCTGCACAGCCTGATTGCGACCTGCTCACCGCGTGTACGCGCGATAACGAACGACACACTTCGCTCAACAAGCGTTTCGTGATGCTCAGAGACACGAACCGAATTTCACTCTTGTACCTGTGGGGATGGTCATACTCGAGGCTCCTGAGCAATTGTTGTTACTGCCACTGTTAACATTGCTGTTAGAGGTGGTTGTTGCTCCTGTAGGTACGTTGAAAGGTTCTGTCGTAGCATGCGGTCCTCCAGCAGCAAGCGTTACAGGGTTCTGACCACGCATCAGAGAGTCTAATATGTCTAGCACTAGCAGGTTGAAGTCTGCATTCTCACGCTCTCCAATCGCCTGTTGTACAACATCACACGACAATAGACACGAGACGACAGGACACGACACTTCACGTCACAAGACATGGGGTCAAAGCATGTTGTCGAATGAACAGTCTGAAGCGACAGCTCAAAGCTTGTTACAATCCACCAGCTCACAACGCAGCGTTTGCTCAGAGTAGATGTTACTTGCAGCATGTTACCTGAATGAGCACAAGCAGCAGGTCCAAGATATCTTCCTCTGCCATTGCTGACACAAGCGCTTGGTGATCATTCTGTCAGCAGAACAGACAGCACAGCAACAAACATCAGCGCCGAAACAGCGCGCGTCTGATGTACGAGTCGAAGCATGCAACAATAACTTTTCATTACCTTGAAGGTTGCTGCTGGAGCTGCAGGGTCGTCACGAATGTTCAACACGTGGCCAAGCAGGATCAGAATCACTTCCAGCATCTCTGCATCCCCTGCTGTACGGGTGCTACCTAGTCTACCCATAGGCCCCTCAAGAGCACTGACGATGACAGACATGACTGGCCTTGAAGCAAAAGCACGCTTCACGCTCCGCAGCGCTTCCAGCTGCTGTCCGCCTGCACGAAAAGTGATCCAAGTAACGAATGATACTGTTTAGTGACCACTCGATTTTGCAAGCGTGACTGGTTGAGTACACTGAATACACACCTCAGTTTGCGTTCGCTAGGTGTGTACTCGCTGATTTTCTTGAGCTGGTGTGAGGATCAGAGGCGTCTCTAGAGCAATCTCAGCAGACCGTGAGATTGGAGCAGTCAGCATAATCATGATCTTGAGGATCTGTTCAGGCGCAAAACGACAGCAATTAAGATGTCAGCTAGAAGGTATGCAGACTGGTGGGCGTAATCACGGATCTTACCACACGGATGACGGCATTGTCGTCCCGACAGGCTACAAGTAGAGGCAGCAGCTTGGTCTGTGCGACTTTCCACTTGCTGAGCTGGATCACAACCTGCCGCGTTGTATCATCATCCCCTCGCACAGTCCTGCACACATGTTCAGATAACACAACTTTGGGTAAAGCCTGGAACAGAAAGTGTTCGCGTTGCATGCTCAGCTGCACACGGGCAGCAACAGTGGTCGTACCGCTGCAGATCTGTCAGCCAGACCAAGCACTGATCGCCTCTGACGAACTGCTCTCTGCTGATCAGCTCGCCTGCACTGTTCACTTCAGAGACAAGCTCTGTGCTGCCGAGAGCTTGACAGACAAGCAGCGCCTCTTCCAGCAGCAGGCTATCCATGCTGCTATATGTACCCACACCTACAGCTGAAGCTGCCAGTATTGAGTAAATATTGTTGGCGCGAGAAGTTTGAATTCTGCGCTACCAGTATGGTATCAAAGTTAGCCTGCTGCATTCAGAAACGGACATGGGGTTTTTGTTGGTACGCTTGATCCAATAATGCTGGAAGCGCTATTAAGGATGTTTTGACAGTCAGTTGATTGTGTGCAAGCATGGCGACACCGAGATTGCGACCAGAATCAGGCACGGATCATATCTTACCAAGCGTGGCTTTGGCATCAGCACGGAGCGAGACACCGCGTCATGAAAGACAGCATAGCACAACTAGCGTTGCTGAGCCATCAACGTTAGGCCTGCCAGATGTTTCCCCCAGAGCTCCTGTGGCTAAGTCGCTGTGGAGCAAAGAGGACAGCAAGCCTAATGGTAGGCCTCTACAAGTGCTGCCCGTCGCGGATTGTGTTTCTGTCGTGCCTGACTGTATGTGTATACGGCCGATGTAATTTGCGTGATGGGCAGGTCCGCAAGGTGGCATTAAAACATCGGCTGCGCCTGCGAGTGCAGCATCAGAGACAGCCCTGCAGCAGGTAATGCACGTCTAGCAAATCACAGTATGCTGCTGACTGACGGCTGCAGTAAGCGATAGATGCAGCAGAACTTTTTTATTCTACATTCCCGTATACCAGGCTGGTGCCATCAATGCAGACTTGCAGCAGCTGGTAGCTGGAACTTTGCGATTGATCAGAATACGAGCAGCAGCAGAGAGTACTCTCGCCATCACTACACAGTACAGTACTAGATGAGCCAGTACACTGTAGAGGAGGTGCACTATTGACGGCAGCTGAACAGGCGCTCGTCGTGGTAAAGCTAGTTTGCTCCTTGAAAATGTTGCATTGCGAGGTGATTGACTGAGCTATACTGCTATTCACGACGCGCAGGGTTTGGAGACTATTGCTAGCACATCCAGCGGCGTAGGGCTGTCGGCATCAGGTGATCTGTTGCGCCTGCGCGCCCGCGATGAGGAGCGCCAAAGAACAGAACAGACTAATCTGCACGCAGCAATCATGGCAGAGCGGGAAGCACAAGCGCTCATGCAAGCTAAGCTGCAAGAGGTACTGTTAGATACACAGTGTGTCCAGCTCTCGCTTTGCCAAAGCATATGCTTGAGAGTCAGGTGCTGCTGCTTGTATGTCGCAATGCAGGTGATGCCTGACAGAGCAGCAGGGAGATTATGCTGGCTTGCTGTTGCGAGAGCAGAGGAAGAGATACAGAACAGCGTCGATGTAGATGCTGCTGCTGCTGCTGAGGTGAGACCAGATGTAGCTGTAATCCTGTATATTAATCCTGTATATGTTGTGCAGGTACAACCCAGTTTGACTGGGTGAGGCTCAATCACTAATTGCCACACAGCTGACATATGCACATATAGAGGCTCCTTGAGTGTGCATTGTCTGATCGCATCATGGTATCTGTCACAACGTTTGTGTGCATATCAGGCCCTGTCAGCAGAAGCAGAGCAGTCCTCAGCAGAGATCAGACGTGCGCTTGCTGCAGTGGATGCCGTACAACAGCGTCACAGAGCACCTGACGCTATCACTATCTCACGTCCTCACAGCAACAACAGCAACAACAGCAATAACTACAGTAACAGTAATGGCAACAGCAACAGTCACAGCAGCAGTCTGGATACAACAGCGGGCGCACCTGTTGGATCTCCGCATTCAGTCACATTCTCGACACAAGTCTCAGTGACGCAAGCTCACTCCGGTATTGGCAGTCCTGTACGCAGTACTTCTGGAGATGTTAACAATAGCAGCAGTAGTACTAACCTTGACGGCACGTATCATGAGCTCTCACAGTCAAAGCGGGCTGGCAAGAAGGAGGAGCTTGCGAAGCGCAGGCTTGAGATGGTGCGTGCATGTTGTACATACGATGATGCACACCGTATACACTGGTAAAGCTCATCTGAGGGCACAGCTTGTCAGCGTTGTGCGAAGTCGTCCCTGAGCTCTCAAAGTTATCGTACCTATCTTGACACCATCACAGAAAAGTTCATACTCTTCACAGAGGTCGTCAAGCACGGTGGTGTAGAAAGCGTGCTAGCCATGAGACTGAACTGTCACTGATCACTCGTGTAGCGCTGCGCCATAGTGCGTGCGCTTCAAGGTGCTAACTTTGTTAAATTCATTATTGATTTTTCAAGGTCGCAACACATTCAGCTGCAGCGTGAATGTTGATGTTATGTACGATGATGCGTGTCTATCGTATCGTGTGTTTGTAGGAGGAGCGGTTACGAGCAGAGGAAGCGCGTCTGCACCAGTTCACAGCAGCAGCAAAAAAAAAAGTGCAGCAAGGGGTTGCTTCCAGTGATGCTAAAACAGAAGCTGAGGTATTGTGATGTGACGCAACCCTTCGTTACACATCACGCAAGGTTTCATTACCAATCACGCTCTCTGTACTGTGCTCAACCTACAACGGACAGTATGAGCTTGCCATATCATTAGATTGCATCAGCGCGATGTGCATGTGTTGTGTCCGCACACACTGATGTTGCCTGTAGTGCATTCATGCAGACAAAACTTTAAGTCACCCGTCTCACTGCGTGAGCACTGGCGCACGTCATGACAATGTGCTGAATGCTCGCTGATCGGTACGCTGTCGTGTCAAAACACATACAGGCTAAGCTAGTGCGTGAAAGCGAAGCAGTAGCAAAACTTGAGCGTGATGCAGCAACACTAGCAGCTCAGCGAGAAGCTGACCTGTTGCAACTGAGACAGGTGCGCAAGCTACATGCACTCATCCCATGCATGCTTTGATGTATTGTTCAGCACATGCAGACTCTATACTGGGCAAGCGTTCGACCATCAGCAGTGTAATCATGAACGCGACATGTTCGCGTGCTTCATCACGGACGGTAACGCACAGTCACAGAGTCGGGCTGTGCCGAGCTGTACGCTGACACTATCGTGAGCACATGGACCCAGTGTACGCTATCGTCCAGCACACATTTGCGGGCACTTACGCTACAAACATGCATTGGTGTCAACAGAAGGAGATAGAGCGCCAACACGAAGCTGAGGCAGCAGCAGCAGCGCTACATGCTAAACGTCAACTGCTTGAAGCTAACTTACTCAGAGAAGAACAAGACCTAGAGCAGGCTAAACTCAAGGTAACAGCGTTTGCAGTGACGTTAGCACAGTGCGCCGTGCATGTGCTCAGCGGCGCGCTTTGGCCTCACGAGGCCGTGACACTGCACATTGATCTTTGGCACACCATCGGGTGACATATCATCGGATTATATGATGCAAGGCGCACTGCATTGCCGGTGTAGTCGCTCTGTGGACACACATGTGAGCAGCGTTGTTGCTCGCAAGTACTTGCTCGCAAGTACATTAGCTGCATACATGATCTTCTCTGTTTTGTGCATTGACAAGGCTCTTGTGTGATGATCATGCTGTTGCAGGCTGCTGGTAAAGTGGAGGCAGAGTCCCAAGCCCTTGCAGAGTTACGAGCCCGTGCTGCAGCAGCCCAGGATGAACGGTTACAGCTGGAGCAACAGATGCACATGAATGGTGCTGACAGCAGTGACATTGCTGCACTCACTGCTCAGGTCAGCACCTGAACAGACGGTGCATGTCTTGCTGTCGCACATACAATACTCAAAGGCACATAGCCGCATACACTCACAGCGACAGCAAGCAAACACGAGCCCTGCACTCGTGCGACGGAGACAAACAGACGCATTGTTTGTCAATGGACATGAGTGATGGCTACGAAGTCAGTAGTGGAGGTGTCGCTATCTTGCGCTTATATAACCTCCCACGCATCCTATGCGGGAATAGTGCATGGCATGTGAAGTCAGCACATCAGTCATGACTCACATCTGCACAAACATCATCCGTCTACTTGCAGCTGTGGCTCTCGTGAGGCTTGCGTCCCTCTTGCTCTGTGATGACGACACCATCAAAGCAACTAAGTTTGTTAGTGCGTGGAGGTGATTCGATAGCTCTGTGCCTTTTGCTGTACTGCAATCATGTAACAGTCAGCAGCACTGCGCACAAAGCGAGCAGAGTTGGAGACTGCCATGAGACTAGAGGAACAGGAACTTGCCCGCTTAAGTGAAGAGGCACGAGCCAAGGTACATCGCTATGGTGCTTGCACAGATAGGTTGATAACATGCGATACACCAGAGTGATGCATGGGTCAGTACACGTGTATCGCGCCAGCAGCATGCAACAAGTGTTTGCGCCCGACACCGAAAGCTCCTCCTGTCTGGCGTTCGCGGGTGCACAGAGCCTGGCTACAGCAATGATGTGTACACCCTGTCACATCTGTCAGCGTACAGCTCCGGTTGCCTGATGCACTCTATGCGAGCGTCAGTATGACAAATGTACATGTGTGATCAACTATGTGTGTGTGGGTGCAACTGTGCACAGTCAGACACCCATACTGTGCGCCCGTGTATTTGTTGTGCGACGGCTGCAGGTGGAGAGCAAGATGAAGCAGGAAGTAGCAGCCATCACTGAAATGGAGCAACAAGCTGCACAGTTAGCTAACAGAAGAGCAGCTCTGGCAGCTCAGGTCAGTCCTTACCTTGAGCTGTCTGGCTCGCTATGAACCTGCTCACACGACCATGTAGCAGGAACAGAACATGCCTGTGAGCAACGGTGTCTCGTACTGAGGTTACTGCATCATGGCTCGAGTCGCTAAGGTCTCTTGGACTTGTCATCGCCACAAATCAGTCAGATTGTGGCGCGGCTGTGTGCGTGAAATTTGATCAGATTCGCCCTGGGGTGAGGTTCTGCAGCCAAGCGCAGTACTGTCAGTCTGGCGCGCTTCGCTGCGCTATGTGCAACTTTTGGCATTTGATGGTGTATGTCTATGCATCTGTGTGTATGATCAGATGGTAGCAGAGCAGCAAGCAGCAGATCTTGCAGCGAAAGCAGCTCTGGAAGAGCGGGAACGCCAACAACAACAGCAACAGCAACAGCAGGTAACTTCAGCGCTTGATGCACCTGTTCATCGGTCCAATTCGTGACATCTCGAGAACGCGAGTGCAAGCATGTAATCTCGAGCAACACGAATCTATAGTCTGTACACAGCGAATCTGTGACACACGTTATTCCATGAAATTGCCCCTCCTGCTGAATATCCGAGTGTTTGTTGATGCATGCATTGTGTCAAGCACAGGCCTCTGCAGGGCTACACGTGTCAGCATCCCGCATGCAGCTGCTTAGCGCGAAAGCTTCACTCTATGACATGCTCGCAGCAGCACAACCAGCAACAGCCAATGCACAAAGGCCTTCCATTGACACTCAGTCTGCGCTTGCTACAGACCGCTCAACCGACAGTGCACGAGCCAGCAGCAACAGCAACAGCAATAGCAACAGTAACAGTCATAGCAATAGCAGGTCACCAAGACACAATGGTGGCGACAATAGCAGCGGCAGTAGTAAACGTTCACCAACCTCTCGACCAGGGCAGCGCTATGTGTTGTGCAACGCCTGTAGCGGCGCTGATGAACGTGCAAATGACTGCAGCGATAGCGACTGTGATGCTGATAACAACAGTGTAGCAGACAGTAATGCAGGAAGTAAGCGAGCAGAAACCGGTGCTAATAACAGTCAAACATCAGCAACAGCATCACTGCAGCAGAAACGCTTACCAGCAGCGCATCAAGCAGCAGCAACAGGGCATCTCTCATGCCTCAAAGCTTTGAGAGGCGTACTGGCTAAAGGTACGATGCATACAAACACACGCAGCAATTGCATCGCTTCATCGCCTCATGTAATGCTGGTGTTGTCGTGCGCGCTCTGTAGGAGATCAGAATCGCTTGAGCTGTGTAACATCATGTACGTTGGTCGCAATGCTGTGACTCATCGTACATCAGCAGCTTTAGTCTCGTGATACAGCGTTGCTAAGGGGCCACTGATTGCATGCTGAATGTTGTGCTTTGTTGGGGATGTGTGATTGTCAACATGCAGACGACAGCAACAGCAACAGCAACAGCAGTAGCAGCAACAATGCGTTATTGTTGGCGTCACTGGACGCTGCTGGTCGACAGCCGCTGTTCTATGCGTGCGCTAATGCTCATGCTGAGTGTGCAGGTCAGGCATTGATTACACAGCATTGTTGATAATTTCCTGGTAGAAACGACTGATGTTGCGGTACGTCTGCATTGACACGAGGCTGCCGTAAGTCAGCACGAATGACGTCTGCGCTGAGACATGCACGACGTAAGTTAGCACAAATAGTGATTTGCGTAAGTTAAAGCGCGCATCAGGCTTGCATGACTACGCAATGATCTGTGCTGGATCGTTGTCTGGAGCATAGCTGTAGAGTGACTAGTCCTATAGAAATCGCAACACCAGTAGACACACACATTTGCTCCTGTCATATGTTGTTATCGTCACAGCGATGCTGCTGAAGGAGAGAGGCTGCAACTGCAATCAACCAGATACTGGAGGGGGAGACACGTAAGTGTTAGTTAGACACATCCATCACTCATGTGTCTGTGTATGTGTGGCTATGAGTGTATATGAGTGTACCCATTGCCTTGCCTGTATGTGTGCTTGTGTTAGCACGTGAATCTGCGGGTTGATGTGCGCATGCGTAAGAACATGCATTGCGACAGTGTGTGCATGTGTACAAACTTGTGTCATGTATGCATGTATGCGGATGTACATGATGCAGAGCTTTGCTTCAAGTCAAGTGTGTTATGCAGAACATCCCACACGCTACATGCTCGCACGCGCTCACGCATGCATCGTCACAGCATGCACGTGTGTAGTCGCATGTATAACATATCTATCTGTATATGTGTACATATATTCCTGTACGCATGTACGTGTTTTCATGATGCAGAGCGTTACATGCAGCAGCTGCAGCAGGAGCGCTGTGTGTGCTAAATTGCTACTAGAAGAAGGCAAAGCAGATCCTACTGCTCAAAACCTCAGGTGTGCAATAGGTGTGCAATGCGTATGATACACATGTGCATACGTCCGGAGAATATTACCAGCTCAATATGCTGTAGGAGTAGTTAGTGATGTAGAGTTCCAGTCTTCGCTTAGTACCCTGCCGTTGTGAATGAGCGATGTTATTTTGCGAGATCTGCTGTCCCTTACGTGACCGTCTGCACTGTACTGGCGCTCGCGTCTAGTAAGGTTTGCAGAAGTTCGCATGACTTGCCTGCTGTGTGCATGATACCTGCCACATGTATGACATCTGTCATGTCATGTTATAGTGCGCCGTGCTGTATCGTGTTGCGGTCCATGTGTCTTTTGTCATTGTGTGCACAGAGGTATGACAGCAGGGCACTTAGCTGCTAGCCGTGAGACAGTTGAAGTCCTATTAGCACATGGCGCTGATCTGAATGCCTCAGACAAGGATGGCAGAACACCCCTGTTTATTGCCTGTGCAACGGTCAGTATACAGCTTGATGAAGTGCATATATCGTCATTTCAGAGTGCATCGTGTGCACGTCATGCGTCATGCATCACGTTTTTTGAGTCTCAGGCTTGTTGTGAGAGGGGTCTGTAACGCGTGTCAGGCAAAGCAACAGTGCATACAGTCGCGACTACGCGTCTTGTCTCAGCGATCAGCACATTGGCGACTTTGCTTTGTGTGTGTGTCGCTGTACGTTAGGTGAATACTGTTCTGAACGCATGCATCACATGCTGATGGTGTTTCTCATGTTGTTTATTGAATGTGTGAGCAGGATCGAGTTGAGGTAGCCGACATCTTGTGTGAGCTGCTGGACTGCGATGAAGCAGCAGATCTTGCACAGGCATGTCTACATATATACACTACTCATTCCCAGCAGTGCAGTACGAAGACGCA
>CAXIVC010000107.1:0-33869 GCA_964035585.1 Polytrichum formosum | reverse complement strand
TTAGTAGATGGGATGCAATTTTAGTATGTGTGCGTGGGTGTATGTGTGTATATGTATGTTTATATATATGTGTGTGTGTGTGTGTGTGTGTGTGTGTGTGTGTGTGCGTGTGTGTGTGTATGTGTGTATGTGTGTATCGGTTGCAGCAGATAAGGAAACAGTTGGCACGAGCGTGCAATTCCGTGTCACCATTTGTTTTGCTCAAGCATAGTGTGAGGATTCCCATCTGAGCTACAACAAGCAGCTATGTAGATCATGATCAGCGTACCTGTGTCTGATCATTGGTCTTCATGTAGATGAGTGCTAAGGCCATGATTGCTCCATGTGCTGTACATGACAAAACAGACAAAAATAGAACACCACGCGATGCATAAAAGACAAAACACACCAGAATGCGTCTGCCACACCGGCATGACATGGCTACACGGAAAAACAAGGGATCAAGGCTAGATTCACATGATTTCTGCACTATCACAAAATGAATTGCTTGACATGCGTTCATCACACACGTTGTCGTCGAGTTATGCAGGCTTCCGTCCGCAAGCTATCATGTTTGTGCTCTTGGCTAGAGGCACATGTCCATATGCGAAAGCGAGCGCATTTGGTCTTGGTTTGTTTTTGTGTTGCTGCATTAGTCACCTGTGATGTTGACGTTGATAAAGTCAGGTTGTGTGACGAGCACCACTCGTGACATGTCGCCTACAGCTTTGCTGCGTGCATCCCTGTTTGCATGCAACAGATAATACGCAATACAAGATAACACACAGCATATGAATCCAACATCATGCTCATTGTGTACGTGTACTTATTTCACACCATACAGCAACGTGCATCGCCGCAACACGTCATGCTACTACCTCATTTATGCACATGGAGAAACGACCTAGCTGATGTAAAGATGGTGCCTATAAGAACGGCACAGTACGTGAGCTTGTGCGTAGCATACTGTGCCCGGCGCATCAATCAATTGCTTGACCTTACGTACGAAGCAAATGCCTGCATACACGAGGTTCTTTGTACTGCAGCGTGCACAACGCTCGTGAAGGGGTGCACGATGAAAGTTATTGTTCACCTGTCAGAGAGAGCCGCTTTAGCTGCTGCTGCAGCAGCGACAGTGTCCTTGCCGCCAACAGTTAAGATGTGCAGCTTCTCATCCACGTGGAGGTCAGCCAGGTTGGCTACTGTCCCTTTACCTGCAGCATACAACAGAGGTGCACCATTGACAATGAGACGATTGTATCATGCATCAGCAACATGATGAACATCATTGCATTCAGCAACAAGCTTACGTTCGCAAGGTGCACGCCATTCATACTGTCTGGCTGGCGGAACGTCGAACGAGTTACACTCACTGCGTCTCTCCCGAAGTGATACTCATGAAGTATGATGTTTTGGATGACCATCTTTGGCATGCGTCACAATGTCGATAAGGCCACATGCGTTGGAGCCTTGCAAGAAACCCCATGCATGAAGCACTTCTGAAGTGCGCGTGTGTGAGTATTATGTGAAGCTTGCCTATGTTGACAAGTCCAAGGGCTAGACCAGCAGCTAGCGAGTAGGACTCACGGTCTTGAATCTGCGTGCATACGTGGCATAGAGAAGCAAACAGTGGCACAGACGTAGCATACATCATCAACACGGCACAGCACAACACACGGCTCAACGCGAGTTCAGCCCCTCAAGCAGATACACATACGCATGTTGAGTAGCACATCGCGTGTATACTTCACCTACGCATGCAAGTAGCGCAAGGTGTAGAAATCAGTCAGTCGACGGACCTCAGGTCTTACAAAGCAGTCAGATAAGCATGCACCAGCACACGCAACGACTTGAAGGTTGATTCCGTTTGATCATCTCACCTTGTCCAGACTAGAGACAAGGTTGAGTTCATGCAGTAGCAGCTCAGTCACTAGCCTATCGCACGTGTCCACGTGAAGCAATCCTATAAACACAAATGCACGACACAAAAAGCAAGAAACGTTTGATTTTAACAGGATAATCGTGACAATGCAATCAACAATCTCTCGAAACGCATGAACGAGAACATATGACCAGCAAATCTTCCACAGGGGAACCTCGTGCATCCTGTTTGGTGGGGAAACTCGCAACCAGGTTCGCTTTATCATGATGCATTGATGGTTGGATAGTGTCCACGGCTTCGTGCTGTTCCGACAAGCGCGATCAAAGCAGGGTCAAGCATGCTGGTCCTGCTGCACGCAATGTCGATGCATGTAGATATGCAGGTACATACCTAGGCCATAGATAGCTGCAATCTGGACAGAATCTGTGCACCATGTTGGCGCATCCTCCATCACTGGCCAGTGTGACAGAATATGCCACCTGCACTCGCATACACGGTCACATATGAGACAGCACACAGCACTCACAGTTACGCAGTCATTCTGTTATGCGCGGCAAGTGCTGCATATGACTCCGTGTGAAAACAGATCACAGCTAGACCCTACCTGCAAGGATAGAGAAGATTTGCACTGCCATGTATGAGGCAAGACACATCACCCACACGGAGAACAGCCTCGTGCCCGTACGTGATGATGTTGCAGCAGCAAACACAAGATATGTGACGTACAGCGAGTAATAGGCTTGCAGCGCTTCGCGTTGAAGCCACACAAGATTCGCGCAACGATGCGCTTCGCAGTTCACATGTCCCTCTCGCACGAGCAGATGGGTCATCTGGCATCATGATGTGAGTACACAGATAAGTGAAGGCATTGTGCCATGGTTGTAACGGCACATGTCACCACACCTGAGTGCTCGATGTATGAGCCTGTCACCAGTGCCTTTCCTATCAGCTGCAAGCCCTAGCAAGCATCCAACTGTGCGGTATGGGCCTTGGTTATCTGTCCGCTGCTCCAGATACCTACAGTAGTCACATGATAGCCACACGTACAAACACAAGCACACGATGAGGTTGTCGGACCTTGTCGTATGCGAAAAGAGCCGAGCTGGTGTTTCTCATCTGCAGCTCAATCAGCGACTCTGCTCAAATTAGCATGGTATACCGTGAAGCGGGAGACACGTCCAAACACCTGACGTGGTGACGTCATGCTGTTGAGCGCCTTGGGGTAGTACATGGGGAAGCTGTTGAGCAACAGCCTACCATCACATGCTACATATCGCATGTCTCACGTTTCACCTAGTGACGTTATGATTGATGAGTGCTCCTAAGTGTTACTGCAACCCTAACGCTAACATTACGCGATCACGTGCCTTATGTTTACACTGCACACATAAGGCGTGCCGCAGATTCCATGACTCACCTTGTGATATCATGTCCAGTAAGTGCTTTCAAATGTCCCTGTAGCCCTAATGCCAATAGCAAGCCATCATGAGCTTTCCCTGCAGCTTGTGGACCACGACCACGGTTATACAGCACCCATGACCTACATCGACACAGTAACGTTGACACAAGAGCGATTGTGGAGCGTGACGCCAAAGCCTATCACATAAATAGGTCAATATTGAGAAAGAGTCAAGTGCGCATGCTCAGGAAATCAAGGGCACATGCTTGATGACACGCTGACTGGATGCAGACGTTTAGTTACCAGCAAGAGGTTCTTGAAAGACTCATACACAACGACTTAGGATACAGGAGTGAGGACATACAATTGAACGTTGCTCAACAGGCCACGTGACGTATAATAATGTAGGTATAACAATGAGCACGCTGCTACTGTCGATATAGACGGTGTACCTGGTCATGCATGGGACACTGCCTCCAGCAGCAGCTAGCCTCAACCCTACACAAGAGCCACAAAACGCAAAAGAAATCAGCACCTGTTTCAAGCTGACTATGTGAAGCTTTGCACCTAGCATCAGCTCTATACATGCAGCAGGCACAAAATTGAGACAGATATGTGGTGCTACTGCTTGCGCACACATCAGTCGATCACAGGCACGTGGACATTTGTCACTTGTAGGTTACCAGGTATCGGCATCGCTAGTCCTAGTACTGGCATCGCTTGGCACTGGTTGCATCGCCTGACGAGCACGAGAGTATACGCGCTCACACACACTGTGTGCACACACACACACGCACTCATACGCTCTACCATGTCTCTGACACATGTGATGTGTGTTCACACTACCTGCGGAAACGCCATTGTGGAACTGTGGCCATAGAGTGAATGCATCACCAGCGCCTGTTGCTGTCAGATCCAAAGCTACTATCACACCAGCTGGCATTGCACGACCTGCACATGATGCACAAAATGTGGATACGCACACGCCATGAAGACGCAATGCGAATAGACGACACCTGAAGACACGCCATGTGAACTGACTCCATGTCAAAACACGGGACTAAAGGCACGTGGCAGTTTAGCATGAGGTGTTTGCAATCCTCGTGAGTTAAGGATGACATGAGTGCTGTGCGATAAGCAGTGCGCTTTTTGCGCACATCGTCAAGGCGCTAATGAAGCGTTCTGGTAGCATGCACGCCACATACGTGAACAAGGATCAAACATCCATTCTGCGTTGTGATGTTACCTGCCAAACAAATGACGGGTAGGGGCAGAGGTAGAGGGTCCTGCAGCAATGACGGGGCTATACTCCCATATGTCATTATGCCTGTTGAAAGAATAGTCACGGATCCAAAGATGCAGTATATCAACGTGAGGTAATACACTTGAAACTAGTGCACCACGCGCTGGCGTATGTTCAAGACGCACATAATGACATGCACATGCGCGCTGGGTCTTGATCGTGAAGCATATGTTTAGCGTATATGACTGATGAACGAGTAAATACGCTTTCGTACCTCTTGCTACTGTTGTAGCACACACACGCTCGCCCAGCAACAACAGCCGAGCCTGCTGCTTCATGGCAAACTCCTGATGTAGCGAAGATACGATGCGTATACAGAGCACAAAATTGTACGACATGAAGGACAGACAGGCTATAAGCCAGACGGGTCTGTACGTCTCGCCAGTGTAAGTGTAGAGACGAGCACTCAAACGTGACTATGATCAAGTCGAAAAGTCCATCAGATTGCACTGTGGCGGTACCCTGAAGGCTCACACAAGGGGTCAACACCAACGTGAGAAACATAGCAGACTATCAGACCGTCTCAGCAAACGGCTCAACTCGGACAGACAACACATGTGTACATGCGAATTAAATGACACCCTGACAGGATGGTTCGTGCTGCAGAGCATGCATCCTCACAATAGGCAGAGCTAGCCAGAACAATGTTCGTATTGGCTTCTGGTGATTGAGTCGTGCAGTTCAGTCGCCACGTAGAGACTGCCTCAATGGAAACAGTGTTTATGAGACTGTGCACCTGACTGAATCTCTCGTGCACAAGCGGGTCGCACTCGGTATGGCTAGCCCTACATGTATCGAAAGTATCCGAGACCTTGCACGAGCACCTGCGACCGTTCTAAGCAATTCTACTTGATGAACGATCCTACCACACTCCCCTCTACGATTTGCATGTTTGTTCGTGCAAAGATGATTTACGGCGTGGTTGATTGTCTGATATTGAATAATAACAAAGTCAATGACCTGATCGCTGACTTCAGGAGCACGATCCAGGCGCAGTAGCTGTCTCTTAGTGCAGCGCAGCATCCTGCATGCTTCACCAGCTCGATGATCAACTGGGAATCTCAGCTTGGCAAGCTGTTCTGCATGTCCTAGACCATCGACATCTTCTCCTGAGACACATGCGACGAGCACGAACACATAGCGTATAAACAGCTGAGGCTCTCTAGTCGTTAGATGTGTGTGCAGTATGACGTCCTAGTGTGGCAGTTCCAGAGTGCGGAGCTTTGTGCATAGAAAGAATATGTCACGACCAATTCGCACGCAGAACCAGCGGTAGTATCGCATGCTTTCTTGACGCACACAGCTCCTCGGTAGACGCCACAAGGCTCGCACATGCATGGTGGTGTACACTGCTTGACCGCAAAGGAGTGCCGCAAAAAGAGGAACATGTGATAAAACTAGATGTTCACGTGTTCACGTCATCTCATGCGTCTACCTGGATAGGCATCAGCAGTGGCACCTTCTCCCAACTTCTTGCTGTAGACATTCTTGACCCTTGTGTTTGCTGCACTTGCACGGGTTGCTAGTCTCAGCTGTTCCATTGCCCCTATATCTGACCTGAAGACGTTACGTATATACACCACACCGTTACAAGTGGAGGGATTGTGAGCCACCTGCCATCATGCCCGCAAGAATACAGACATGCCTTGTCTGTGCATTATACGCTGCATGACGGTGCATTCGACACGGACGAGCTTGTACACAGCTGCACACGACATGCTCGCACACCGCATGACTGCGCATGGTGTGATCCACACAGCGACTGAATAGACCACAGAATAGTGTTTTATGGTCGTGGCATAGCAGCAATCAAAGGTAGTGCATACGCTACGATTATAACAGCTTCGCATTCCACCGCTTGAGAATGTATACCTCGCCTGCACAACCGGACGTTTGACAGCTGAGCAAACTGATGCATAAACCTTGTGGCGTGCATGCGAGTCAAGTGCACATGTAGTTTCAGCCCGCGATATGCAGCGGATTATGAGCGGATCCTTGACTCCGCGCGAGAAAGAACACGAGTAGGTGCCATATGCGTGCTATGTGTCGAACGTCGTGTCTGAAGGCGTTAGTCACATTATTCGCCAGATTCGTACTCGTTTGCTGTGCCGTGAAATTCAAATGTATATCTGCATGATGAGATAACCTGTCAATGAGCTGGTATGCTTGTAACGGCAATCCTACAGGGGGATTCTGGCGGCAAATCTGCAACAACAAAAGGAAAAACACATATACATCCAGGATAGATTCAAGCCACGGCATAGGCGCACACACGCAACAAGTTTACGTGTGATTAGAAGTCACACACGCGCAACGCAGCGCAGAATTATCTGCACGCTGCGTAGGAGCTGCAGCGATCCACGCGTGTGCACAGCGCAGGAGAACCGACATTGATCATCATAGAGCGCCAACGTAACACGCGCTTGCGCGCTCTAGTCATACACGTTGACCTTATCACAACCACACTTGCAAGAGCAGACATGGTTCGAGAAGCTAGACGTGATATGTTCTTGAACGCGCTCGTAAAGTAGTGATGCCGCTGACTCACTATGTGAGTCACGCGGACATACCCATCGCCTCACAAAGGCACATCATGTCTCATGTGAGCTAATTTAATCACCTGCAACACTTCCAGTAGTGGCAGTGCTATGCCTAAAGGTGCATTATTCAGATCCTGTACAGTGATATTCTCTGCTATCATGGCCTGTAGTACTGCATGAGCACCCCTGTGATCACATCTCTCATTCTTTTCACGGCTGTCAAAGATGTTCCGTGCTGGCTGAGACACCCCTGCGGTAACGCATACTCGAAATAGAAAGCAAGTGTCAAGGCGAGTTACTAAGTACTCCGAGGCCATCAACACAGTCTCGCCGATTCATGCTTGCGATCTTGTATGCAATGTTGTGTTATAGCAGCAGCCTCAGCACTATTAGGTGCAGTAGTGGCACGTGGTGTTTGCTAGGACAAGTGTATGTGTGATGAAACATCCACTGCAGCGCTAGTGATGTGTCACCGAGGCAAGACACACCCAAGCTGCTCTCAAAGGAAATGTCTGCACATAAAGGAAGGCAAAGTTTGATCGCAGCACAACGGTATCGCACATTGGCGCCGAGTGATTGCTTTGTTATATGTCCTCACCTGTTCGAGCTGTCGAAACATCATTGGAGCTTTTACTTGCGGTGAAGTTTTCAGCATACACATTGTACACCCTGAGCAGTCTATCTGCGAGACTTGCATCGCCGCTGTTGTGGATTGTACGCTTGCGTTGAAGTTTTATTGCTTGTTGTCCCTGTTGTTGGTGTTGTTTCTGCTGCTGCTGCTGCTGCTGCTGCTGCTGCTGCTGCTGCTGTTGCTGTGCCGCATCTACATGCTTTTCGCCAGCAATTGCTGCATGCACAGATGCATATACACATTCTACCGTAGGAAGTTCAGACCCCTTCGGATCTTTTGCATTTTCGTTCAATTGAGCCTTCGCATCTGCAGTAAGATCGCTTTCAGCTGTGACTGCCTCGCTTTGTACACCGAAACAGTTCGCCATATGTTGCAGTACATGCTGTCCAACGTTTGCTTGCTGTGTGATTAGATGCAGCAACTGTGCGATGCTTACACAGTGTTGTTGTGTAGTAGTGGAACACAGCATAGCTTGAAACAACTGTTGTAGTATGTCCAGTATTACAGGCAATGCGTGTTCGCAGTCTGATGGTGCTGTGGCGATTGATGTTCGGCTTGCTACTGCGATGATTTCTGCACCGATCAATGGTGTGTTGGTATTGTCGTGCTGTGTTGAGTCAGTACTCGTTTGCAGAGCATCAAGATATGCTAGTGTGCTATCTGTGAGTAGGCTAGGGCAGCTATTTTTAATGCTGTGACTACATGCAGAGGACATCATCTGTGCCCACGCGCTGTCTGTATTTGCACCCGTAGACTGTGTCGCTGTTGTCGTCTCGTCAGTGTTCATGTGTGCCACGTGGCTGTCAGTGACGCTATGACCGTTACTGCTGTTGCTAGTGTTTTGTACATCTGGTACGCTAACCTGCTGAAGCAGGTGAATGATAGCCAGTAAAGCTGACCACTCACAATCTGGTACCTGAGTGCATAGATCGGAACGTAAAAATGCAGAATGTATGCGCTATGTGTATGCGTGACGTACTTGAGTTAAGCTGAGGACACGCAAGCCAAGGTACACACAGTACACAGGGGAATATGAAGGCGCTTGTTGTCCAACTACTCGAGTCAAGCCAAACCGCAAGCCAGGGGAAACACACAGAACAAAAGATGTATGCAGACGCTTGCTTGTCATCTGAAACGATTGCACTCGGAACGACCAACGAGTGCATACCTGCACTGAAGCGTCTTTGCGCAGTGCATATGCAACAGCTAGGACATCAGCCCGTAGCGTACCAACAATTGCGCTCGGCACCCGTCGTATGCTTGCATCACGATTGGGGGTGGTTTTTGCTATGCTGGTTTCAAGAGCATCTAACACTGCAGCTGTGATGTGAGAGTCTGGACGCATGCGGATCCGTGTGCGCCAGTGTGTGCCATCGCTCAGCACGAGAGTCACCTGTGCAACATGCGCGTGCATGAATCCATGCAGTCAGGGCATTGCTATGCATGAAGCTCACGAATCGTCGCGTCACGATGTGCCATGCATACACATGCAGAACATGCAGAATATTTGCATTCTCTTTGATTCCTCTGATTGATTCAAGAGGCAAGTATACCCAAGCGATGTGTCAGGATGAGCGAGCGCCTAAACTGATTCGCAGTGCGCAATGGTAAGATGGCAGCGCGTCGATAGCAATGGTGTTTATGATGAAGTGGCGTAGACTATCCTGCGCAAATCGAACCACCAGCTCACACGGGGAGGTGCTTCAGTGAGGTGCTGTCCAGCACGCATGCATGAAGACACCGAGCGTCTCTGCTAACGTGAGCCTGCATCTTATGATGTGTGCACAGGATAGTCTGACTCAACCAGACGAGTGTACGCAGCGTGACGAGCTGCTCAAGTATTTGTCACACAAACGTATGCGCAATCACTCCAACAACATGCCAGTACACGAGTCCCTTGCCGACCGCATGCGCTACAGTGGGAGACTGACTAGCAAGCATGAAGTAGCTTCCTTGTACCATATGCATGCAACCGTACCTCGTCACGGATAGGGTGCAGCAATGCAACGACCCTGTGAGCAGCACTTTCAGCTGCACTTGCACTGGATTCAGCATGCAAATCCTCTTTCGCGCCAAAACTTGCACTGTAGCGCCGCTTCTGCCCATGCTGATAGGCTGAGGATTTCGGTATAGCAAACCCTTCGTGAAAAATTGTTTGTTGAGGTGTAGCTGGTAGCGTCAATGGTGCTATGCTACAGACAGGGTGTTTGCCTCGATGTAGTGCTATAGACCCGTCGAGCTGCAAAATTAGCAGATCTTGGGGGGCTTGTGTTTGTGACGCGTCTGCAATAGTAGCAAGTACACATGCGTTGCACACGCATCAAGTACACAGTAAGAGTGAGGCTCTATAGGCAAGTAAAGTGACACGAGGTCGCACAGAAGTGAAGCGAGGCATATGCCGCCCTGTAACGCGTGGGCAGCCAGCGCGTTAACGTAGACGCTGACAAATGTAATGAGAACCCATATAGAAGCTTGACACGGAGCGCACACGAATGAGACCTAACAGCATTACGATCACTGTGCTACGAGCGAACAGCAATCGCATGATCTACGTCTGTGTGCGTCTCGTGTCGAAGCGTCAACAGTAGTTGTCGTTGCTGTGTCATCATGCGTCGATTGATGGACATACCTGGAATTGAGGCATGCAGGCTGGTAGCAGATAAGCACTCCAGTTGAAACAGTTCCACTGCTTCATACTGTGAGCTTGTCTTCGCGCTACTGCTCAAACCCGTTTCAGTGATGTGCACTGCTTGTAGCGTCTTTGCTTGACCTTCAACCGGTGGGATTAGCACACAGATCACAATGCCTGCGTCTGCTGTTATTGTGTCTTTGTCCTGCGTAGCGCTTTCACTGTGTGATTCTGTACCCCCTGTAGTCGTGTCACAGCTATTAGCGGACAGCGCAAATGCTGAGCTTTCGATTCGCTTGTTCACACCAACTGTGCCTGTATGCTCAGTACTAATGACAGTAGCTGTAGCACGTGGATGCTTCATTGTTGCAGTGTCAGCACCATGTGATAGAGGATACATGAGAGGTGATGACTGTTGTGTATGCGCTGTGCTCGATGTTGCTGTGTTTGCCGTTGTGCATGACCAAAGTGGTACTAATGTGTAGTCAGGTGTGATGTGCTGCACTGTGTCTCCCCACAACCCTCGGCCACCTTTGATCGATTACATACATTTACAAAACATAGCATGATAATGCAAGTACGATATATACAGAGAACACATGCGCGTAGAGTGTTTTATCGGTCATGATCAAATGTACTTTGCAACATGTGAGACATATTCGGTGTGCTGTTCTCATGAGACATGTAGCAGCAATCGTCCTTACACAATGCTTGCTTCGCAAGCAATTCAAAGCTGGTGCTAGGTCTCAAGCATTCTTGATACGGTCTATTGCATTGGTCCGCGTGTACAAGTATGCGGCTCCGCTGCGACCTCCTGAACGAGACCGTGTACCAGAGAGATTATCACTTGACTTCTGACGTGATCTCAAGCGCAGATCGAAGCAGTGTTGCTTTCTTTGGGCATATTGCCGAGCGATGTCTGGGTCAAGCGAGTGAAGCTTGTTTCACGGTCTTGCGCTAAAAGACTGCAGCGGAGCCGATCACCTATCACATCATGCCTATGAATGCCGAACGTCAAGCTGCAATGCCACAGGTGTTGCGTTTTCTTGATATGTCCTTGTCAGACATCGATGTCAACAGCATTACTATGACTTTGAGACGGGACTATGCGCTCACGAACCACGTTAATGACGTCTCTGACAGTGCACGATGTGCTTCTGTTGTGGTTCGGTGATGTGACATTGCATAGCACATTACCATCTTCCTACAGTGAGGTGATGTCACACTGACAATATCCACTCACCTTCTTGTGATACGCCGCTGACACCAGCAAGACTGCTGCTGTGCTGATTTGGCTGCTGCACTAAACCTCGAGGGTCCTCATCAATCCCCATATCTTCACCTGCACGCACACGTATATGGCAGGCTGGCATACACTTGAGTAGTTGCGAGACGTACATGCCTTGGTGTGTTCACATGATGCGGTTAACAAGCTTGAACATACAAGGCAAGATGTCACAATGACATGCATGCTGCATCGGACTGCTCGTGTACTACCGTTAAACAGGTGTGACTGCATGCAAAAGCACAGTGCTTCTGCTCAACGGAACAGAATCATGTCAGTATGCCACAACTGCGATGCATGTTGCTAGGGAGAGTAAGCGAAACTTATCTCCTAGACGAGATCGACAAGTCGTACGCGCATGCGCTCACACACGACCAAACACACAAAACCTTAGCAGCCTTTTATGAAAGAGTACAAGGTGCATATACCTGATTCTGGACTGATGCCTAGTGCAGTAGCGAGTGAGCCTGGTGCATTGTGAGGCGCTACTGGTGACATGGATCCTCGCACATTAGGAGCAAATGTCACCTGATGACGTTAACATTGCAAGCAAGTCAACGCAATGTGACAAGTGCAGATGACGCGTTCTTGCGCATAAAAATACAGAGCAGTACAGCGATGCGTCTCGGATGGGTTATCAGAGAAGTGACACACACACGCGCGTATATTCTCAAGCAACTTACATTCCATAGTGCCATGGCGGTCTCACGATTGAGCAGACTATTGTATGCGGTACAATATCGTGCGTTTTCTGTGTCACTCCGAGACGCAACAAGGCACAAATATCATGTGCGTACCTCTGACAGTCTAGTACGTTTTGCGCCGTTTGCACTGCCGTGCGCGCTGCTGTTGCTGCTGTATAACGGGAGCACCTTTTCCATGCTTGCTCGTCTACTTGTCTCTGCGTCAGCCTTCTGAGACCTGCTACTTCCTGCTTTGTTCGCAGGTTGCTTGTCTGGCGTCCAGCGCTTGATGTGCCACAGTGTGTGCCGTCGCTTGGACAGGTTATACGTCACCAACAGCGGTATAGGAGCAGCACCGCACATCCCTTCAGATTGCGAATTGTAGATGAGGGTCTCACCAGCTTCTAGAGGCGCATTCCGCTTATTGTTGGCAGCCACCGTCGATAAAGGTTTCGTATCCTCCAGAGGATGCGCTAGACTGTACAGCGTAGGCAGCTGTGTTTGTGAATCTGATTTCAGAGTGGCAGGCTCAATGCCATAATCCTCATCGTCTGCTGCTTGTATCACAAGCCCGGAGTCAAGTGCCAGTACTCGCACTGCATCAAATGACAGTGAGACATCGTAGCGAGAGCCGTTCTGCGCGTGTATCGCCAGCTCGTTCGGTGACACCGGCACACACAGACACCACTCCGGAACCCCTGCATCGAGACGAAATCTGCACCGCACAGCAACAGCTAGGGGGGCTTCTTCAGTGTTCTCTGTGCCTGGGTATGCACTGTAGGATGCATACACGCTGTGGACGCCTACGCTTGACCATGTCACGCTGGCAGCGTCAGGCGATTCGTGCAGCTCCTGCATGTGGTGGGTGCCGACTGTAGAGCCTGGGGCTGCAAGCAGCGTGCACTTGTCTGCTTTGTGATCTGCATTGAAGCGCTCATGCCCTCGTCCTGTGAGTTGCCCTAGAACCTCTGCAAAGATCGTCTGCACCATTACGAGATAAGATTCACAATCTAGATCCATCAACTTTGCGACGGCTTTGCGCAGACATGCTGATATGTTGCTGTAGGTGTGATACTAGGCTTAATCGTGTCTCTCTGCGTGAGCACAAATCCAATGTTTGACAGGTTTCGAGTGGATGGATGAGATGTGCCTCGTCTTGGATTGTACGCTGCTCAACCAAAACCGTTCACTACACCAAAGATCCTGTGTAGCGTTAGTCGAGCTCATCAACATTTGTTTGGGAAGTCGATCTGAGCGCTTCGGAGAGGGGACCTTTCAGACGATAGCTTCAGAAGCATCGAAGCATACCACTCTGCATTTGCATAAGGCGCTTGACCAGTACTATTGATTACAAGCGCCAGCGCTGCTGCTTTCGGCCGCATACTCGCTGCAATCGAATCTTAGCAGCACAGAGTAGCAACACGCGGATCTAGCTCTGGACGTGTGTAGCAGGCATGAGTCAGAGGCCTGCTAGTGGCACCTCGTCTTTGCACAGCAGCCCAGTGCAAGCAAGCAATGCTACAGGTGGAGGTGCCAGGACGAGAACAGAAACAGGCGGAGAGGGCTCGATGTCAGAGGTAGCAAACCGAATACAATGCGTCTACCGTTGCGTACATGCTTCTACTGCGTATGGTACTGTAGCAGACCATGAGCTTCAGCGGCTGAGCTAGTGCATCGTGTTGATCATACAAGTAGTGTCGATCTTGTAGTCAGGTGTACTATTGACTGCTACAGAAGGACGTCTCTTTGACTAGACGCCATCGCCGTGATGCTTGCCAGCTCAGCAGCACACGCTGGCATTCGAACTGTTGTGTGCCTGTGCAGAACCCTAGCAGTACGCAGCTGAGCCATATGCAGTATGAGGATGAAGGCGATGAAAGCAGTGGGAACGATGGCATGCATGAGCAGCTGTCTTCACCTGGTGTGGCTATACTGTCGCCTGGGGTATGTCATACTAGTACACATCACACATGCTGCACAATGTGAGAGACAGCGGCCTGAACAATCCTTTGCAGTAGCATACGACGAGAACAGCACAGTCTTCTGTGCTATACACTTCACTTGCCGAAACAACAGCAACGATGTTTCAGGCAGACATGAAGCAGCAGTCACTCCGCTAATCGATCGTTCGAAAGCACCCTTCGAATCATCACTTCGTGTGTTTTGCCGTGCTGAGCGCACCGCTTCGTTTGCTTCGTCCACTGATGTTCACAGAGAGGGGCGTTTGCAGGAGGTAGTGGTGTGAATGGTAGTACAGGAGAGCCTCTATCGTTAGCACCGAACCGCAGGAAGCACAGGCTGTTCCCAAGGCGCAAAACTAGCGCCAGCACTCCTGCAGCAGCAGCGACACAGCAGGTAGGTGCTACATTGAGGCCTTATGAGGTATAGTGAGGTACAGGGGCTTAGGTGCCCTATGCAGAGCTCCCTTCAGCAATGCGGTCTGGCTGTGTATATGAAGCGTTCTGCATGGGAATGCGTAATGTATCGTTCATGAGCGCAATGACCGAGACGGATTACTGCTCCAGGGGCTGTTACTTGAAGTCTGCTCTAGGCAACATTGCTTGACGCCGTGCGAGCATTTCGTATCATGCGGTTTGCTGATGTAGTGCTGCCTGTACAGACGTGGTGCAGCTGGTGAGATTGCTGCGTACTTACGATTGCTGAGCATCATGTCGTGCTACCATTGCAGCTGTCGATCAAGCACTCTGACTCCATTGTCTATCTGGATATCTCATATCTATGATGTTCAAACAGTCTTATGTCGTTAATCTTCGTCGGATTGCCCCATTGTATCTTTCTAGGATGAACAGTTGGACATAGGAGGAGTACCCCCAGAGCCGCAGCAAGGCAAGAAACGGCACCTAGCACGTGCTCTCATACGCAGACACAACAACAACAACAGCAGCAATAGTGCACAGGCGACAAGTGTTGCAACAACTGGTACAGCAGGAATCTCAGGCTATTCACCGCCGCTTGCAGGCGCAACAGACGGGAGCAGTGCAAACGCAAACGCTAACGGGGCTTTACCGCCGCAGACATCTCCTGTCACGCGACACCATCACATACCCAGGTCCGTGCGCTGTGACACATCTTGTTTGGTAGTGTCTCGCACAGCTGGACACGCGTGAGGTTATGCTTCTGATGTGGCAATTCTGCTGTGTGCAGTCTGCAACGTCTCGAATAACGAGAGGATCAGGTTGCGATGTTTTCCGCCTGCTCTTGTGCATGCACTGGTAATCGTGTCTGTCACACGAGCGCGACTGTATGCTCAGTGGTATCGTCTCTGTTGAGTCACGATACGCGACCAGCCTGCTGTACTGTTGCTTGTACGTATGTCCTGTGGCAAACGCAACAGGTTCTCATTGCCGCAGCCAATGTTGCGCAGGAATGTGTCTGATCAAAGCCCAGCGCGACAGTACAACTTCAAGGGGCCTGAGTATGAAGAGAGAGGTCAGTATCCCGATCAAATTATGATTGTATGCAAGAGACTTGGAACGTTGTTTGCTCCCCACTGTCGTACACATCTGGCACTGTTTGCACTCAGTGTACGTTGGCAAGTTCATAGAAGCGTGCGGACTGAGCTCATCGTGGACAGACGCGTGCTGACACATAGGAGTCCATCGAGTGCACCCGCATGGGCACGGTTATGTACAACCAGGATCATAACCTCAAGCTTTGCTTGTGTGCGTATGTTGTGTTATGATACACGCAGATGATGTGCAGGGCAAGTCAGGGAGCCCGCGCAGCAAAGATGCAAAGAATGCTGGCATGACTCAGGTCAGTGATTCTGTTCGATGTGTCTTTGCCCTCGTCAGATAGCAATTGAGGGCGTTGCACGCCACGTGTATGAACGTAAAGAGAGACGAGCAGTGTGAAGGGGCAGAGACTGCAACATAGCTATATCATTGGTCGCGGATGTGCCTGACAACAAGGCACATGCTTGCCTCCACCTGTTTCGGCTATGTGTGCGTCTATGCTGATATACGCCTGCTTGTTTCTCCTATCCTTGAAGAGGTAGCGACACTTTTGTTGCTCTGACCGCAGCGTCCTTGAGATATGCAGCATCGCCAGCACGCAAATTCCGCGTTGCTTCATACAGAGAAACGGTCATATGCTGCAGACACTTCGACAAGCTTGGACAGCGCGTGTGTATGTGCCATTCACTGCTCTCTCAGTTCTCGTTGTGTCAGCAACCACCTGCGTCGAACAGTACAGGTGTCAGAGGTTCAGCTTTCGCTAACGGCACCCGGACCGCCGTTTTTGTGCATTGTGACTGATCAGGTGTGCTATGGCGACTTTGTGAGAATATGGGCGTCCAGTGCCTATACTAACAAGGTGAGCGCACAAAGTGTGTTACAGCAATGACAGTCGGTTTGCTGTGCACGACCTATGCGCAGTTCGTCACACGCAGTGTGGTACCTGTGTGAGCCCCAGGGACGGACCTAGCACGCAAATCTCTTACATATGCAATCAGCGTGTCAATTAATTTAGGCAGTATCTAAGCACGACAGCGTGACACACGTCGAACCTGTACTCACGCAAGCTGACCTCACTCGCGTCGCATATACTTGTGTCTGCTTTATGTTGGTCAGGGTGGATATGTTGGCTCCATACGGCGAGTTGCTCGCCGTAGCAGCGCACCAGTTGGCAAGAATGAAGTCTTTGTCATACCTCCTGTCGGTATGTACCAGACCCAATCACGCTGTTGTTCCAGTGATCGGTCACACGGGTGCACACGACGCGGTCAAAGTTTATAGACAAGTCGATAATGCGCTGCAGCTTACTTGTGGATGGCACGCACGTGCCCACGCAGACCGGGACGTTCAGGGTTGCACGATGTCTGTGAGACGAACGACACGAGCCTATACATACGGTGCTGGTCAGTGCTGAAACGGCCTTCATGCTTCTCGACTGTTCTTGTCGTGCTCATGTGACGCACTCTTGCTATGCACAGAGCCAAGCACATTTCAGATCTTCAGTGAGTGCCTGTGCTTCAAGATCATAGACCCTCTTGGTGACCGAGAAGATGGAGACCCCCTACATTTTGGCGATGAGGTGCGTATATACCATGACGCTCTAGTCAACACATTCTTTCGTCTCTGCGTGATTGTGTGAATGGGTGACTACTGCTCACAACCGGTACTTTGTCACGTCGCCTGCGAGTCGCGCATCTGTACTATAGTCTGTAACATGTCTGACACCACACCGTGTGCACACCGTGTGCCATACAATCCCGTAGCATGCGACAAACATAACACAATGGCAAGGATGTGCGCACGTACAGCCTTTAAAGAAATGGTGTCGCTGTTTGCAGCCTCTGTGACGCAGCTGTTGTAACGACAGTGGTAACTGATGCCGCTGCTGTGCACGTAGGTTTGCAGTGTTGTTCACAAAGTGCTTTCTGATCTGATTGCACCGTGTTGCTGCTCTTTCGACTGCTGCAGATGATCCTCCTGGATGACAGGAACATGGTCTGGAATAACAAGGTACGCATGCAGAACCTCCGGACTCTCTTCAGTTGATACATATACAACAATGTTGCACCCAGTACGGCCTCGAGAATACAAGCCGACCTCATGACAAGCGATGTGACTCTGTCTAGCACTATTGGTGCCCATTGCTCGCGATTTACACATCCGTGTGCACTGCATATCGTCCCAGTCTATTCAGTTCAATAAAGCTACGCTCTTCTTCCAAGATGTGTACATCGATTGCACAACAATGCATCGTGGCTCGTTACAGGATGGACGATTCCATGGCAAGCTAGGTCCATGCGTGATAGGCAACGGCGGTCATATGCATTTGACAGTTCTACAACTGCCTGCACACAGCACACAACACAGCAGCAGTAACAATAACGGTCAACACAATAACAATAACAGTGGTTCAGCATCTATGGATATGGAATCGCCTGTGGTGATGCCGCAGCTGTCACCCATGGACCCTGATGAATCAGCAGGTACATTGCAGAGTCATTGTATGGATTTGCGGATCACCGCAACAGTTTCGGCGCTCGTATAACACTTGTTACTTTGAGCCAACGCCTGCTGCATCAACAAGTCCACTGCAAACGGAACTTGTCCAGCAAGCTGGATGAACAGTTTGCATGACCCGTTCGTAACGTTGAGCGCCGTGCTGTTTCAGACAGGCACATCACTCTGACTCAGCAAACATGTCTTCGCGTAAGTGATGCTTACGAGGTCATTGCCTGAGTCGTACATCTGTATGCTGGGACTGATCTGCATGGCGCTCAAGGTGTTGACATCACACTATGTGCAGCAGTATTGCGAGAAGCATGTTGCCGTCTCGACAGCAATAGAGCAGGTCCAGGCATCGCGCAAATGCTGAATTTGGCCTTGTGCTGTTTTGTTACCGCGCGTATTGGACTGAACGCTATCAGTCGCCAGTGTTGAGGCGCTGCACGGTTGGAGACGTTGTGGTGGCGAATGCACGTGTGCACGACAAACCTGCCGTCGCATTGAATAATGTTCGCATAGAATCCGATTCGAACATTGCCCGTTGACATTGAATGCTTCTGTCGTCAGCTTATGTGCTGAACAATCTATACGTCTCCATACCTCATACATGCGTGTCATGTTCTGCTTATTGCTAGGTGCAATGCATGATGAAGGCTTTTCACTGAGTGGCGGTGCGCACCAGTCACCCACTACTACACCACACAAACATGCCAATGTGAATGCTGGACTGCAGTTGGGCGATGCATCCACACATTCAGGTAACTAACCTACAAACCCACTAAGGTGTATAATGTGAGCTTGCGTTATGAGAGGTTATAGCCAATCTACGTTCACTGCAGCTTCGCATGAGAGAGCTTAGTGTCGCCTGAATTGACCGTATTATCCTCGTGTCACTTTCGCAGAGCACATCCCGCCAATACATCGATGCAGTAGCTAATGTGTACACTAGTAGCTCTGTTGTCGGAAAAGTAAAGCATCAGAGACCAATCCTATGCACTCTCTCACGTCATGATTGTTGAACACTGGTCTAACGATGGTCTGACATTGCATGCTCGCTGAGACGCCGACCGATAGACAAGACTTCTGCAGAACGCGAGTACAGAAGGAAGCGTGCAGTGATGAAACGAGATGTGACTGACCGTTGCGAATGACACTCAACCTCTCCTCCTACTCATTCTGAGCATACACATCCTATTCCCTACTACGGTTTGATGGTCAAAAGCCAACGATGCTTATCACGGCTATAGCGTCAGGCTACCAATACCGACCTTGCTTAACACACTGTGTAGCTCCAACAGTACGTGCTTCGATTGGACTGCAGCATCCTGTGTCAGACATAGTAGCGCAAAGAGTGTGACCAGTACATGCTGTGTGCATGCGGACCGTGACGTTTGGATGTGCATGTCCCACTGCAGGGCAAAAAGTGCCAGTGCGGTATGGTGATGCATGCGTCATTGAGGCCAAGAAACTGCGCGGTCGCAAGGAGCCTGTTGTGAGGGCACCTATCACACACTATTCTGCTAGACGACCACACAGGTAACAACACATTGTTGTGTTGGACTTCAGACATCACTATGCCGCCAACATTTCTTTTGGTTTCCGACAGGAATGTCGCGAACATTCCTTCACAGATCCGACGGAGTATTTACGATGATCTACCTGCTGTTAGTCACTTCATTGCAAGATGCCGGGATCCAATCAGTTGCCGTGTCCCATTTCGTAATGGACGCTTTGAGCGCACGTTTCTGCAACGTAAAATGCACATTGTTGCACATGCACTTGGTAGCGAGCAGTTTGCAGCATCCTAACCTCAATATACCGTGTTTTCGAGATGCCAGAGTCTTTACACTTACGTCTGCCTGACAGAGATCCCCCGCAGAGTGAGTATACGAAGCGTTGCGTCAACTGACTGTATCACGGGTGACATGCACTGTTTTGGGTGAACGATTCGACCATGGAGACTCGTGCTACAGTTACTGTCATGAGCATCTCTATCATATTCATGCACACGCTTTTGACTGTTTAGCTGTATCATCATGGACCCATAGAGAATAGTTAGACGTTGTTCAGCACCCACTCCACATCTGACAAAAGTAAGAACGCACCATGTCAAGGTGTTGACATGTAATCGCTGTGTATCACAACTGTTATTCATCTTTTCACGTGTATGTTATCATCATATCAGGGATGCTGGTATAGGAGGCATCCTAAGGAGTGACGGCAAAGGCTACAGCGTAGTGTTCAACATACATCATGCTCCTGCACGTGTTACTACAGTAGCTGTCTATAGCTACAATGCTGAAGGCGCTGCTACTGACACTCATACTCACTACTCGGTAAGCTAGTACAAGCAAAGAAAGAGACCAAAACTACCTCAACACGCTGCCAATACCAAACAGCAGCTTCAAGACTAACATGGTGATGGTGGCTGCAATGACATTACTCTGATGCGTTCGCTTTGTGGCTGTAGCACTAGTCTGTACCGGTGACGAATACTCGGTAGATACGTGTATTGTTCTGCATGGTATGTATCCGCGACAAACACTCGTTACACTCGTATAATGTTCTGCATCACGTACGGCTACGATGTATCCCAGGTGCCGTGGAATAGCACCATCAAGTTTGTGTTACCAGCCCTGCCTGCCCCATCCACTTCTCCTGTATCAAAAAAGGACCCCTCTGGTACACATTCATCCGCAACGACGGGTGCCACAAATGTGACAGCTGCGATCACACAAGCAGTGACGAATGGTCTAGTGAGGGACAGCTCGAATACATCTCAGCCTAGTGAAACGCTGTCAAGTGATGAAGATGAGGGGGCACAAAACGCTACTGGGGAACTGGATGTACCTCTCATTCGCATAGGTAAGCGTTACTAGTGAAGACATTCTCTCTACGTATGATACTCGCACCTCGCTGCACGTGATGGATGCACGAGGTAATATCGGGCTGGACTTTGATACTATACGACAGCATGCAATCTGCATGCCAAGCTAGTGAGCTTGTTCCGAACACTTGCAACCAAGATGGAGAGAGTGCCACAAGCAGAGCATGCGCCGGTTCTCGCCTTCTTGAACGACATCTGTGCAGCATATCACAACAAAGCTGCCACAGTCTGTGATCTTCATTTCGGTCTCTAGTTGATCCCAGTCTGCTGCACAGAAGCTGCATTTCTGCTTAGAGGTCGGTAGACAAAGGGTATGGCGGCGCATGCTATCTGCACTCGCACGGAAGTCATGCCTATGTCGTGATGGCACCTCCCGCAACATTCCGTTCTAACATTCCGTTGAGCGTGTGCTGCTCGCGCTTCCATGCAGCGTGCTTGGGATCACAGGTCAACCGCTCAGTCGTTTGCTGTTCACCACCATGCATTGTCACAGGATAGCATGCATGCATACCTATCCGCACGCAGTGTGCTATCATACAAACCCTGCATGTGTGAGTCACCATTCAAGTGATATTGCATCACTCCAAGAGACTGGCCGATGATATGCCTTATGATGTCTGTGTATGCGCGCGTGTATGTGCAGGTCTGAGTAATGGGGGGGAAGTCTTCTTGCGGCGTCAAGATATACTTGCATCCAAGGTAAGTTTCACTGACACCCACGCACATGACGAACACTATGCGTCCGCCTTCAAGCTGATGGCCTCCTAACGTGAAGAGCGTTTCAGGCAACGTGTCTCAGCATTTCAAGCCTGGTCCGTGTCTCTGTTTGTTGCTTCGCTGCATTATTTCGCGTCTCGAACTGTAATATTGGAGCTGCGTTATCACAGCCACACACAATCAATAATGTACTTTATTTCACTGTCTGCGACAGGGTCAAGCAAGCTGGTTTGATGTGCAGCATGTGGACAGTGAGGGCGTGTCTCATATGACAAACGCCAGTTCATCCTTGAGTCTAGCATCAGCCGCTAATGGACAGCAACCACAACAACAATCAGCAACAGCAGTGACAGCATCAAGTGGGCACACAGCCATGTCGGTCTGTCTACGCATGCGACGAGCTGAACATGGTGCAAGCAGCACTGTTGACCAGTCAGAGCGCAAACGAGACGAGGTAATGTACAAGCATGCAGTCATGTACGCTTTCGGACACATCAGTGTGCTGCTGTGTGGTTACTGAGCAGCCATGCTGTGGGGACGTTTGTGTCTAATTCCACTAACACTCAATCGCAGTGAGCCAAAGTCCAGCGTAATCAGAATGCTTTCTGCAGTTACACCGTGTCTAGTGACATGTGCTTTGCTTGCATGGCAACACGTGATCACACCATACAGTCAGGATGTACCTTCATTGCTCACTGATTCCTCGTTGCGATGGCTCTGTACGACTGTTATGTCTACATACACGCCCTCCCATGTGTGCAGGTTGTCTGGCTACTGGCGATGGTCGGCATAGCATCACTCACCAAGACATGTCTAGGTGCACTCGTCAATATAGCAGAGATCACATTCCCCTATGCAACACGAGTGCTGGGCAACTACACTATGGACCTCATCTGCATTAGTGCTGTGCTCTATGCAGTCTCCAAGACAACAAGGTCAGGCGTGCGACTGTGTTGTCCACAGAGACTGTTTGTGTAGTGCACTGCGCTGTTTGTAACACACTCAAAGCAGAGGCGAAAGCATATGGTCTCGCATATGCTATGACTCGCGATTGCATATGGTTGTTGCAGTGGAGATTCGGTGTGTCAAGCACCGGTCACCTCACCACTCATTACATCGCATATCATCCCACTGCATGTGTTCTTTGGTCCTGTTGTGATTTTCTTCGCTTGATGTATAGGGTATCATCGCTGTTGCTAGATGCTCAGAAGCGCAAGATAGGAGCAAAAGATGCTCCTGTCAAGTACACACTCAAGCTCATCAAGTGTGAACCAGGTAGGTCAAACGCCCATGCGCCTAGCAAGATTGATTACACTACTGCGCTGTGGTAGACGCTGTGCTTGCGTGTGACCGGTCAGTACATGCTCATCAATCGTGAATCATGCAACGCAGTGCTGTTATGCGTCGGTTCGACAATCTATTCCATGACCACACTGTATTCTCACGCACAGACAAAAGCGAAAGGCCCTCTGACTTCTCGTTCTGCTGCTCTGCAACTCATTCGCGTATGTTTGGTCTTTTTCTCCGGTCTACTGTATGCCTTGATCCTTGACTTTGCATGTTTGCGGCTCAAAGTATGCATCAATCATTTCTCACTGCTTGTGCTATGATTGTATCTTCGTGTGACAGGTCGTGCAGCAGGAAAGGTCGCTATAGTAGACTCAGATGATGTATCCGAGGATGCTAGCTTGAGTTTAGAGGTGCCTGAGACATTCCTCATTGCTGAAGCTGGGGACCACAGCAAAGGTAAAATACCAATGTCTAGGCGCAACCGTCACTACATTCTTTACTGACGTATACATCAGTTGCTCACTCAAGCGCAGATTAATCATCAGCTGTGTGGCTATCTGTAGCTCTGCAGTGGTTATCGCGTACAGGGCACGTAGTGATTAACGTCTACCGGTTATGAAGATTCATGTGTGCAGTGACAATCTTGAGCTTACTCAGTGATTGGTAATCAGACACTAGGACCGTACTCAGCGCTTGCCAGCTATCTGCTGCATTGATGTACGCTCGGGTGTGCGTTGTACAACTCAACACACCTACTCGGAAGTCGATTCAGCCAAGCGTCCGATGCTCTGCATTCACACGATCACATATCGCCTGGCAACTCATGTTGTCGCCCGATGATTCAACGCATCAGGTCTTGAGTCCCTTCTCTTGCATGTCATTCACACGCTTGGGTGTGACGCACTGCTGATCTCTTGAACGTTGAGGTTGTAGCGGCATTGACATCTTTGTGCCTTTCTCAGTGCCCACTTACACGGTCTGTAAGCCTGCGATGTGTCTTGTGCTGTCTTGTTAAAATTATGTAACAGCACTTGGGCGGTACCAGAGTACGATGAAGTGGCGTAAAGAGATGCGGGCAGATGACGCCCTCAAGACACCGCACCCAAAGTATGATGCATGCAAGCGCTACTATCCAAGGTGGATACTTGCGCATATCCTCGGAATCTTTGGATATTCCTACGCAATGTGCACAAATTTTTGCTGTTCTTAGTTTGTGATGCTTGCACGTGGAGCTGTTGCATGTTAGCATCCAGTAATTCTTTGGCGCTTGCTGTTGCCTGATTGGCACAGTCAGAGGACTTGATATCCTGATACATTGTAATTGTTGTCTAGTCATTGAGATGCGTGATCTGCCGTAGTCGTTGATGCACCACTGTGCTTGCAATTGTATACGACTGTTGTTGTGTACATCAGTTAACGGTCTCGTCACGCTGTGCGCTGTCGTCTTCGTACGCGGGCGTGCACTGACATGTGATCACGCCATGCGTTGTCATGCGTGCTTCCATGTGTACTGTGTTATGCAGCTGTTTCCATGGTCGAGACAAGCATGGAGCAATCGTTTACTATGAGAAGCTAGGCGGTGTTGATGTCGAAGCACTCAAGAAGCTAGGCGTTGGTCCTACTGAGCTGCTTTGGCACTACATGTACCAGGTCTGTGTATGCACGCTTCCGCAACACGACCATTATACCTTTTCATTCAAGTTGTTGCATGCTGCACGTGATCAAGGAGCACGCACTCACTTGAGTATATGCTCTTTCACAGGATGCAATCCTTGTCAACGCCCGTGACCTTCGCCTGCTCCTGATGAAATAGTGTCAGATTTACCACGATAGCAAGTGCCGCTTTTCTGGAAGCGCCGTTTATTGTTCTGTATCTGTGCAAGCGGAGACACACTTGGCTGAGCGCCTGATGCGCTGTAGCACGGACACATGGGAAACAGACACCAACACGTGGCAGCCATTGTGTGCCAAACACCGTTTTACAGCTCGCGGAAGGGGTGTGGTGTTCACGTAGCACTATGCATGTGTTCTGTGCAATTGTCGTTGCAGATGGAGTATCTGTGGACAGTCTTGAACCCAAAAATTGAAGACAGAACCACAATTGTGCTGGACTTGCAGGGCGTCGATCTTAAGGATATTGGTGGAGAGGTGCGCTTATTTGCACTCGCAAACACAGAGTCACACACTGCGTGCGCAATCTATTGTCGCAAACGGCATCACTCACTGCTTGTGCAGTCAGGCTTTTGCGTATACGCCTCGACCGTGACTGGCGAAAAGTTTGGGCCATTTAGAGCTTGTGTGTCACATTCGCTGGGACTGCTTCTACTCAGCTCTACTTGAGCGATAGGTATACACTAGGCAACACGGATTGCACCAGGGCGACACGCGCGCACGGTCCGTAGACATGCGTCCGCAACGCAACCAACATCGCAAGCGGCCTGTATACACGCCCAATGATGATGCAAGCCGTTTGTGCACATTTTCCTGTGCATGCGCGTGTTACGTGCAGGTGTTTGCATTCATCAAGTCTGCAGTTGGGATGCTGGCCACACACTATCCTGCACGAAGTGATTGCATCTTCATGGTGAATGTGCCAAGTTGGTTTGGTATCTTGTTCAGAATGATCAAGCCTCTATTAGCTGAAGGGACGCGCACAAAGATTCGACCTTGCACAGCATCGCAGGTAGACATAGTGAATGCGCACGTGTCGGGACTCTGGTCACACTGACTGCATACGCGCCACACTCTGTGAACTTTGATCGATGAAGATTAATGTCAACACGCATGGCATGTGAACACGTGTCGTTTCGCTGTAAGCTATGCCTGTACATGTGCCACGCGTGATTGCATCACCGTGTGTAGCTTCCACACGTAAGGTGCTAGCGTCAACTTGCATGCCCACTTATTCACTGTTGCCGATTTGCCGCTCGCAGCTGACTACACGTATGTTTCGTATTACACGATTCACTGTGTATCTGGTGTGCACTACTAAGATAGCAAACTGCGATACTTACAGCTCAGCTGCATGTTGTGTGTGTGTAACATGCTTCGCTCACCGTCACGTCTTATGCTCTACTGACGTGCTTCATGCGCTTATACATGTATAACGTTACACAACAGTGCACACAGGCGCTAACTGCCTGGATTGATGCTGATCAGATACCTCAAGATTATGGTGGCACCAGCACGCATGCTATGTTTCGACACCCCTTTGAGCAGAGCTTAGCAACTCATGTGCAGGACGTGCTGGCCAAACACAACATGCGCATGGATCCCACCTCGTAACGGCGCTGCTGCTGTAGCGACACGAAGACGCCACACAGTTCGTAGCGTCTGCTGTGGTGCAACAGATACCTTGGTGACCATCCAAGCATCGCTTGACAGCGGGCACACGAGCCCGCTCACTAAGCTGTGTAGCGTTACAGTATGAAGTGACACGCATAGTCATGATGGCACATCGCTGCGCACAGTCTGACTAGCGCAACGGCTAGTCTTGCAGACGAGTCGTGGTCAACCCTTTCTGATCACAGACGGACATACACAGCGACAGCCGAGTGCTACAACGACAGCGAATAACCAGGAACCGTATAGGTACTGCATATCGAAGGCATGCTTTCATGCGATGTACGAGACAGACAGGACATACACGAACAAGAAGTTTGTGTCTCGACTCGGCTTACTTGGCACAGTAGATTACGGGAGCTACATTTGCAGCTCAACATGACGGTGGTAGGTCGCAGCTGTGTATATGGGAAACGAGGACAGTCGTGCTACGCATTGCGTGCCGGTCAACTGCACATGCGCAAATCTGGGCGAGACACGCGACATGGCGTCGTGCTGTACATGATCGAATGCAAGATGGTCTGCGCGGCATGTTCCAAAGATAGACATCAGCAGTGAGTTGTCTCATGCATTTGTTAGCACAGAACACAACCCGTAGTTCGTGTCGCATTCACGCATCAGCAACACAAGCGCCCTGAATGTACACATGAGAAATACACACAGCGACATATACGCGCTACGTATACGGACTCAACGCTGTTGGATACGACGTATTTGCAGTTTGTTAGTGAATGAACGAACGTGCAGCAGCGAACACCCGCGCTGCGGCATCTGTGTTACGCTTGGAGAATATATTCGCAGAAATGATTTGCTGTTCAGGGTGCCGCTGGCTGCTGTTACTCACGCAATCTGAACAGACGTCTAGCAAGAACGCTGCTGTTTGTATGCGCAGGAGGAGTAACGCATCCATACTTCCCATGCAGTCATGCTAAGCTCTTGGTCTGTTCGTACATTGTACGTAATCCTTCACGGTTGATCGAGCCTTGTTCGCTTCAGTGTAAGGAGTACTGCTAATAGTTTGTGGCCAACAATCTGTTCGTATCTACTGCGAGGTATGAGAGCTTGTCTTCTAGCAACCGAGATTGATTGACATCGCCCGTGCATCTGTCAAGATCTACGAATTTCATGCCGGTGGAATGGTGACAAACAAGCGCGGTAACCAAGCAGCCAGAGGCAAATAGTCGTGCATGTATCAACCAAGAGTGTGTGCTTCATTTGTGATTGAGGGCAGGCACCAAAACTTTGGCCTGTCTCAGCATACCTCAAACCAGAGCCAGCTTCAAGGCTGATCGGAACTGTACGCCTCCCTGCGTCTATCTGTTTTCTCGGGTCGCTAGAGAAATCTGCATCGCCTCTGATAGCGTATCTCATCACTTGAGCACACCACTTGAGAAAACAAGCTACAGCGCTTTTGTTCAGCCACTTCAGTCAGCATAGGTGCGATCAGTGTGCTTCTGACATCTCGCAAGTCTGCAACAGATGCTAGCACCTTTGCAGCAGATGCTTCCGCCTTTTCAGTACATGCTTGCACCTTATTCAAGTGCAATCCAGCGCGTCAGCGTTACTGCTTTCCCCTATACATGGGGACTTTAAGTTGCCTACAAGTAGTGGCGGCAGTGCCTAACTTCTGACTCCAACCCCAAAATTCGTTCCAGCTGCGGATTCTGAACCTGCTGCTGTGTACAGAAGGTGTGACTTGCTTTAGTTGACAAAGTGACCTTCGGAAATGTCAAAGTGAGTCTGCCTGTCGCCCTCTTTTCTTTGTTTCGATGTTTCAATCCGCCACATTATTCACGCGAAGATCCACAGGGTCACAAAGTCCTCCCATGTTCGAAGCGCAATCGAAAGCGCCAGCTAGAGAATACGCATACAGTGTGTGTGATGCGGTAATGCCTGCGTTGCTTCACTTTCGATGTTTTGCTCAGCCAGTGCACCTCTAAAATTTGAGTCCAGAAACAGAGCGACAGAGCGAAGCTGTAGCAAGCCTGCTGTCTACAGTTGAGAGAGGCAGTGTCGCCAGGCAACACCATGTTGAGAGGTTGAGAACGCGCCGAATTGAAACCTCCACAACACATAGGCCGTCTGTGCGCTACAGCAGGCGGTTGGCCGCAAAGCAGAGCGCCCTACAGTGGTTGCAGTGCTGTTGAGACTTCTACGGATGGGCTCCAGCAGCAAGAATGCTGCCAACAACACGGGTTCCAGCTCGACTGCAACGCACTCGAGCACGAGTGGCGGCCTAGTGCAAATGTTCGCCAATCTGAGCCTGTTCAAGAACCCCCTGTTCAGGCATGAGAAGCAGAAAGCCCCCAATGCTAGTGTCATGGAGACCAAGCTACTCAAACAGCAGAGGAATGGGTTGAGAGACTTGCCTAAGCTAGCAGTCACGGGTCATGCACGAACGCTCACCAGCTCAACGTCCTCGCTCAGGTGTGCATCATAGCTTCTGCCAACAGATCACATTCACAGTGGCTTGAGCTTGTCTTGGTCACGCACATATGACTTGTCCATACCTTGTACATAGCGAGATCCTGTCCCCCCGCTGTGTCCTCACTAGCTGATTTAGCTCTGCATCTGGCCATCGTACTATGACACTGTGACACCGCAGATTACAACAGACCATGTGTCGATCGCCGGTACAGGGTGTCAAAGCTTAGCGATGAACGCGAGCGTCACAGTTCAGACTGAACATCTGAACTAGAGCGGCGTTTCATTTACAAGCTCGATTCTCGAGCATGGCAGGATAATAGCTGTGTCTAGTTCATCACGTACACACTCACAACCGAAGCAACGTTTTCTGAAGTCACCAGGTTTGAAGTCGAAGTCCGCATAGCACGCATCACTTAGCAAGCGTCTCCATAGCTCTGTATGTCTGTGATCATGCGTCGTATGTCTAAGTCTTGCACAACGTGCTGCCGAGCAAGCTGATGTGTGGACTGCGGAGCTTGTTGCGTCATTGTACCTGACTTACTCATGCTGTGGTCGCGTTTCGTCGTGATGTAAATATCAACAGTGAAAGCGGGTCAGGACGTGAGCTGTTTGAGCGGCTGAATGCCCCCAGCGCAACAGTAGGCGGCAAAGACAAGGACGGTCTGAGCAAATCTTCAACCTCCAGTATAGGGCATCGTGACCCCAGCACATTCAATTCATCACACGGCGGGTCAGAGCAGCACCGCACAGCGTCTCACACAGAGGACGCAAGTGGTGGTCACACAAGCTCGTCAGCGCCAGTGGACATTGATGTAGAATTGGGGTACCCTGCAGCTCAAATCATAGAGTACTGGAGAGCGAAAGAGCGAGATCCGCTGCGCAGAGCACGCTACGACCCTTCAGCTGCCTACATACCGGTAAGATACATACATGAATACAAACACGTTTTATGACGTTGAAGACAGCGTAATCTAGAGCTGATGCCGTGCGCTACGCGTATAAGCGGATGGAGTCGCGTGAGCATGCTTGAGCACGCCATTGCATACAGAGCGTGTGACCAGAAGTGCGTTTTCAGTGGTTGCAGCGTCTACATCATGCTGATGTTACGTCTCACGTACCTCTGTTTTATAACGTTGTGTCACTGACGCCCAGCTTACGAGGGTTGGTTGTCAACGTAGGCGCATCAGCATCTGAGGTCGCCTGCTGAATTATCATGTGCCTGTGTATGTCTTCTACCTGATATGTGCAGCATCGAAGGTATATGGTGGACTGGGTGAGCGAAGTGGGCGAAGAGTTGCACCTACAGCCTGTCACTATACATGCTGCTATCTCATTCCTAGACCAGGTACGCTAACGTATCAGTGCTACATTCCAACAGTGACACAGCTGTGATCATGTCTCTGATATACACTGCAATCATGCAACCACCTCTTATCATCGGCTGTCCACACGAGCAACGCAGTGTTGTGTGTGCATGGTTGGACAAGATTGTGGCCTGACAGTCACACACAAAACTTCGTAAGCTGACAATCGAAGAAAGCATCAGACGTTCTAGAACTGAGTGTATGTCACCATCCTCTCATTAACGAGTACACGCTCTGCTTAGAAGCATACAGCCCAAGTCAGTCTCACACTGCGAAGTGGAGTTGGAACAATTGTTCGTGCTGTGCTCAGCACGTGCAGCCGTAAACAACGTGCCACGTCAGTGTGCTGTAGGGCGTTTCGGGCTGTGTGCGTATCTTTCCGCTCTCTGTGTATCATTGTCACTTGTGCATACCGAGTTTGGAGACCAACCGACGACGCGCGATATGAAGCGTGTCTGACATGTTAGCTGTGCTGCGGTGCATGTGTTCGGCACTTCCCTTCAGTTGCTGGTCACGCTCACCTCGGGGTTTGAGACACACTCTAAGCGACACGTGTTGGTGTCCTCATTGTACGTGCGCGACATATTTCAGCTGATGTTCCCAAGTTCAGTGAATCCGTGTCCAGCCGTTAACACTTGTGGCAGTGAGTGTCCGCAGGCGACTTCGATAGTCCACACAGTAACTCAATGGCTTTTATGCGCGTGTCTGTGTATGTCGTGCTGATATATATACAGGTGACACTTGAGCAAGGGTACAGCCAGAAAGACTGGCGGTTACAAGCAATCTGCTGCTTGTCTGTGGCTTCCAAGTATGAGGAGGCGGAAAGGAATATGCCTATGGTAAGCTACATATTCGCATGCACCGCGAGCATACTGGGCAATTGTTAGTTATTACGACACACACGGGTGCGAAACCTTGTGTATTGCAGATACGCTCATGCGGTACATGCCAGTAGACGGCACACGATGAACTTGTTTTGAACGTTTGTGATCATCGAGTATGCCGTCCACAGTCTCATCAGCAGCGCTTGCGCGTGTCTGCGTGCATCATAATAGGATCTAGCAAGCACAGCATTATGTGCTATGTTCGAACGCAGTCATGGTCAGGAAACATCACAGGGTCTTTGCGCGTGTATCACTATGCGGATTGTCTTGCTTCGATCTCTCGATCATTGTCAGCTCATGCTGCGCCTCTCTCGCTGTCGTGTGATTCATGTGTGATGCATTATAGGTGAGTGAAATGGCAGCAGCAACAGAGCTGAAGCTGACAACCAGTATGATCACCAGTGGAGAGCTCAATCTTGCAAGAGGCTTCGGCTGGGACATCAGCAGGTACAAACACACGACTTGCGTCTTTCTGATTGATGCACAACAGCAGCACACACGGTGCACACCCCACTTGGTACATGCTACACTCGTCTACATTCACCATTAGGCTCGTTAGGATGCACTTGTTGCATTGCTTTCGCAAGACGTCGAAGGCTCATCTCTGCATGTCCCTGTGGTGTATTTGCGTGCTGCATTTGTCGTGTGTTGCCGACAGAGTGACAGCGATGCATTTCCTGAGCTACTACCTGCACCAAGGAGTCACCTTCCATGACGATGAGTGCCAGGTAACATGACCGATCTCTGTGCATGCACGCATGCCTGCCACGCTGCATTCGCATGTACTGACCAAACGTGCATCACGACGGCCACTTGTTTTATCAACCTTGACTGCGTGTATGCACGCACGCAGTACACAACAGGCCGCGGTACGACGAACACTTGCGCTTGCGTCACGGGCGGCGATTTGCGTGACATCTGAGAGTATCAAGAAGGAACGCTTACACAAGCCTTTCTCGTATACTAACGTGCAATGTGCATAAATGAATCTTACTACAGGGACATGCACTGGTGAACAGAGTGACGCGCTACATGAAGAAGTATGTGGAGTTCTTTGCCAATCTCTGCCAACAAGACTATGCTTTCCAGAGGTGCGTGTCTATGAATGTGCTACACATTGCGTTACCCGTGGTAACTCGACCTCTCTCTGAGATCTATGTGTTGTAGCGTCTTGACGCATCGCTTGTCCAATCAGGTCATGAGCATTTTGCTGTACCTCGTCGTGTCTCGTGAACAGCGCAAGCGCAAGTCCACCAGATGCCTGCTCACGAAGTCAAGCAATTATAGTCGTGAGGTGATACACTGATCTACGCTTGTGTCTTTTGCGGTGCTTTTACGTGCGATGTAATGAGTGCAGATATCTGCCCTCAACAGTAGCAGCAGCATCAATACTGACAGCAAGGCGAGCGCTGTGTGTGCAGCCGCTGTGGCGAAAAGAGCTGCAGGATCTGACACAGTGCAGACAACAAGACATCACTGCTTGCGGGGATGAGGTACGACTTGATGCAACACGAATCAGCATAGATAATGAGTCAGTATGATACATTCAGACACCGGACAGATCATGAGTAACACTCTTATGTTCTGTTATAAACCTACTGCCTGTCATCACAATGTTTTCTTGACGGAGGTACCGCTACCGAGCTCTCCGTTACAACTTTGTCTGCGATATGGAGGGCAAACTGACCTGATCAGTACGCCCAGTGTCGCGCAATACAATCAGTCGCACCTCATAACTACAACAGCGCACGACAATCTTCTGGATACGTTCGGAGACTAGTCCGCGATGCTGATCAGCAAGGCACGATGTACAGAGAGAACACCTGACATCTCTGTCCAGGATGTTTAGGGCTTTCTCTGTGTTCCTCTGCCAGCTGCATTGCGGACTGACTGACATGTGTGTAGTAGGCGGCCAGTCGCATTGCTCAGGTTTCGGACGACGATCAGCATCTAGTCCTGTACCAGCCACTTTTTCCGACGACTAGACAGGAAATCACGTCAGATCGCTGATCATCGCATTGCTATTACGTACTGACGCTCAGCTTGCCGACCTGCATTTTAATGGTTTGCTATTGTCTCGCTCGTTAGGTGTGGGCATTCTATGAGGCGATGTTCCCAACACACAGACCCCTATGCTCATCCTCGAGTACAGGCGCGACGGGTGCAGCAAATAGTGAAAACGCTACTGCAAACAGCACTGCAACAGCATCGCATACAGCAGCAGCTGGTTTGAATGATGGCCCAACAACACAGCCTGCTAGTGCGAACACTTCAACCTATACAACCCCTACTGATCTCAGCGCTTCAGGTATGAACGAATGAATTGTTACACGTGTACACTGACACTGATGTGCACTGATGTGTACACGTGCACATCAACAGATCTGAGTCGTGATCTGATATGAACACCTGTCTGCGCGTACAAAACGCTGGCGACACAGAGTGGTCCCATATCGCCAGCTGTCCCCTAAGGCCCTTACTTTCTGATGTCGATCGTTATTGAGTGCTGCATGTTTGGACCATGCATGACGCTATACCAACCTCTTTCGTATTGGCGGTCACTCAGCGACGTTATGCGCAGCGTATGCTCGCTCTCCTTTACGCCCGTTCAATGCTACGTGTATCGTACTCATGTTAATCGCCCGCGCG
>CAXIVC010000106.1:20000-22500 GCA_964035585.1 Polytrichum formosum | reverse complement strand
CATAATCGAATCCACCCGACCAATCGACCGCATTTATACCTAGGTGTGTCTAAATGCATTCGTGTTTAGTATGCCTATTTTCAGTTGGGCCCTAAATAAATCTAAATCCAGACCTCTTTTTTAATCCGGCCATAAATAGATGTGACCCAATCCACCCAATTAATCGACCGGATCAAAACCTAGGTGTGTCGGGTTCCATTTGTATCCGACGCCTATTATTAATCTGGCCCTAAATATATCTAGATCCACACCATTTTCTAAATCCGGTCATGCGTGGATGAAAACCGCAAATAGACAAAGTTTGATACCTATTTTTAATCGGGTCGTACATATATGAAAATCGAATCCACCAATTACCAAGGTTCCGGATTAAACCCCTTAGTGTGTTGAATTCCATTTTGTATCCCACACCCATGTGTTTGCTCCCAAATACATCAGAAGCGAATCCACCCTAGTACCAAGGTTTGGGATTAACACCCAAGTGTGTCGAATTTCCATTTGTATCCCACACCCATGTGTGTTTGCTCCTTAATGAATGACAACCGAACCCACCCAATACCAAGGTTTGGGATTCATACCCAAGTGTGTTGAATTCCATTTGCATCCAACCCCCATTTTTAGTCGGCTCGTAAATAGATGAATACCCAATACCTTAGTGTGTTGAATTCCATTTTGTATCCGAGACCCATGTGTTTGCTCCTAAATGAATGAGAACCGAACCCACCCAATACCCAATACCCAATACCTTAGTGTGTTGAATTCCATTTTGTATCCCACACCCATGTGTGTTTGCTCCTTAATGAATGACAACCGAACCCACCCAATACCAAGGTTTGGGATTCATACCCAAGTGTGTTGAATTCCATTTGTATCCAACCCCCATTTTTAGTCGGCTCGTAAATAGATGAAAATATATGCCTATTTTAAACCGGGCATAAATAGACGAAAACTGAACCCACCCTAATACCAAGGTTGGGGATTAATATTTGTATCAGTGTTGGGTTCTATTTGTATTGGAGACCTATTTTTAGTCGGGACTAGCAGGTGGAGTGAGGGAACCGCGGCGGGCACTAGCAGAATTGTAGCAGAAGTGACTGGGACTGGGACTAGCGGGCGCTAGTCGGGACTGGCGGGGGCGCCGTGGCGACTGGGACTAGCGGGCGCTAATCGGGACTGGCGGGGGCGCCGTCGCGACCGGGACTAGCGGGCGCTAATCGGGACTGGCGGGGGCGCCGTCGCGACCGGGACTAGCGGGGCGCTAGTCGGGACTGGCGGGGGCGCCGTAGCGACTGGGACTGGCGGGGGCGCGGTCGGGACAGGTGGGGGCGGGACAGGTGGCAGAGGGGTTATTTATATCAATTTTATATTAATTTAACTAAATAAAAACTATATATAGATTTTACTTTATTCATTTTTTATACGGGAGGAGGGAGGGGGAGGAGTGACGGAGCAGCGCGGGGAGGAGTGGCGGAGCAGCGCGGGGAGGCCCCAGCGGCTAAGGGGAAAACGTCTACCTGGCCCCAAACTTGAGCAGAGAGACAAAAGCTGACTTGACGGTGGGGGAGGGGCCCTGCGCGGAGTCCCAGAGGCTTATACGTGGGGAGTCGGTTGGAGCGGCAGGGGTCGTGCGACTCGCCACAAGCCAGCGCGAGAAACGAATTGATCCTGAAGCTTGTGGGAGAGGGGTGAGCTGCCTGATGGGCCTTCGTGGCCCGGCCGTGGTTAGCCTTATTTTCCGCGAGTGAAGGGTGAAGATTTGGATCGAAGCGTAGGGGGCGCATCGGGTGGGAAAGTCGAGTGGGGCAAGGGTTTCGGCAAACGAAAACCGTCGAATGCAAAGGATGGCGGACGACGGAATGTAGGCCTTTGAAGTAGAAACCCAGCCCCCGAGATGGCACGACCTGGTGCGATTGGCCTCGTGTGGCTTTCGGGGACCAGGATCGATCTTAGCGCCGGGAGGGGAGGGGCTGCCTGATGGGCCTTCGTGGCCCGGCCGCGGCACCCTCGTGATTCCGGTGCGAGGAGAACATTCTGGTCGAAATTGCGAGGGAATCGGGAAAAGGGAAAACGTCTACCTGGCCCCAACTGTGAGCAGAGAGACAAAAGGATGTTTGACGATGGGGGAGGGGCCCTGCACGGAGTCCCAGAGGCTTCTACAAGGGGAGGCGGCTCTGCCGACCGACCCTGCCCGCTGCAGAACCAGGATCGATCTTAGCGCCGGGAGGGGAGGGGCTGCCTGATGGGCCTTCGTGGCCCGGCCGCGGCACCCTCGTGATTCCGGTGCGAGGAGAACATTCGGGTCGAGATTGCGAGGGAATCGGAAAGCGTATCGGGGTTGCGTGGGGCTAGTCCGGCAAACGAAAACCGTCGAATGCAAAGGATGGCGGACGACGGAATGTAGGCCTTCTGAGTAGGGCTAGCCCCAGAGATAAACCGAGGCGCTCCCGCCCCTTTGTCGGGCCGACGCGAGGGGGCCCCAACCCCAGCGGCTTCGGGAAAA
>CAXIVC010000105.1:0-54394 GCA_964035585.1 Polytrichum formosum | reverse complement strand
TAGGCATTGCAGTCAGCACAACAAGTGACGATGCAGAGTCAACAGCAGCAACACTGCCAACGCTGAGAGGGCACAATAACAGCACTGTAGACGTTGACCTCTACCTTGATCTCAACGACAAAGGCTCTAGGTACAATCACACCCAACCTTACAGCACTCGTTTGCTGATTGACCAAGCGTATGTCAGAAGCAGGCCGCGAGGTCTGTCGTGTACGTGTCAATCTACGCCATTTACATCATGACTATCTGTCGCATCGCGCTGTGCGCAGGTGAATGCATCTCTCAGCAAAGACTCTCTCAGCCAAGCGCGACACATCTTTGCTGGACGTGACTGGTAGTAGACCTATGAGCCGTTCCTGTGTGTACTATTCGATGTTGACCACAATAATCACAAGCCTTTCGTGCTGTGCGATCTTCGTTTTAGATAGACGTATAAACATGTACCTTGGTAGACTGATATGCATATAACGCACATCTGTTGTGCTATCTGGTGTCTGCTTGATAGGCTGCATAGTGGAGCATCTAGGACATCTGGAGGATCAGGAGCCATGCTCGCACCTCCTAGTGAAGATGACAGAGAGGTATGTCACGTTATGTGCAGCATATAATGTGTTATCATATGGTCTATACGATCACACTGAAGCCGTATATTACAAGGCTGGTCTGCGACTTCACCTCTGTCTGGTACCGTTCGACATCGCCTTGGATGTCAGTGTCAGCTGAGGATGCGCTTTTCCCATGCGATCGCAGATATTAATGAGCGAGTACGGTCTGTTCTGGTCGGTCCGCCCTGTCTGATTACTCTCCTTCAGCAAGCACACTAGTTGCTTTACTCGTGTACATTAGTTGCTTCACTCGTGTACAACAGCACTGTACCGTGCTAGGTTGTTGGTTTACTGGTCACAAGTACCGTCTGTGTCTTATATATTACAATGCCTCTCCTTGTCCTGCGTGTTGCGGCCGTGTTCACATTGTACTTGTTTCAACAGGTCGCACAAAGAGAGCTGAGAGTCATGTCTGCCTCGTCAATACAAGGCGGCAGCAACAGCAATGCATCAGGCATGCATGAGCAGCGTCAAGCTGAACATCGACACAACAGCAGCGGTAACCAGTCTAGTGGCGGCAGCAGCGCTGGGTGCGGTCCTACCAAGACAGCTGCACACAGAAAACAGCAGGTGAAATATACGCTACAATACATGTACAAGCAAAGTCACGCCAGCAGATATATAGTTACCACCTAAACCTCACGTGCACACAGGTGAGCGCACAGGCACAGCAGCATGCACCTTCACTCACCTACGTACTTCCAGTGATGCTCACACTTGTAAAGCTCGTTTCACGCACGCGTATGCGCATGCACGTAGCTACAAGTACTGTTGAGCGCGCTTGCAGGGGACACTCATGCACGCTTGCAATATCGTGCACTGATACATAAGCGCGAGCTCGCACAACAGGTAGTCGCCCTCAAGCCTATGTGCACATCATTCCGAGCACGTCCTTGCACCATCTACGCGACTGCTACACAGTGCAATAGCAAGTGGAAGGCATGCCGGTGCTGGGATGCAGCAGATGTTGCGAGCGCACTGCACTCAGCACGGCATGTGCAGCGGCGATGTTTGATCAGCTGTGTAGAAGTCGTGGCATGTGCTACAGAATCGTACTGATCTACACTTGTGTCTAGTTTATGCTATCCACTGCATGCGTTAAAGCTTGCGCTTAGCGCAACACTCTTCAGTTTTGCAGTTCGCATGTCTATAACGGGACGCGATTACACCGTCAAACATGCAGATGAAATGGCTGAGTGTGTTCTTGTCTGCCGTGAATGTGTTTGTCTGCATGCTCTGCAGCTGATGGTCATCAGCAGGGCGTGTCTAGCAGCAGCGCAAGCAGTCCTAGAGCAAGGTACGTCACATGTTTGCTGTGCCTCAGGCACTCCTTCGAGATAGCAGTGTAGTGCACAAGCCGTGCGCGCTAAACAGTCGTCAAGTGTGCCGCCTACTTTCGTCGGATTACAGTGTCATGTGATGTAGGTGCTTGGCCGATGGTGCACGCTGCAACCTACCTGACACTGTCAGATACATTCTTCTGCGCCGTGAACCACCGCCGACTACCGCTGGTTGTTCTGGTCATGCTTTGCAGGCGGTCTAGTGAACAAGATCCTGATGGATGAGAAAGGGCTCTGCCTCATCTATGCCTTCGGCACGCCAGGTACAGCGATCAATAGCTTGTTGCATCATACATGGCGAGATCTAGTCCTCAGCGGCCTCGTGCTTGCGTTCTAGCAAATCACGGCCTCTTGACTGCTGTTGAGCTCATCTCTCTGACTGCACGTGCATAGCTGATGGTATCAGCGCCGTCACTTCATCGGTTTGCTTGCCACTGCTCACACAAAGGTTGCGGAGACGATGCATGATGGAATGTAGTACGTTGTCACAATTCACCACTGCGCTCGTTACTCCAGGATATTTACGTGGATGTATGCAGATGACACACAGACCGTACACGTGCATATCCTTCCTCTTGACGCCTGCTGACCATCTCTGTTGCACGCTTCTGTCACTGCTGTTGTACGCGTGTGGCACACAGGCTCTTCGTATGAGGACAACTCGTTCAGAGCTATGCGAGTAGGAGGCACAATTCTAGCCAAGCTTGGTAAACCAGAGGCAGCGACAAAAGCGAAGCTAGGGGCCAGTGGAGCACGTGTCCGCAGTCAGAGGGGATACTCCAGTGCTGCTGCATCGAGAAGGTACAGTAGAACTCACTTGTTGTGTTGTGAGGTTGCAAGACACGTGCTTGTTGTGTTGTTGGGTTGAAAGACACGTGTGTGGTGTCTTTGTGACTGATATCATGTACGTACAAGCTCAGTCCGTACGCTCTTGGTTTGTCTGCATTGAGAAGGTACACCTCACTGCAAAGTCGATACTGTGCACACATGGGTGTGAGGCGGTTGCTTGTCCATATGTTGCCTGTGCTGTTAACGTGAGCGTTATTGTTGTTCTACTGCAACGAAGCTGTCACTGAGGCTTGTGAACCGGGTGAAAGTACCGCAGGATCACAGCATTCGATACGAACATTCTGTCGCACATTCTGTGTGCTGTCTACAGTGTCTGTGTTGCTTCCTGCTCCTACAAAACCACTGTCGCTGACCTGCTTTGTGGTCACGTTCTCTTGCTTTGTGTCCTTCGATGTTGTCACTGTCTCAGTGCTATCAGCGCTTACAGCTCACATCCTGCATACATCCCTTACATGTGTGTGTGTGTCGATCAATGCTTGCAGGCCATCATATAGAGTAGGAGGGTTTGGAGCAGCAGCACTAGCAAGGGAAGCAGCTAAAACAGATGCAGCACCTGCTCTGCCTGCATGCACTGCTACTATTGGTGTTGCTACTGGCCAGGTGATGACAGATCATCAACCACGCTCGTGCCCTATGGCTTCACCTTCCTGGCTCTCAAACCGCAGCGAAATTGCTTACTTACTGCTGGTCTGTCTTGTTGACACCAGAGTAGCGTTGATCAGAGCCGTGCGTGAGTGGTGTGCTACACAAGCGCGCTCGGCCTATGTTATCCTACAACCTAGCCATCGTATCGATTGAATGACCAAGTAACAGTGCGAGTCTAAGCTAGACGCACAAACAGTTGTCTGCGTTGTTCACGAGATTCCTAGTTCAACTGTAAGCGCTTGCTCATGTGTATCTTCGGTATGCATGTGCTGCATGGTACATGTGTGCAGGTGTGTGCAGCGCTGTTAGGGCTGAGTGCAGTGAGGTGTGAATATGCTCTTGTTGGGGACACTGTCAACCTTGCTGCTAGGCTAGCTTCACATGCTGCTGCTACAGGTGCGCTCACGCACCGATGCTGACAATTTTTTATATGTACACTTCATGCTCATTGTGTACGATGATGTTTCGAAGCTACGAAAGCTCGGTCTGCCACGCTCTTGCCTTTGGCACACTAGTCATTCGGCTACGACGAAGGCGTCAGACCCGGCTCGTCAATGTAAATAATGGCGAGGCTTTCTTGTCATTTTGTCGCTGGCCACTACAAGTGCTGCTCACAGCATCTTGCTCTTGCTGACCGGTTCCATACGAACGGCATTCACTGACGCTTTTGTGCGTCACGCTGTTGCTGTGTATAACTTGTGTGCTGACTATCAGGCACAGGCATGCTAGCGTGTCCTGCCACAGTGGCACCTCTGCTTGGGAAGAGCGCCTTGTCCTTCAAGCAATCTGAGGTGCGTTGATCACCGCACGTCGTACACCATACGTTGACACACTCTATGTGATCACGCTTTTCACCGTATGTGGTACGCCATATATCGACACACTCGATATGACTACACTTCTGCTTCAAGGATGCTGGTATGCACGTGTGGCATCGGCTGTTCCCGTCAACTGTGCAAGCGCTTTCATCGCATGCAGAAGGACTCGTATTCGCCGATGCGAGCAAACATGCAGATTGCAAGGTGATTGTTTCGTTTTATAAAAAGGGAGGGGTCACTGTATTGCTTTTGATCATGTCAGTACGGTCTGTCCGCCTAGCAAGCAAATACGATAGCTGCACAGTTTCCACGAGCTTGTAAGCGTTGTTGTGCTGTATCTTGATATCTGCCGCGTACACACGTGCAGTCGCACCGCCCGTCTGTATCAATGCAAATGTTCGGCAATGCACGCGCAGAGATTTTCCCATCTTGCACAGCGTCAACAGATTGCCTGTAGATTATGCCACTGTACAGCTACCAGAGCCGTCAAGGCTGTCTGATCTTTGCCATCGCTCATTTGCTGCACATGCACTTGCTGGTGTGGCCGCCGACCTTTTGCGTCGTGTCATTGTCACTCATAAAGCATCTGTGTATGACTGTCCGCATCGTGGCCGCCGACCTGTATATACTATGTCATTGTCGCTTATGCTAGATCTGTGTGTGACTATTCTTCGTATTACACACAGGCAGCTGACGAGTTCAAAGTAGAGAAAGTAGGCAGCTTGCGGCCTAAGGGCAAGAGTTCTGAGATCAGCATCTATGAGGTGAATATTACTAGTAGTACATCAAGCTACATCAACACACACCCTTTGCTCAGTATGCACTGACATCTGGTGAGGCATGCGACTCTTCTGCATCAAGGTGTGGATGTGTCCAGTTCGACTCCACCTCGCGAAAGTTCAGACGTGCGCGCCACTGAGATGTTGCCTGGCTCTGATGCGAGAGCCGCGGCCAGATTATTGCGAGTTTCTGCATGGTATATCCGAGCTACTCGCCTGTGGTCTATGCACCCGAACACAAACAACATGCTTGGCGTCGTGCGTTTGATATCCTTACATACGGACAGAACTGCCTGAACGCAAGCGGGCTGCGTATCTTCATTTACTCTGTCATGTTCACTCTGGGACAACGCGTCACAACGCCACGCACTGACCTTACGTTCTGTATAACATCTGCATACAACATCTTGTGCGTCATCAAGTGCCACTGTCTGCAGTGCCCCTACCTGTACGCAGGCACCATTGTTTTTGCATAGCAAACGCTGCTGATCGCGACACGCACGTGCATTTCTTGTGCTGTCTCTTTTGTGGATGTGTTTGTGTTGATGTACAGGTGCAAGCAGCGCCAAAAGGAGCTCTGATGCGAGCAGCAGCAGAGCACACGCTGTCTTCACCTTCACATAAGCCAGGTAAGCATTACGCGGTTAGACATGTGTGCACGCACAGATATGTGCGGTGTTCACTTCTGCAGATGCACACGCACGGCCGTGGATAGACATTGGCCTAGGCACTGCACATGCATGCCAGCACAGTTACTTCAGCAAGCAAGTTGGCATATCATATCACATTGCAGCTAGCAGCTTCAGGGCAGTTCAGCTCGTCAAGATTTTTGCGCGCAGCAAACCTGCTTGCTCACTAATGCTGTGCTGTTACGTCGAGACGACGCTTATGGCTGCGCGCAGCTGAGTGTGGGTGCTGGGGTATCGATGGGTGTATGTTATAGAATAATCGTGCTGTGTAGCACTTATGACTTGCTTCTCACTATCATCTTCATGCATGTGACAGGAGTAGGGTATAGGGACCCTCTGCGGGAGCGCACATGGCAGCTTGTGTTAGGTAAGCGGTCGAATCAAATCTGTCGTACCTTTACGCAGTCTGGTACCGTTGCACAATGTCGTCGGCTCTGCTGGTCAGCTTACATGATTAGCCCATATGGCCGGCGCTCTTCAATACACGCTTTGCGTTTAGTTATGACACGCAGGGATATGTCTAGCTTGCTATCAATGTCGCTTCACCCCGCTTACGTGCGTGTGTCTTTTCGACGCAACAGGGAGAGACTTAGAATTGCAGCTGATTAGTGACTGCATAGTCAAGGCAACGCACAGCTCTGAAGGCGGGGGAGGCGTGATCGTGCTTGAGGTAAGACAAGTGCTGAAGCGCAATCTTTCACGTTTCATTGAATCAACTTATATGCTTGCAGACCGAACTTACCTAGACACAGTCATCCGCTTGCAGATCGAACTTACATGAATACAGTCGTACGGTGTTTGTCGCTGAACACGATCCTGACGAGTGTTGTCACCTGTTGACTCGCCGGAGTACTGCCTGCATCGGTCTGATCCACCGTTGCTACAGCAGTTCTCTCACCAAACGCGATGTTGCAGCTTGCGCAAGCGCATTCGGATCACCAGAGTAACTCATGGTTGTTGTTATGCATCGCATCGCAATGCAGGCTGATGTGGGCATGGGTAAGAGTGCTCTGCTGCGGCATGCTAGGCGAGCACTCAACAGGCAGGCTAGCCACTATGCAAGGCAGCAGTACAACGCTGCAAGGTCAGTTTGATCCATTGTTTCGTGCACTGCAAACGCTCGAAGCCAAAGATGGTTCATCGTAATCACGTGCAGGTGCTCACATGCCTTCCTTGCAGCGAAGAGTTGTGTCGCATACCAGTCTGACAGCCTGTGCCTGGTGAATTTCGACGCTACGCATTCACTTGCACGAAGCGATGCTCTTGTACTTCCTGTTGAACCAACACTGTAGTCTAGGCTGCAAGGTCAGCGTATCTTAGCTCTCATGAGGAGTCATCAGGCACAGGCGCAACATTGTGTCCACATGTGCTTCTTTCTTCGCTATGATCTTGCTGTCAGGCTTACTCTTCCAGCTCTCCCTGCTCTAGCGCTGGTTCCCATGACCACGCAGGGTTGATGCTTATGCTGTGCGTCTTCATGCTCTTGTATCACGTCTGCAGGCGGCACATAGCAGCTAGCAGTGCAGTAACAACCAACAGCAGCAGCGGCAGTGGCAGCAATAGTGGAGGGTCAACCACTGTGCGCAGCTCACGCACCTTCTCCCGCTCAGAAGATGCTGAGAACGACACCCTCTCTGTTCATCAGAGGTGTGTTACTCACATGATCGATTGACCTTGCTGCACACGTGATTGACCAATGCACCGTGCACAGCTACCTCTTGTCTGTCTTGAGTAGACTGACATGAGCTGATTGCGACTGCCACAGCAACGCGGTATCTCGTTATGTGTCTGAGTCAGCTGCGTGTTGCGCCTATCGGTTTGAACGCTAGTGAAACGGTGAGTTGAGCCAGTAGCAACTGTTAAGCGGCGGCCTGGTCTGTTCCTCATTTCTCCTGTGTTTGAACTTCTGTGTGTTTGCGCTACAGGGAAAGCATCGCATACAGCTCGCGGTCTGTCGTGGTTCTACAGGTATGACACATGCCCCATCTGTCCTTCATCCGTTGCTTGCTGGTGATACCCGCCACCCACCGTGAACCGCTTAGACAGCTCTTGTGTTTGCACAAAGGCGTATGTCTCCACAAGCTCGTCGTTCAGTGGTTGAGATTGAGTCTGACAGGGAGCACACGCTTGTCGGTCAAACTATGTCAGAGCCAGAGGTCCTGAGGTGTATGCGCACACTGAGAGACTGCAGCGTCAGCCATATGGCGCCCGAGCTGCCATGCCTGATGGGGTGTCTCTCGTGATCACGCTCCCTTTCACACCTCTGTTCCCCATCAGTCATCGTCGCGCCGCAACAGCTACCAAGAGCGACGCACACTTGCACGCCCCACTCGTGTTCCTCTTGTCTCAGTGCATGATCGAACAAGACCGCGCTGCGCCACCTTCTGACGCCTTTGCTTAGTTCCCATCGGCAAACATCCCTGACACCTCTGATTGCACGTCTCATCAGTCACCCCGCCTGTTGTGTTGATGTATGCGTGTGTGCTGTACAGGCACGGTGCGCTGCTATGGACCAGCTGCAGCCTCTGTTCATCCTGTCCGTATTAGTGCAACAGGTACTGAGCTCGGTCTGTTGACAATTTCTGCGCATGCTTTCTGTCTAAGGTTGTGCGTGGTCTCGCATGTGCCGCTGCACCTGCGCGCGCATTTTAGTAGTAAAATTTTGTCAGAATGTCTAGTAGTGGGTTTCGAACTCGAAAGCCCGTTAGCTTGCTTCAGCACAGCATTGTCCGGGGCATCACACATGAGATGACTGCCCCAGTATTATGTGTTGCGCTTTCAGACAGCATGCTTGCAGAGCAAAGCACCCCTCGTTCACACCAGTCCGATTATGTCTGCGTTTGTGTCTGTGTCTGTGTCATGTCTTGTCATGTACAGATTATAGCGCTGTGGCTAGAGCCTGACCCCTCAGGAGCTTACCCAGCAGCAGCATTTGACACAATTCTGAACACTGAGGACCTCAAGCTTGTGCCTCTATTTAGGCAGCTAGGTGAGCTCCGAATGATATAACACTGAAACGTGCTGACAGCAAGCGTAGCTGTGCTGTTCTCTCGTGGCTGACAGCCATAGCAAGAGCGCTACATGTGCACGTGTTGCGTTAGGCGGTGATGCACCTGTCTACAAACGCACCGCATCGATCTATCACCCACTAATCAATCTTAATACACAGGCACAGCCGCAGTGCAAAGCACATTGCCTAAGAAAGATCTCACTACTTGTCCACTTATGCATGTGCATAACCTCAATACACTCGATGCATGTGTATGCCTATTGTGTTTCGTGTGCACAGGTGTGCGGCTCTCTGGACATGGAGCTAGTCTGGGGCCTTTCAGACATTTGCCTCCGTCTGAAGCAGGGCACTTGCTTCTCAAGGTATGTCTGCAGCACACTACATGGGACATATTCTCATTGCATCATGTGTTGGCGGGACTTGGACGGGTGTGGTGTAGTAACGATGACCCACAGCCTGACAGTTCGAGTGTGTGTCAGTGGTATTGATCGGAAGGCAACCACGCGGTAGACTCGTGGTGATGCCGCCTGCTGACTGAATGTCGCAGCCGAAGGTGTCATTTTTGTCAGTTCTGATTCAAGCATGCTCAAGAGCAGCTTGTTCACTCTGTGACAGTGCGTGCAAAGCGGCGCAGTGTGCAACCTTCCAGTGCATTATGCAACGAGGGCAGATGTAGTTAGCGTGCGTTGTGCGCTAGTCAACTCCCTCTTGGCGAATGACACCTTATCTCAGCAATGCATTGGAAGGTTGCATCTTGAGGGTCTCTTTGCACGCTGCACATGTAACATCTGCATGATTCTGCTCGATGCATAGTTGGCATGCTTACTCCACAAGCCGCGCTAAACTGTTGTGTTTTCAGCCACGCCTGTATGCAATTTTTCGCTGCCATCGGGTGGCGCCTTGATGCATGAGAGTGATGTGCACGCGTATGCATCCGTTGTGTTCTATTCTGTCACTGTGGCAGTTATGCGCGTCACTGCTAGCAGCTACAGGAGAGCAGTTTGGTGCTCTAGTGCCTTTGGTAGATGACCTACACTTCTGCGATGGCGGCAGGTGTGTGCATATACCATACTTCTGCGCTTTCTAAGTGTTACGTCTGATATACGTTTGCCTACACAGGCGATCCTGGCCAATCAAATCGCCATGACAACACTCGCTGTGCTCGTACATTTGTATCTAGCTGTGCCTGTATAGTTGGGACTGCTTCGCGTGCGTGAGAGCTGCTTGCTTGACCTTGCATGCATTGCTCTTTCAATGGCAGCTGCCCTGACTGCCTGGGCTCATGCGATGGGTACTTGTGCTTCCGACTGTGTGTGTGCGATGCGATGCGATGCGATGCGATGCGATGCGATGCGATGCGATGCGATGCGATGCGATGCGATGCGATGCGATGCGATGCGATGCGATGCGATGCGATGCGATGCGATGCGATGCGATGCGATGCGATGCGATGCGATGCGATGTGGCTTGGTCTAATTTGATGTAATGTGCCAACATTTGCATCCCGTGTGTGCTGTGCAGTCTGGGTGCGCTGCTGAACCTGTTCCAAGGCACAGAAGCACCGCGAACGGCAACAGGAGAGATCATCAAGCCATGTCTGTCCATGATCTTCGCTACACGGCCTGAGCAGTACTACCCTGAGCATCTCAGGGGCATGTACAGGTCAGTCGAAGCTTCATGTGCACGTCGCTGCTCGCAAGTCTGTATTCTGCTAATGCACTAGAGCACCGCGTCACACGCACAAGGTCATGTAATTTCCTTGCACGTCTCGTTATCTGAGGGAGTTCAGCTCCGTGCAGCTATCCACATGTTGTCGTCACACATAGACTCCCGTTAGCAAGTGGTCCGTATGTAGCTGCTTGTGGTTATGCGCCTCAAGCGATCAGCCTGGCATTGTTGGTTGATGGGTCTGACGTTCATGCTCGCCTCAGGATCAAAAACACGTCTCGGAAGCGCTTGTGGTAGCGTCAGTCACAGAGGTTTGATTGCTTGAGTAGTCTTGTGCTTCGGCCAAGACGAAGCTGGCGTGGCTGCAAATTTCGCTATGCAGCAATTGTCTTAGTTCTGAACGTGGGCAACCGCAGCTCAAGCAATCGAACTCCTTATCATCGTGTGCCTCATGAGCGCTTCCTTGTTGCACAGTATCAATCGATGTCTTGCCTTGTCTTGTTTCGCGCGTCTCGGTCGTTATAAGACTGTCCGTGAAGCTGCCCTTGGTCTGACCACTGCTGTTCTGTTGTGTGCGCATGTCCATACAAATGTAAATATGTGTGCAGACAAGTGCGTGATGTAGCAGGGGATGGCATGCTGATCCTGACCCCTCTAGATGACACAGAAGCTGTTGCTTTAGCATGCGCTGCACTGGGTGTCAGGGAACTCGGTGCAGGTACTACACACTCTCATCTGCCTTCATAGCATTATCTCACAAACTTGTATCTTTCACGTGTATGAGTTTGCAAATCTACTCGAAATTTCTGGTGTTGCAGTGGCATTTGCATAGCTGCACGTTCCTGGCCGTCCTTTCTTTGGGGCCCTCACCGCAGATTGCTGCGTCTATGCACATAGCACCTTCTGATCGCATGCAGTTCAAAATGTCAGCATGGTACAGAAGTGACCTGTGGCATTAGATTATTAGATCGCTTGAGCAGCAAATTAGCCTGGCAATCAGACTGCAGACTGCAGGCATCATATGGCATGCTGATATTACCTACCGTTTACGCATGTTGCATGTGACACGTTGCCTATGTGAGACACTGCTTCTGTGCAGGCCTGCAGCGAGTCATCACAAGCACATGTCAAGGCAACCTTTCTTTATCAAGGTAAGAAGACTGTCACAGGTCTCACGCATCAGGAGTCTTCCCATTTGCGTCGCTTTTCGGGTGTACCTGCTCATGCTACACAGTGAGCCATCTCGCAGCCTCTCTTGTACTTTTGTCTGGTTCATCTTGCAGAACACGTTAGACTTGATGCTGGACCTTCGTGTTGTCTCTTTCGCGGCTCAGGTGCAATGGCTGCACTATAGTTGTGCGATCGCTTCATAAGTCTTGCAGCACAGAAACACATACCCAAAACATGCTGCACTACATGCATCGGACGTACTTTGACTGCAGGAAGTGTGCAGCACGCTGCTAGAGAGAGCAGCATCAGCATCAACGGCAAGACAGGCAGCCGCGGTTCAGTCTCTCAGCACAGTGCAGGGGAGGAGAGAGGGAACACATCAGATGCACCTTCTTTGGATTTGCATCATAATAGCAGCGGATCCATGATGCACCAAGGGCCGCTCTCTACTGTGAACTCTTGCACTAGCGGCAGCTCACATGGAGGCATTCCCTTACAGGTGCGATCATCAAACCTTGTGTATCGTGTGCGGTCTCTGTTTGTTCTCGGCTTCGGAGTCATCCACTTGAGTCATCTACTTGAGTCATCTGCTTGAGTCAGACACCCTTCCATTTGACAAGTTACATGCAGATCTACTTGCTGAGTGACACCAGCCAATCGAGCATATTCACCCCTTGGGACTTAGTTTGCCAGGCAGTCGCCTTTGCAATTCGATCTTGCATGCTCACGGCTAATGACTATACTCTTGGTCCTGTGGTCTAGGCGCTGTCTCATGTTGACTGCCTGCGCGTCTTATAGACCGGTATACACTGCACTACACTTTGTGTGACTGCACCCTACCCAACTAGACACTGTGCATGTGCGCTATTGTTGATCGCTAACATTCTGCATGCTTCATGATTGTTTAGACATTGTGTATATGCACCACAATCAATGTTGATGGCGAACACTATGCACATTTCATGATTGCGTTTAACAGGGGCGTAACTCAGATGCAAGTATGGACTCAGCAGCAGCATCAGTGAGCAGTCATTTCCCTACTCAGCCATTTCTGCATGGCGCTGGAAGCAGCAGTCACAACACTCTTACAGTGAGTAGCGAAACATCTACATATATATAGATATACATTATTGACGGTCTCATGTCGCGTGGTTCTGTAACTTGACTGCTCAAGGCTTGCATGCATAAGACTGTACGCAGTGCCCCGAACAGCAACATTTGTCGTTACTATGTGTTGTGCGTTTGACTTCTCGTGTTGCGTGTGACAGGCTTCCGGCAGGGGAAGCGGCAGCAGCAGGCGCCCAGGCTCTAACAGCTCTGCAGGTGCGCATAGCACATACGATCACATTTGCTACAACAGTGATGCTTGGCTGTATCGTGGGCTCGCCGCTGTTCTGGCGCCGTACAAAATCACGAGCTGTGGCGAGTTGTATCGACCATGTTTCTTTTGTACTCATAGGGACAGTCAATCTGTGCATACTGCACCTGACGTGCATGCGCGTACGAAGCATGAACACGAGAAACGTATACATCCACTGTTGCAGCGAGGCGACCTCCGCATGCCCTCCCTCAGGTGTGTCAGGTCGGGATATGATTTCTGTAAACGCTCAACATTTTCGTTTTATGTTGTGTGTCCCCCCAGGTAGTGCAGGAAGTAACGGACGCAGCAACAGCAGTGTCAAGTCTACAGGCAGAGAACAGAGGGGCTCTTCTGGTAACAGCAAAAGCAGCAACATCAGGTGAGCTCAGAGCTTACACACCATCGTGATGCTGTAACTCTAACCCCAAGCACACAGTCAACTGGTTCTCATGACTGCGTCCGCACTGACTAGCATCACGACACCGAAATTCAGACATTCGCCTTGACTGTTTGCAAGTGGTGGTGGGACGGTTGACATGAGCTTGCGATGTTGGTTGCAGTCATAGAACATGTTGTGCTATCCGTGCCCGGCTGTTCATATCTGGGCAACCGCATGTATGCCTTGTCGTCAACATTGTCGTGTGTGCCAAGGAGCGCAGCATCTAGACAGCTAGTGCGTGATGTTTCATAGATGCTTGCTCTTGTGTGCCTGCTGCTCACGATAGCGTCTTGGTTCATTGTTTAGCATGCTGTGGTACAGTTGCGTCAGCGCTTACAATGCTTGCTTTCATCCTCTTTATGCGTTCTTGCCTCAGCTTGGGTCAACACTCGCACGCTGTTTTAATCGTTTGTGCGTGCATGTGCATGTACAGGTCAAAGCGTGGAGCTCAATGGCAGAGATTGTGGGGCCCTCCACAGCCACAACAGCAACCTCATGACACATATGATACAGGTACTCGACAGTCCACAAGTGGATTTTCACTATTATGCAGTTGCCTGCCACATGCTAGCATGAAGCATGCCCTCGGTGCAGCGTTGCGTTCGTGTACAGAACGCTGTGTGCATGTAAAGACACGCGTATCGGCCCGGCCTGCATGAACGGCACATCTGCTGGCAAGGGGAGCGATACACATGACGCATCCCGCGCGGTATCACAGTTCACTCCTCTACCTTGCGACATCACCGTGTAGACTTCTTTATGCACCTGACTGTGGTTTATCGTCCGTGTCTTGACTGTTGTGTATGGCGAATGCAGGCTCTGAAGCAGATGTAGACGAGGATGATGCAGAAACCGAGCGTGATCGAAACTTGCATGAAGTCTCTGGCAGTGAGCGTGAAGAGTACCATCTGTTTGCTGGCATCACGCACACACAAGCTCCTACACAGGCCTACAGTCGAGCGTGTCTGACCAGTGAGATTGCTGGCAGCTCCGGCGAGGTATGTCGTTGCATCACAACGTTTGTTACAATCAAAATCCCATCATCGTGACCCGGATCTTTTGTTGACTCGTTGATCTTGACAGCGCGCTGTCGACAGACTACTTGGCTCAATTGAATGAATTTCAGTCGCCTGTACACACAGCGCGACTTGTCAACGGTTTTCTACATTTGAGTTTCGGTAGAGTATGGCTTCCGTGCATCTGTAAACACTATCTTGTTGCATGTATACATGCTGGATCTACAGAAGTGCGAGTAGCTTCACAGCTACACTCAACATGCTTTCGGTGCGTGTGGACGAGGCTGTGATGTGTTTGTAGCTGCTGTAGATCTATGCCAGATTGGTTGTACTCTCTCTCGTAAAATCAGACACCCTGCTACTCAATTAGATTCATTTAACGGACACACGTCTGCCCAGCAATCACGCGACCTCACGGTATGGCATTGTGTCTTCGTGCATTGCCCGCTTGTGTACAGGATGTTGTAGAGGCGCTGCCAAGCAGCTTGTACGACATAGCAGCAGCCATGATTGACAGACTGGATCCCACAGCAGCACTAGTGGTCAAAGTAGCCTCTGTTGTTGGCGACGTGTTCACCGCTGACACACTTCTGCAGCTCAATGTGCTGCCTGATGAGGTACGAAAGTGCTACATACTTCTGCACATCGCGACGGCAAACCCTCTAGATGCAGTGATGCAGTGACTTGCGACAACCACGGCAAAACAGCGCATGCCTTTCGCTTTGTTGGTGCCTACCAGCACCTCGCGGTGATCGAGATCTGTGTTGCAAGTTATGATTACGTGTCGTCGTTAACCGAGCTTCGAGACGTACTGCATGTCTCACTGTAGCTTAGCTGCTTTCGACTCTCTGCGCGTACACGTCACCTCCCGCTTGCTGTTCATCGCTAATCAGTAGCATGCTGTCTCAGCTTATGTATATGCATTCATGCGTCTGCCATGTGTATTGCAACACACAGGGTGGTGTAGCGGCGCTTGAAGAGACGTTGCAAGCTCTATGTGTAGGGCATCTGCTGTCATGGGCCGCAGCACCTGGAGGGCGTAGTTTTGCATTCACTCATGCTCTCGTCAGGCGCACAGCTTATGGCATGCTACTGCATGGTCACAGACGACAACTGCACTACAGGTGCTGATGTTTTTGCAACCTGTTTCTAGGCAAGACACGTTCATCACAACTTTGTAACCAATTGCAGCGCAAGTGTCTATGCGGGGCAGTTCACACGTTGCGCGACGACCCTCGCGTTTCAATGCCGGTGGAAGGCACTTATGTGTTACATGATATCTTGATTTTCGAAGCAGTCGTTGCTTGGTTGGTGCAACAGTTGGTGCAACAGTAACTGTCGATTGTTCGGCGAAGCGCAGGCACAATAGTTCAGAGGAACCTGGCAGTTACTGTTTAAGTGTGCTCGTTCATTGCAATGACTGCTCTCTGATGATTTGTGATGATCTGTGGTCAATTGCAAAACTCTAACAGACGAAGCTTTTTCATGCTGTCATGAAACGGGTTGCTAAGCTCTGTGCATGCTGATACAGATGTTGGGTACTGTCTAATCTCATGCGTCATGCTGCCGCGGAGCAGACAATGCTCATTGCTCATGTGTGCACGACTTGTTCACTGACCGTGTCACGTTTGGTGATGCTGTATGGTGTGATGTTGGCATGTGGCGTTGCATGCCAGAGTTGCGCAAGTGCTGTCCTGCTCTTCAGAGCCCTGAGAGGCACAAGCTACAGTTAGCTCACCACTGGCTTAGAGTCGTCGATGGTATGTATGTGCTTCAACCAAACAACAGCATGACCATACATAATCTATTGACTCTGCCAGGGCGTCGCTCAATGGAACGATTCCGATGAACCCCCTGCATGAGCTTATGAGTACAATCTTGCATCTTGCTCGTTGCTTGTCGCGCACGTGTTCCTTTCTGTGTGGCTGTGCGCGATCACGGAGAGTGTCGTGCTTGTGCTGTTGTCAGGTGCACATGGCTCGCGTCTCATGCATTCCGACGTCCTCTTTGTGTGCAAACGTGTTTCATTGCTCCGTACTTTCCAGATGCGCCGAGTAAAGAGGAGCTAGAGGTCGAGTATGGTGGTGAAGAGGGCTGGAACAGGATCCTTGTACGAGCCTTGAGAGTGTTGTGCGTGCACTGAAAGACCAGCTGCTGCCGCTTGGCCTCTATCAAGAGAGTGAGTACGCTGCTACTTTTCTGTATCAATCAACCAACTACTTTCTGATGCATTCGCATGGCTCAAATTTTCCATGCAGTTGTATCAGATTGCTTGTCTTTATCAAGCACTTCGGTGCAGCGTTGAATGACACGGCATATACTTAACGCCTGTCATATGTCCCACATCTTTGCAGAGCGTTCCTCAAGTCGCTACGACACAAGCGAAGAGGCTCAAAGTCAACATTGCTAGCGAGACATGCTGTGTGTAGGTATCAAGTCCTGAACCTTGTTTTGCCTCTGCCTGGTCGAATATACTTTGTATGGCACAGGTGTACTTGAGGTCTGGCAGGCGCGTGCTGGAGTCCATACCTGAGATTGGCAACTGCAGAGAGCAGAGAGATGTGCTTGAATTTGACCTCTGCATGGTTGGCCTACAGGTATAGTATTGATGCAGACCTGTGCTGTCTACACATCTTGCATAACATGGTGACACTGCATCCACTGATAGATGCGCTCTACTCGGAACGGCAACAGCGCCTGTAGCAGTGACAGTGCTAGTCCAAGCTTATCGCAGCAATATCGAGAGTGTACAGTGTGCACATACGTTGCTAGCGTGCTATGCTCTCCAGCTGCAGCTTCATTTGCATCTAGCAACTGTTGCAGGCGCTAAAATTGTGTGTTGTATCTGCAGAAGCTCGGCCACTGAAACTGCTCGCTCAATCAGTGTGCACACCACTTTTGTTCAGCTGCAGCATTGTGTGAGCCGCAGGGCATCGTATACGTGCACTTTGTCAAGATTCTTACCTTTCACCACGCAACAGGTCGCATAGTGCACCCTGTCACTTTATCGGCATACAGACACTGTGTCTTGCGTCTGCTGGTCGATCTTACCCTTCTGCTGCTGACTAGTCACTCCGATTCTGTGAACACGACATCTCGTCGGTGACTCTCACGCGATTGTTTGAAATGGGCTACATCTTGCTACACAGATCTGTCAGTTCACAAGCGGGCAAGGCTCACCGCGCATGGCTCCCTACTTTGAGCGAGCGATTCAGATCTCCCGCAAGAGGTCTGTTGAGGCTGCTGGTCTGCTGCCTCAGTATGAAGTCCTGCAGGCTAAGCTCTTCAAGGTATGTTAGTGCCATTATCTCACACCTTCTGCATGCTGACAATAGTGCATGCAAAAGGCACCGCATCGGCTGTATTGCGGCAACGCTGCACCACCAATTGACGGAAATGTTCAGCTCAAAGTCGCGCATGTGTCCCCTGGCCAAACTTTTCTTGAGTCAGCTCAATTGTGTGAGTTTTGCATGTGCAAACAAAAGCCATGTCCTCCTTGTGATCCCTGGCTACGTCAGTGCACGCAGCTCTGGCCGCAACGCTACGCCTTGCATGAAAGCTCACGCCATGACCTGTGGTTGATGCTGTTCGAATTTGCGCTCTTATTTATCATTACAACAGGCCTACTACCAGATGTACCAGGAGCATGTGCACCAAGGCGACAGCGTTGCTATCTCCAGTCTAGTCCCTTTTGTATGAGTCTTTTACTGGTCGAGAGAGGATCCTGCTGCTCATGGAAGTCATAGGATTGATAGTCTGTGACCGCATGCGCAAGGGCACTTTAGCTGGCCTCAGCAGCGACTTTTGCAGGTACGATTCAGCCTGTATCTCATACGTATGACTAGTCAAGCGTGTGTCTCGTCATACCCTTGCTGGAGAGGTGGATGCACCAACAATAGTATGCCAGTGTATGCGCTATCGTTTGCAGATATGCTCGTTCCATACTTTCGGCCTTGAACCAGGGTCGTTGCAAGTGAAGCCACTCAGAAGCTATGCCGGCGTTTCGCATGTGCCAATGGATCATGCCATACCTGTGTCTTGTTCATTGCGCACGTATCACCGATGTGCACCAAGTTCGTTACTTGAAGTTGCTTGGACTCCACGTAACGTACTTCAAACGGACTTCTCATTCAAAGCGAATGACATAGCCAGGTGCGATGCAATAGCCGTAGTATTCGCTTGGCACTTGGAGAGTCGCTGAGGACGTTACGTGCTGCTGCACTCCTACAGTGAAATTCTCCCCTTTATGAGCGACCTGACCAAGTTTCATCAAATACTTGTATGCACGGCTATGTCGAGATCATTCATGCCCATATATTGAGCCTTGCGTGTCATGTTGCGGTCTGTGCACACGGATTGTGTTTACAGGTGACATCAGAACCTGGGGAGGGTGTTGGCAGCCCAGAGCCCAAGTGCCTTCTCATGTTCGACCCTATTGGTGCGTGTCATTGACTCACTTTACGTGACCTCATGTACTGGTTGAATACAGTTAGGATTCCTCTGACCCTGTATAGCAGGCTCATGTCGCATGTCACTCTGTGCTTCAGAATCAACGAACTTGAGAGCTACACGTGTGTTGTTCAAGCTCACAGCCTATGCCAACTGCGCAGTCCATGACACATCTTCGTTAGCGAGCGGCGGCGACCACTTTATCATGAGTCTACAAAGGCGACAAGCCCTGGATGCACTGGACGCCACGTGGTGTTGTGCAATCAATGTTTGAATCAGGACGGCCTGCAGATGGGGTTGCTGCCGCGCGCCTCAAAACCTAGCGACCGTGATCGCGTCCGCTTGCTGTCGGTTGCAAGTTGTACAGCGACTTGATGCCATAAATGTCCATCGTCGCCTGTATGACCTCACGACCTATGTGTGCAGGTATGCTGTTGGGAGCTATCCTGGTCGAGAAGATCATGGCTGGTGACTACTCAGGGTGAGTGGACCACACATCGTTTCAACCACTGCAGCCGTCCGACGTGTTACGCATCATCGTGATGCACGCCAGATCAGCTGCTGTATGCAAGCGAGCATTTCAGCTTCTCGTGCACACAATTCAAATCCATTGGCGTTTCTGGTCCCTATAATTCATGTCGATCGCGTTGTTTGCGTCTTCATATATGCTGTCCTTGTGACAGGTATGGGACAGCGAAGGCAGCCTTTGTGAAGCACATGCAGCAGACAGGTCTACAAACCCTACCACTTGTGGGTTGTACAGTCATGGACTGGCCTTGTCTGGGTGAGCGTCAACTCTGCATATCATCGCCGTGATGTACTGCTGTGACGTGACACTGAGATTGTGGGTAGTGCTGAGTTGTGTCATCTACAATCGCGTTCACTTCGCCAGTCTATGCATGGTTTGATAGCCTGAAAGTCAACGAATTTTAAGATTGCGCAGCTATATAGTGTGTTCGTCCAAGTCCTCAGTGTACCTGTTATCTCGCTAAGTCGTTGATGGCTTCCTGCGGCGTGGGCGGCAATTGTCGCTATCATAAGATGCCAATGAGTATTGCGACCAGCGTTCCGAAGATGTTTGAGATGCTTTCGCGTCTGTGCTCCACGGAAAGTGTACCGTCCCCTCAAGTACAGTGTATCGTGATCAAGCATCGTCTTCATTTTGTCATGCATTGACTGCCTGTCTGTACGTGATTCTCGCTGTTTCAGGCATCTACACGTGAGATAGAGGGACTAGGTGAATTACTCAACTGGGTAAAGGAAGCTGTGCCTCAACGCTTCAGAGGCACTGGCCTCCCTGAGACACGCAGAATGAGGGTGCGTGATTTTGTGTATACACACACTACAACTGATACACTGGATGTCCTGGTGCGCACATATGCACACGCATGCATTATGTAGCTGTCACATCGACACACAATGTGCGTGTTGAGGTCAACAGGCTCTCTTCGTCCTTGAGTTGGCTTGTTACACGGTCGCCAACATGAATAGGCGATGTACGTGCGCCTCACAGAATGCAAGCTGACACGCAGTGTCTCGGAACGTGTATCTGAATGCGCAGCGAGCATGATGTGTACCGTCTTTTCTCGTGCGTGCTCGCACGTCGTCAGTATCCAACACGCGTCTAATGGGCTTGTTTGACAAGTCACAAGATGCGTTCTGTTCGCCCCTTTTGCGTTTGGCCTTGTTGCGTGCACTATGCCCCACTACTGTTCACGTAGTATTCCTGTTTCATGTGCGCTTATCTTGCATGTATGCATGTGTCTGCGTGTTGGTGTCGTTACTGCAGTTGCAAGAAATTCTAGTGAGCGTGCATGCAGCAAGCAAGGAGCACAACTGGGGCAACCCTGGGCAGGGACCGCGGCACATGCAGTGGCTTGAGAATGTTACTAACAAAAGCTCTTCACGCTCTAGCATCAGCACTGCTTCTACTACATCGCTCTCAGAGGTACGCAACAGCGCAGCAATGCACTGTTGCACGTTGAAAATTATCGGGCGTGCTGTCAAGATTGTGTGACAGCCAGCAATGACACCAATTGCTTCAGACTACAGGCTGTCGAGCTCAGTGAATCAGATAGTCATCACCGCCATACCGTCATCACGGCATATGCTCGAGCGTTCAAGTCAGAAGTGTGTCTAAGTGTCACCACAGCAGCGTCGATTGAATACGGCTGGATACCAAGTGGACCTGTTCACTCGTCAGGCGTTGCTGCTACAGCTGCACTGACTAGAACACACCACTAGCAAGAGCCCTTCAATGCTCGTCGCCGCTGCTGATCTGCACTCTCGTTACAACATATATCATCTCGTGTCATCACGACAGTCTTCAAGTGCATGTCCCCGTGGCTGCTCGCTATTTCATTGGCGCTGGTCTCACCCCGGTGTGTGCCTCCTTGCATTGTTTCTGATGACTGTACTGTTGCTTTATAGGCTGCAGGCAGTCTAACGACAGATCCTGAAGGAACAGCTGAAGGCTCTGCTAGCAGGAGTGCTGCTCAGATGCGCGCCTTTGCTGAGGTAACATTGTGTTGATTTTTGCCTTAGACCTTGCCTGCGATTGCTTGGCTCCTAACGTGGCATAAACTGTGCTTGCACTGAAGAGAACTTTTGTCAGGAAGCTAAACGCCACACCTCGACGTGTTACACTTGCATGTGCTTGTACACACGAATTGCAATCATCATACTCGAACACTGCAGAAACGGATCTCATGATCAAAGCACGTGAATGCTTCTGGTTGTTTACCGATGCAAACATACAGGTGCAAGAAGCTCTGGACATTGTCAAGGTGTACGGCTCCCCTCTGACAGCAGCTGTTGCCTATCAGGTAAGCATTGGATATCCATGCCTTTCGTGCTACAACCCTGCATGAGTTGCGCTCCAACGTCGTGAGCCCTCTGCTCTGCCATAGTGAGGGCACAACATTGTAGTCAAGGTCTGTAACATGCTCCGGCTTGTCAGTCTGCAAAGTTGCCACTTGCACTCTCTGCTTGGGGCACATCAACCGTGAGAGGAATAGTATTGATACACAAGTGCATCAAAGTCTCGATGTCCATCGCTTGCGTGTCTGCAGATCTGCATGCTAGCTGGCGATGAAGCATCTGCTGGTGCTGCATTGAGGTAAGCTTCGCGATGCATCCGGAAAGCGATCAGCATACTTGTGTAGTTCTCGCTATTGAGCTTCTGTCGCAACCGGCTGGTAGTGTGCTCGTCGCTGCACTACGCAGCATGGAGAAAGGTCAAACGGTTTGACGGAGGGTCACGTCATGTCGTCGGGTTCCAACGAACACGCTTAAACCTCTTCGCTCCCGATGCAGCGACGAGACTTTGTTTGCCTGTGACATTGTTACCAGCTCCCGCGCCACGCTATCACTATATCTATTGCTATCACAAGTGACAACATCACGAAACTCTACATCTACGCTGTCCTAGGACTTCTTTATTTGGCCGCCTTTCTCCCTGCGACGTTCAACTAGCTTTCTACTAGTCTACTCGTGTATCATGTGGTGTCATGGCTGCTCATGTGTGATGCACATCATGCTTGCTTGTGGGTTTGTGCTTGATGCGATCAGGCTGTGGGAAGAGACAGGGTGTGGTGCTCCATGGGCTACAAACACTCCTAAAAGCATCACTAGCAGCTCACTGTTCTGCTCAAGAGCTGAATTCAGGTACATCCAAACACCACTGTCCAGGCTCAAGCATTGCTCTAGGGGTCGGCTACACCTTGTCACGCATCTGAAGCTTGTCTGTTGCCTGAGGCCCAGTTGCTATATACCCTTTTTGTAGTGCAGCTCACATGCCCAGCAGAGTTACGGCCTTGTACATGAATTCGTCTGCTTGTCTCGTGCACGAATCGTTCTGCAAACAGCTTGTGTATCGCAAGGTCAGAGTGACGATCATGCGAGCAGAGCCAGGCACTCGCTCTGATCTTTGTGCTCATGCGTCTTCATCGTGCGAATAACGTTATGCTTAATCCCGCATCAACAGGTTGACGACAATTAGAGCAGAGCTAGAGAGGACATGGGCAGCACAGGCAGCACGTGCAGCAGCGGGTCATAATGGTCAATCACAGGGCTCTTCTTCATCTGGAGGTTCTCAAGCTGGACGCAACAACAGGTATATCAATTTTACCCTACTATCACATAACCTATATATATCAATACGACCTATGAGTGTATCAACAGACAACCACCATACAAATTAGCCTGCGATAGAGGACGCATGTCTCGCGACGTCTGTGCACGAAGCCTACGCAGAACGACGAATGACCGTGCAACGCTGACAGGGCAGCGTGCTTCGTTATATGTGTGGAGGTGTTGCACTGCGAATGCACTAGATCACGAGCCTTGTGGATCGCTCATCCTTATACCTTATATCACTCATCCTTATACTCTCTCGTTGTGTTATTATTCGACCCTTTGCGTGTGTGAGCAGGAGTCGAAAAGCTAGCGCCTTCAGTGCAGCCATGATGAGCGGCGCAGCTGCCCTCGGCGCAAACAGCAGCAGCAGTCAGTCTAGTAACAGTCAAAATGTGAGCCAGGCTAGCAGCAGCACCGTGAGTGCAAATGGTGCACGGGGGTCTATGATGGGGGGGCCAGCGCTTAGCACTGGGGGTTCTTCGATCAGTAACGGTCCAGGGGGGTCTTTGATCAGTAACGGCTTCTCCATGAGTAACGGTCCACTGATAAATAACGGCCTCTCAAACAGTAATGGTGTTCTGACTAGTGCTTCAGCAAACAGCAACAGTAACAGTAACAGCAACAGTGTGCCAATCAGTCACGGGTCTGCGCACAACAGCGGCAGAAATGACTTTGCTATCAGTAACGGCCCGTTGATGAGCGGCAGCTCTGTACACAATCGCCCGTCATTGAATCATGGCACAACAGATCTCGGCACTCCAAGCAACAATCGCGGCTCACTCAATCGCGGCTCGTTGAATCAGGGACGTCCTTCACTGAATATCGGAGCTTCAATGATCAGTGACAGTGGTCAATCGCTGAGCAATGGGGCAACCCAGGATAGTGAATCTGCAGCAACAGTCAGCAAAGATTTTGCATCTATGGTTGATGATGCATCGCAATTGACTGCTGATCAGCCTGTGAACGGTGACACTGGGCATGTAGTGGGAGCGGGACAGATTGATCCTACTAACGCCATACTGGTACGTGCTCTTATACATGAAGATTTGTAATCACAAGAACCACGCTTGCCGTATACACATGTGCGTTCACGCATATCAAGGATTGTCGCAGTCGTAAGCATCATGACAATTCACAGTTCCTTGCGTCTCGTGTGTCGAGTGTGCCAGTAAGTAGGGTCATAGTGATTTCCTGCTGTATCGACTGTATCCTACTGCTTTTGAGCATGTGCGTTCACTGTGTTGCTGAAGTGGAGAGCAGGTTATACATGTACTCGCGCGAGCACCTTGAGCGTATCGGCTTTGGCTATATATTGACTGTTCGGTTACGGTGCTCGTCTCGCAGTCTGTCATTTGCCTGTCTCTCTGCTTCGCCCCTCTACTCTGCGTAGCTAGAATGTACGTCACGCAGCGCTATCGCTCATACACGCTGTCACTGGACAACAGTGCCTCGGCCTGTCGGCACTGACCACTGACCCCTTGTATATGTTGCGCTCTGTTTATATATCTTTGTGCATCATCATATTATAGAAGCCTGAGCTAGCAGATTTGCTCCCTCCCCCTCCACCGGTTGCACAAAACACATCATCATCAGATCAAAAAACAGTTACATCAGCAGCCGTTACAGGTCAATCACAGCAGCAGCAAGCAGCCGTTACAGCAGCAGGCGCTACATCATCGCCACCTCAACCGCCAAGTTCACTGTCACAGCATGCATGCTCACCTGCTATGGAACAGCGCAGGCGACAGAACCAGCTCGCTAGGTACTTGAATAAAGCACGCACAAGTGTCGTCGTCATGCTCGTATGCTTTGTGCGTCTTATAACACACCTGCTGACTGGAATCAGTCTGCGATGCTGTGCGGTAAACAGTGACAAGACGTAGCTTGACAGTCCACTTCATGTTGCAGGAGCAGCTGCCTCTCAAACATTTGAGCAGCAATTATCACTTGCGCTGCTTGAGTCTGTAAAGCACACGTCTGTACAGCAATGTGACCCTGTCACCTTGTGCGCGCGTCAAAGCACAATGCAACAGTCAGTGTCTCATTGAACTCGCTCGTTATGACGCCAGAGCTCTGAATGCGCGCGAAGTCAGTTGCACAGTTAGGCATCGACGACGCTGGCAGTTGCTGTGACAGCGCAGTGCCTGCCTCTCTACTCTTCCTTGGCTGTGGACACGCACGCAGAGCTCTGCAGACTGATTGTGTATGACAATCTCTTGACCGCCATATATAGCATAGCATCGCTGCTTCTGTACTCTTGACGCTGCTGCTGCTGGTATGCCCATGATCGTGTAAGGTCACATGCTAAGACGAACCAGATGTTTAATCATGTGATGCAACCCGTTGTATGCCGCGCTGTTGTGGCATGTGCTGTGCATTGCAGCCGGCTTGTGGAGATGAAGCCTGACCTAGTGCTAGCTATCAGAAATGCTAGAGCACAGGGGCTTGTGCTCTCACTTATACAGGTACGCCATCTTTCTTTCACGATCAGACACAATCACAATCATTACAGTAGCGCAGGTTCGTCATGCAATGAATCATGCGACTGCGTGATGCTCGTTGGAGTTCTAACTCACTCTTCATACTGCAGAGTTCCCATGTTCCAAAACGAGAACGCTCAATCAAAGTTTGGGTGACAAGCTACTCTCTTGACGTCGAAATACGTTGACCAGTAGCGATGTCAACAGTTCGCTCATGTATGCATGGTTTTCTGTGATACGCTATAACAGGCTCAATTGGTGCTAGCAGAAGTGCTGCTTGCGCAGGGAGATTGCAGAGGGGCTATGCTCATGCTCAGGTGAAAAGAAATACATCTCACATCATAAAATTTGTGTGCGCACGATGAATGCATCTCTTCTCAACTCATGTAGCATCACACTTGGTGCTGAAGTATTGCACAGATCAGCATGCGCTAACGTTTAGATCAATAGTGTCACTCGTTTCGGTCGCAGTAGCAGTACAGTGTGTTTCACTGTGCTACAACTTCGGCGATTAACACTCTCATGAGTGTCCATGCAACATCGGTCGACGTCGTCATTGCGTTCTAGACAATGTACGATGCTTCTGCAACAATATACATCCGCCCAGGTCTATCTGCTGCGTTAGCATACGTTTTGTGCTTCAGGAGCGACGACGACGTCTGATCTGAACGAGACAGAGCTATGTGATCGTCGAGCGTATCAAGCTCAAAGCATGCATGCATGATCGCGCCGACTCAGCTTGGCTGCTGGCAAGACGGGCTGCCCACGAATCTCCCTATTTCATATAGCAAACAATTCTGCGGCCCGCCAAGCTTTGTGTTAGAGCTCACGCTCTGCTATGCTTATCCAAATCTCGATTGGAGTGTGCATTGTTGCACGGAAAACATTTGACCGTCATGCTGTCTTGTCAGCCGTCGATGTGATCCACGAAATGTGACTGTCGCTTATGCTAATCCTTCGCTGTATACGTTTCTCACTGCTTGTACAGGTTTGGTCGCACTGTGTCAAGAAGGCAGCCTCAGACAGTCACACGTGGCCCTCCTCCATTGGCTACTTTAGTAGAGGTACAATGCACACTGGATATCGACTACAAAGTACAGCTTGCCTGCCTTACACTAGATGTTGCAGTAGCTTGTAATGTGCTCCGTGCTATGAGCGCAGAACATGCAGTCGTGTCAATGGTGCTATTACGTCTTTGTGTAGCGCAGCGATGCTGAATTGACCTTATCGCAAAGGGCACTACTCTTTGCGCATGCCAAACTTGCTGCTGTTGAACATTTCTGTTTGCCATGTGTGGGTATTTGTGCAACAGGTGGATGCATTGTGGGCAAGAGCTAGCTTAGGCAGGCGCACTGGCCGAGGCATCGCTGCCAGCATACGCAGTTTACTGCCCTCTGCTGAACAGGTGTGTCTGAGTGCATGCGTAAATGCCTTCGTATACAAGTCGAACTGGTGCCAACATGTGTATCCACGCATATGAACGAACGCTAGAACGTGTATCAGGCCATCAAGCCAGCAAGCAGAAAAGTTCATCTGTTTGAGACCGACAACACTTGTGACATGTTCTGTTCCGTTCAATGCTGTGCCCCTGCGTATCGTGCGTTCGGAGCTTCACTGAAGCAGTGAGATGCAATCGCTACGTTCTTGTCTCCATCATTCTGTACAGTTACAGCTGCTAGTCTAGTCTTGCGTCAATGACAAAGGCAAACAATTGGATTTCACCCACCTGTCTATCATGCTGCTGCGCATCTCAAGCATCTCTTTTGCACGTTCAATGCTGCCTCCATGTTCAACAAACACTCTGTTGCTCAACACCAGTGTTTGTCTTGTCTTGTTACCACTCTTGTTGTATGCGATTGCAGGGTCTGGGAGCAGGCATCGACAGTGCAAAGCGCCCTCTGCGTGAGCGATTGATGCTGAGCAGCAGCGGTCGCAGCGGTCCTGCGCTACTGCAATCTACATCCAATGGACAGAATAACAGTAATAGTCACCTGCCTGCTATTGCTGGTGGCAGTGCGCCATCCAACAATGTCAAGAGGTCCAAGAGTTGTCACTGCTGCTCAGGAGACGGTCCAGTGAACCTGGCACGCTTGATCTTTATGATGCAGGTATGTCAAGATGCTTGTGCATGTGTGTGTGTGTGGGCGGTCGGTGTATGTGTGTGTGCGCGCGCGCGTGACGTGCCCTCTGTCTGTGCGCGCTGCTGACATTCTGCTTCTTACGCCCTCGACGCTAGCACCTCGTCTTGTGCAAAGACGGTCAGCTTTGTCAATCACCTGTGCTGAAATGAGGCCTGTTTACATCGCCGTTATATTCTATGCACTACACTGTGCAGGACCCACGCTGAGTGGTAGTGGCAGCAACAGACATCGCTCTTCATTGACGAACTGGGGCAGAATGAAGATCTCCAAGTGAGCATGCGTTCTTGTTCTGCACACACATCTCATGTGTAGAATTTCTGCTATACAGGAGCAATTTGCGTAGCACACGGCACGTCCGTATTAGCGTGCGCACCCAGTCATTAGATGTGCACACGTGTAGCACATGCACGCATACTTGCAGCACGCGTTCTGCTGTTAAATGCAAATCGACTTAGATCAACTCAAGTGTGTATACGACGTGATCCGGCATGACATCATGTGCACAACTGTGCTCATTGCTTCTACCATGCGAGCCACTTCGACGCTCTTGAATCGCCTTACTCACGATTTCTTGATGCGCATTGTGTCACTGTCCGCAATTGGCGACGCTTGCGACGTGCTCTGATGCTCAGGTTGGTGCACGTCGCATTGACGTCTGTTGATTCTTCTATCTTTGTTGATGTAACAGGCGACCTACAGCCCCGCCTGCATTAGGGGGTCTTGATGACAGTCAACTGGAGCTAACAAACAGAGCTATCCGAGGGCCCCATGCACCACGACTGCAGAAAGAGCTCACGCTCAGGTATCGAAACACATTCATATGTGCATGCATACAGTCGCATCTGTATTCTACCCTTCAAGCACCTTGTTTGCCTGGCGTCACGAGAGACGAATCAGTATAGCGACACACAAATCTTACACATTCACTGCGATACAGAGTGAGTTCCAGCACGATATTCTACTGCTCGCGCTCGTGCTGCAAGTCCCAGATCGACCTTCAATTCCAGTCCTTCTCTATCGCTTGGTATTTCCCATGAACGGCTCCGCGTGCTGGTACGAGGGGCACCTGATGTCATGCACGCTTATTTTTGTTGCTTACGTACCCCGTCTCTAGAAAATGTTGACCTCACAATCCTGTGCATGCGTATTCACACTTACTGCTGCGATTGATATGCATGTGTGTTTATAACAGTCAAGAGCAGATCGAAGCAACAAGGCGAGCAGCAGCAGCAGAGACTGTGAGAGAGAGGGCAAGAGTCATGTCACGCGACAGAGAATCTATCTCTAGCTCTGCAGGGTAAGAGCCTTCTACATCATCACCTCACAGATACACATGTCGATTGCTGGAGATGTACTTCGAGCGCGTAGCTGTATAAGCGTGCCAATGATATCGAGCAATTTGGTGCTTGCGACGGATCCTATTTGCCTAGGCTTGATAGTGCATGCATCGCTTCACTGTGGTCTATGTGTTGCACTTTGGTCTTTCTACCCGAGGTCAAGGTACCCTGCGTTCGTGTTTAGCAGTACGACTGATGCGCGCTCTTGTGTAAGCGCTTTGCACCCCTCGCGTTTCAAACTATGTCTCTGTTGGAATCTTGCGCATTCACATGTGAGCAAGTCGAGTGGTGTTGGTCTTGCTGACATACAGATGTTTAGCAATGCCGTTTCACGCGCCAAGCTGTCCTTAATCGCCACAGTGAGTTGACAGATGTGTGTGTTCTCGAGCTCACGGCACCGTTTCTAGCCACCACAGGGTGTAACATCTTGCACTGTTGCTGTTTATTTCTTGTCATACAGGATGAGTGATACAGAGTCTCTGCATCCGGGAGGCAGTCACTCAACAGGTGGTGAATTGAGTATGGCTTCAACTCACTCTGCGTATGCCGCTGGAGCATATGCTACTGGCAGACCTGTACCTCCTGTAAGTGTCTTGATCGATTCGCGATATGTATGTCTGCTGTTTATACGTGCTGTACGTACGATATTGCCGCCTTGATACGTAACTGTCTGTTATCAAGCCTGCATCACGAGGATACATGGCTCACATTCTACTAGCTGTAGTAATAGATGCTTGACAGATTGTTACAGTACAGGCGCAAGCGACAACTGCGGCTGGCAGTTTTCTTGTGCGTACGCGTGCATACTGTGATTCTCACATCCTGCTGTGCGACTAACACTACTCTGGTACGCGTAGAAGGTTGCACTTGCGAGGCGGCCTCATTTCTGGTCATGCATTGAAGTATGCACTGTCACTCACAGCGACGCTTCGTACGCTTGTTCATTCGTCTGGTTGGTGTGTCGTGCAGCCATCCATGTTCATCGCCGAGGAGTAAACACTTGCAAGCATGCGCATGCATACACACTGTGGTGTTTGGCCCCTATGCGAACTCCAGTTGTATGAAGCACTACACAGGCATGATGGTATACAGGCAATCTGTACATGCAAACGCTTGCGCAACTATGTGACAAGCATTCTGAGCGCGACCGCAAAGACAGCTAAGCTCGCTACATCTCTCGAGGCTGCACGTGCTTCACGAACAGACTTTAAGCTGATCACACCACCAGCAGCAACAGCTACAGCTACAGTACGTACATCTACAGCAGCAGCAGCAGCAGCAGCAGCAACTCCTACGAGCTACTATGTCATGCTATCTGAACATGCTACACCGTCCACTAGGGATCGTTGTATCAGTACACAGCGTGCATGAGCATGCAAGCTACACTCTCAGGACGCTGGCGCACAACGAGACTGCATGCTGCAACGATGAGCACTGCACGAAAAGACTGAATCACACGACTCGCAGTTCACGACTTGTAACACTACACCGTGACGTTCTCCACGAATGAGTGTGCACACTGATAACATACATGTGAGCTACGCTGGACTGCGCGAGGTACAGATACACGCAACGCATCAGGCAGAAACAATCAGCGATAGTACGAGGCCACAGCGCGCGACACCAACACAGTCACTGTGTGCGTGCGCACACGCGTCACGTGCAAAGCAAACACACGCGCAATGGCGCAAGTCTGTGCAGGATCAGCATCCACCTTGCAATCAACAGCAGCGAACCAACAGCACAGCCACTACTATAGACAGAACAGAACAGAGAAGAGCAAAAAACAATGGGATGAATGGCGAGGGGTTGCAATGCGCGTGCAAAACAAGGGAAGAGATGCAGCATGTACAGAGAGACAACAAGAAGGAAACGTGCTTCACTTTCTTTTCTGTTACACAGGCTGCAAACAACAGCGCAGCACAGCTCTGTAATGGCACATCAGACCAGGGGGATTGGGCCTCCTTGTTCCTTGGCGAGACAACACAGTGCACACGAGCACGCCTGCACCCTTACGACACGCACCACACACGCCCCCGCAGCACAATGCGCACTGACTAGCGTTCGCATCAGCACAGAGACATGGAAGCAAACGAAGGAACGCAAGCTCAGCACGCGTCGCAACAGCTGAGTCGCTGTGTGTCAAGCTACCAGGACGCGCGTAGCTGACACTCGAGTGCCCCGAGGCCTAGTGTGTCGTTTTGCTTTCTTCAGCGTTGCTCAAAGGCTCTCAGGGCGGCTGCTTGTACACTACAACTAACAGCAACAGTCAGTCCTGTTGCGATATACTGAAGAGCAAAGTGCGTGCGACATACTGTGTACTCTGTTCGTGGTCACCACAGCACCGCAGAAGCGAGCGCAGTTTTCTTGTGTGTTCTCCAGAAGAAGCAGTAACAGCAGCGGCAGCACACTGCAAGCGCGCGTATATCAGAAGCTTGAGCACCAGTTCGTCTTTGCCTGTGAATGAATGCTGTCGTTCTTGTTGCGCTGACATTGCGTCAATACCATTCGTCTGACTCATCAAATTGCTGCCAATATAATGCAAGATTCGCTTTCGTTAGCAGTGTATGTCGCGTCTGCTTTATTGCACTGCTGAACAGCAAGACCTGGTAGGTCGCCGAGCTTCTGCTGCCGTTCTTCGTGGACGACACGCATTCGACGACCTCCAAAAAAGAGCGCGGCACAATCTCGTTTTGGTCCACCCTTCATCCCCGACATCTCAATCAGACTGAGCAATGCTGACATGAGCGCATTGCTCGTGTATTGCTGAGCTGCAACACACTCTGGTGTATTGTCGGTCAGCAATCGCTGCAGCTTCACACACTATGGCACGTTCACAGGACAGTGCCCGGTCAGGACAGGCGCACACGTTGCCTGACCTTGTCTTGCTAATGTCAATCACTTCTCTCTGCTTGCCCTTCATGCGTACCTCAGCTGTGAGGAAAGATCGCGAGGTGCCATTGTTCAGTCTAGTCGCATCAGTCTGGACCCAGCTTATCCGGCCTGACCATAAGGTCGCGCTTCTAAAGAGATACGCATCTTTGCTCGATCAAAGCTTTTGGCCACCTGCCGCGTTCAACGCGCCAGGGGGATCCGACAGCGCGCTGTTCGAAAACTTGCAGCTGTATCCACCAGCCATCTGACAGTCATCTGCACACAAGATCCCTGCTAATGCTGACAGCCATGAAGCTCTGGCTTGGGAGCGTGCTGTGCTTGCTGCACGTCTTGCAGATAGCATCATTTCTAGCTGCACCGCATCGGTACTCTGCAGCTGCTATAGCAGCATGTAAAGCGTGTAGAAGGTGAGCGGCAGCAGTCTCGTCTCCGATCGCTTGTTGGGTGTTGCCCAAAATGGCATCGCTGGCGAGAAACGTCTTTCTAAGGGCGTGCAGCAATACCTGCGCCATAGTAGGCTTTTGCACACCTCACATATGTCTTGATATGGGCAACAGTCGGGCTACTTGCCTTGTTAGAACATAGTGCACATTAGCACTCGTTTTCTGTCTCAGCACCGTCAGGCCATGCATGAATTCACCACTTCTTTGCACATAGTTTCTAGCATACCGCATGACTGGCAAATCTTGCTCACATTCAACTCTATATCATCCCTGTTATATGCAGACAACGCAGTACCGAGCCGCAACAGCATCACAGACGATTACTATGCAGCACACACAGAATGTGCACAGCAGGTAGCAGCACAACACCAGCAACAGCGACAGCAGCTGCTACTAGTACTGGCACATCTAGCACAGATAAGCCAAAGAAAGCGCCTCACGGACACGCTGCAATGATGAGCAAAGGAGACCCGAACTCTTTTGTCCAAGGAGAAATGCGTGGCGTTGCCATGAAGCTGCACACACGCGATCAAGCCCCTAAGGAGGGGCAGAAGGAAAATAAAGGGAAAAAGTTTTCTGAGTGGAGCCCGAGCCGAGCAGGCTACCTGCAGTTCTTGGCTGACTCGCGCCTCGTCTACAGCGCATTTGACGCTGCAGTGGCCTCCCGCAGTGAGTTGAGCGAGTTCCGCAACACAGGCCTTGAGCGCACAGCTGCGCTTGACAGCGACATTGCATGGATGCTGCAAACGTATCCGTCCGAGCTCGGTAGTGCTGCACCTGAGCCAACAGCGCGAGCGCAGAAGTACGCAACGTTTCTGGCAGAGACTGTACAGAAATCCCTCCCTGCGTTTGTCTGCCACTTCTACAACCACTACTTTGCGCACACTGCTGGAGGCCTCATGATTGGGCGCAAAGTTGCAGACATGTGCCTAGATGGCAAGCAGTTAGCCTTCTATCAATGGGAAGGTGGGGACGTTAAGGCACTCCTCGAAGGTGTCCGCATCAAGGTAAAGCAGCTCACGTATTCCATTGCTTGCACTGCGCACGTTGCTTCTGTGCATCTATGTTGTGTACGCGCTTGCCGCTTGAACTCTCGTAGCATGTGATCTACACTCAGCTTTATGCGATCTACACTGTCGCCACATCAAAATTTGGACACGGGCGCCTGACATATTCATAATGGATTGCCGGACAATAGACGCGGTGTCGTGGACAGTAGACGCAGGTGTAGATCGATCGCGCTTGCACGTTCAGAGCTTTAGGCACGCTTCAGGATTGCTATACGAACTGTAACGAGCCTGCCGCATTGTTGAAGTCGCGTGAGTGGACCACTACCTCGCTCGTGTGTCATCGTACTGAAGATGGCGTTATCGATGTCTTGCTTGTTCTCTGTATCCTTTCTGTGCGCATGTGGTCAGATTGATGCAATGGCTGCGCAATGGAGCAGAGAAGAGAAGGATGAATGCTTGAATGAAACGCAGCGAACATTCATGTACGGCGGTGGTCTGCTGTCCTCAATCACAAGCAGCAAAGCATAAGCGAACATGCAAGCGAACATGCGCTACTATCACAGTCGCATCAAGCATGCAGTGTAACGATGCATCTATGATGTATCTGCAAGGCAAAGCTCAACATACGACCATGCTGCTCAGCGCAGACAGTACGCTATGCAGACAGTCTCATGCGCGAAAGAACATGCAAGCTAAGCGGTCTACCACCTGACTCATGTGCGTGACAGTCATGTGCTGAATCGCTGACACAGCGGCCTGCAGGACACATAATACTGGGCAAACACGTGCGCAGCTCTGAAACGTCATTGACTGAGTACCGGTTAGAACTGTCACGCGCTAAGCATACTCATGGTGTGACACACTACTCGGTGCGTGAGGCACTGTGTGCCGTTCTCTGTACATAATCTGTAGCTGACCGACGATGAAACGGCAAGAGAGAGCGCATGACTCAGGCCTTTCATCCCACAGATGCTTGACGGTTATCTTGCTCTGACACACACGCATGCAGCAATATGCTGACGATTTCTGCTGTAGTTGCCGTCAGTAGCTAGTCTTGCGCAGACACACTCTGTTGCGCGCGCTAAGGGAACATCACTTCTGTTGTGATTTGGACTGTACATGACGAGCGAGGCTGTGCTTTTTGGTCACGACACTTCAGCGAGCGACAGAGAGACACGGAGAACAGGAGAGAAGCGCGCTTGTCTTAGGCGCGCATGTGGTGTGCAGCAACAGCAATAGAGTAACTTGATGATAGAGTCGCAACATTGACGTGCATCAGCTTGCGTGTTATTCCAATGATGTTGCGATTGCCGTCTGCGATGACCGGACCTTGGTCTGTTGCATGTGTCGTCACGTGATACGTCCCCAGGTGCGCGAAGTGCCTCATAGTCACGATGACTGCCGTTCAATCTGCCATGTACAAGAACTCTCAAGGCTTGTATAGATGTCTCTCGGAGCGCAAGTAGCCCCTTCAAGTCAGTGAGCCAGTTACTAACACGTCATCGTACTGTGGCTTGCCCTAATCGAACAAGTCTTTTCTGATGTTCTCTAGTGTGTTCATGAGGTCGCGCCACGTGTCCTTCATCGAATCCACAACGTCCCGGGTTTCTGCTGTCGTGGACTTGTATTGAACCTGTTTGCTGCCGTTTACACTTTGACCGGAGGAACCACCTCCTCGAGACGAGGGTCTGAACGGTGTGAGCATAACACCTATCAAGCCTGTAACCGTGGCTCCACCGACATACAGTGCAACGCCCGCAAGTAGCCCTCCGAGATGCCCCCAATTATCTACATTGGGCATGACACTACTCTGCAATAGGGAGAGCACCATACTCTGCATGAATCTGCCCCACAGACCAGGAGGTAAACGAGAGTGGTTGACCAACAGCCACATGCCGAGCGCGCCGTCGAGACCAAAGATCGCTCCTGAGGCGCCGACCGCTTGTGCTTCTGGGCGTACGTTTGCTGACAGCGCAAACCCCGCCGCACCAGACAGCAGATAAGTTATGATCATGCCTGTAGAGCCAAACGTCTGTTCCGCAATGGGCCCGATCTGTGACAGTGCATACATATTTGAGGCCCAGTGTGCGACGCTGCCGTGCATGAAAATGGCTGTAATGTAGCGGTACAGCTCACGGTCGCGGGGTTCGTAACCGTAGTCGCTGTCGTCAGAAGCGGCTCTACAGAATCGATGCGTTGTGCCAGGTTCTCGCAGTTGCCAACCGAAGCATGCGGTTGTGATCGCCAAAAGGCCCACTGTCATTGGTGACTCAGACAATCTCAGTGACTCCATTCTACGGCGTGAAGGAGGTCACAGATCAAATGCTGCTTGCTGCAACGTGTGCCTCTGCTGCTGTTGATTGAGTCGCAGGAGCCGTACTCAGTGCCCGGGGGGGTGATGCCAATGCAGTGACACCACGCAGCAGTGCAGCAGTGCTAGGGTCAAACAACCATAGAATGTTGCTGTTTGTGCTGGGTGTGTGTGCCAACGTAATGCCTACAGCGATTTGACAGGTTTTATGGTGATTGTTTGACCAACAGAAGCACAGCTGCCTTGCTCCGTGAAACGCCACAAAATAAGCCGAAACAAGCCTGAGACATACCAGATTCAGCGAAATCGTTGTGTTCCGCTCTCGATCTTTGATCCTTGAACAACATCACACAACAGCGACGCACAGTGTAGCAGAGCATCGAAGTCGGTGCACAGATGGCACCATCTCCATCCCTGCAGGACCAGATCAAAGCAGCTCTGGTTCAGCAACGACCTGCCTCACTTGGCATAGGGCTTGACTGGCAGCTAAATGTGATCAAGCAGCTTATACGGGAGGAGCTGTACGAGAGTGCTGCACTGCTCTGCGCGTTCCTGCCTGCTGCCGCGTGGGACAGCGGAACAGACCAGGGGCGACCAGCTGCGCTATTGGGGCATGCCTACAGCGGCCTCCAACAACCAAACCGAGCTGCGGTATGTACATGGGGTGCCTGTCGTGTGCCCACTTAATTGCAAATCGGGAGACAGACGACATGCGCGCATCCTGTAATATGTAGATCGCCGCACATTGATTTGTCTGGAACGCCAGATACTTTACTTGTACATGACAGCCAGGTACTGGAACATGTTTTGGATAATTTGCTCTGTGTCGTGATGCATGCATTGTGACAGCACTGGTTCGAGCAGGCAGCGCGACGCAAAGCAGCTGGACACAGGGGTGCATCATCACAGACACAAGCAAGTCAATCGATCAACATCAAAAGCGCTGCATCAACAGCAAGCACAGGTGCAGATGTCGCAGCTGATGGCAGTGGATCAGCAGTCACAGAGGCTCTTGAGGAGGCCAGGCTGCAATTACAGAAGGCCAAAAGCCTCATTGCTGCAGGGTAAGACTTGTGTGAAACACATATATCGACATGCATAGGCTCAGTAGACACGCTGAGAATGTATGTGCGCTATGGTGATGGCCGCGAGCAAAATACTATGTGAGCCCAGGCGAGTACCTGTGCATTTGGTACGTGAAGTGTGTAGCAGTGCGCGTGGACACTAGCCGACATGCTTGCAGATTGTTCTGATGCCGTATGTATGTTTCTCATCTGTTTATAAGGGAGAAGAGCCAGCCGATGAAAGATCTGGAAGGGACGAACCCATTCGCACGTACAGCAAGTATGAATGCGACACTTGGGCGGCTGTATCAGTCTACGGGCAGCAAAAAGGCGATCAGTGCCTTCAAGTAAGTGTATAACCTTAGCTGTAGACAGAGCTCGAGGGATGCAAACTTGACTCGCTATGCATCGCAGTGTGATGTGTATGTGCAAGTAGTTCTGCGCGCACTCATGCATCAACGCAGCGTATGACTCGCAAGTATGCCTTTTATACGAGAACCTCATGACTCAGTCGACCAGTGACTCCGGTGTGTCCAAATGCATCGACTGTGCAATTGTAAGTGTACGGCTGCTCACGCAGAGCAGCAGATACTTGAGCTCTCAAAGCGACCTACATTTTTGCTGCACTGTGCACTTGTACAGGCAGGCGTTACGACAGAACCGTCATGCGATTGAAGCAGTCCCACTGCTGATAGAATTGGGCACCCCTGAGCATGATATACTATCGCTGCTTGAACCAAAACCGCAAACCAGCAAGAAACCTTCATTGAATATAGGCACCACACCGAGTAGGAGCAGACCGATACCTGGTAGTGAAACTAGCATGGCTACTCAACAACAGCAGCAGCAACATACACCTGGACCCGGACTGAGTCAGCAGCAGTTCAACAGAGGCAATGTGCAACAGCAGGTAAACTCAGCCGAACACGTCTCTAGACCCCAAAGCCACTTCAATATGACAGGCTACATATAAGTGGGTCAGTTGCTAGCAAAGCTGTATTGACATGTCAAAGAACGCATTGCAGCAGAGAAGACTCAGTCGCTGAAGTGCGTGCCGTGTTGAAGATTATGGATGCAAACGATTCACATTGACGTCCTACTTTCAATCCCGATGCGTTGACAGTCAAGTGTCACGGCACGACGCTGCGCACGCGAGGCTGCATGCGCCTAAGTATCACTGACTGTGACGTGTGATGTGATGTTATTCGTGCACGTATATCATTGTTGATGCAGAAGCAGCAGCAACAGCAGCAGCAAACTTTACAAGAGAAAACATCGACTGTCACAGGAGCAGCATTGAGTAGCGAGGAGCTGAAAGCGCAGCAAGCACTCATACTCTCACTCAGAGTGTGGATCAAAGGTAATAGAATTAGCTGGTTCGTAGCGCTCCAGTCAGCAGATTGTTTGCGCCAAAGCTAACATGGCATTATATGCACATGACAGTATGCTGCTCCAAGACATGTTTCGAAGTACTCGCAGACATGTTCGGCAAGATTACACGTTGAGCTACGAGGTCTACTAGAGTCCTTTTGACAGCGCCCCTTGCAACCGTTGCCTTGTCCGCGCCTAGGGCAACAGCACTAGAGTCCGGAAGCATCATGCATGAGCCAAGCGAGGCTTGTACTTGAATCCCTAGCGCTTTGCAGTTTCCTTCTGAGCTATGCTTGTTTGAGGGTGTTGCAACAGCGGCAACATGCAGCAATGTGCAGCAATATGCAGCAATATGCCTTGCATACGGCAGCTGTTCTGTTTTTGCTGATGTCAGACTCGCCTTTGCGTAGAGCTTGTGCGTGTGCTACCTGACTTGCAGCATGCTGCATCATCTGATGCTAGCACGCACCTTGTTGTAAGCTGGCAACATGCGACCGTTGACTCGACCTGCAAGTCATGAGGCAAAAGCTTAGTTCGAGTCTGATGTGACCCATACGTTGAGTAACATGCTGTTGCGCATCTGACTGTCGACATCTCATCCCGATGTCAACGCATGCGTTGACATTTCTTGTACGCAGGTATGATAGCAGCACTCAATGAGCAGCCAAAAATAGCACAGCAATGGTACAGAGACTTGCACAAGCTACACAATGGTCACTGCATACCTGCTATCCTTGGTCAAGGTAATACTGAGATTATGCAGTTATGGACTTGACAGCGAGAACATGTAAGCGCACGTATGGCACAGCGTTGTGATTTCACGGGGGTCATCTGATGTTCTCGATGGATGTCATGAGCCAGCATTGTGTGCTCCTATGGCAAGAACATGCTATCACAGTGCGCCCCTTGTCCGGTGCGCGTGTGTTCCTTTACACATTTTAGAACTTAATCGGTCCAGCTTGATCGTGAAGACAAGAGAAATGTCCACAGTGTCGTACTCTCTTTGGCCGTTGAGCTGCAGATAGTGTATGCTGTGAGGGGCAAGAGCACTCGGCGCTTCACGTCGAGCTGGAGCAAACCTCATGCTCTTACATATGTATCATGCTGCAATATGCTGCTCTTTACTGTTTTCTGTAGCTCAATCTCACCGATAGACTCACATGCACAAATGTTGCGCGAGCATCATAAGTTCATCTTGTGTTTTGGCTTGCGCTTGGTACCGATGCAGTACGCTCTACTACCGTTGCGGTATGTCTGAAGTCAGAAATATGTCTTGTGTTTGGCATGTGTGTTTCCGTGTGTGTTGTCACGCCTTGCCAGGGAGGGCTCAGCTGGAAATGGAGCGGTTCGCTCAAGCAGATACGACCCTGAACCAAGTAAGCAAAGCATGAAGAATATCACTGCGAACGAATATGTGTGGGCCAATATACGCAGAATGCAACCATGGCAGCAGTAGTCGAACTATGGTCACGTGAACCCCTTGCTTGTGATGCTCATGCCCATGTCCGGATGTGCGTCCATGGAGGTTCCTGCATCTCATGAGAGGCATGTGCTCATGCAGGTAGAAAGGAATTAATGTAACCTTCCAGCAGTCTCTAACTTGTAGAACACTTTGAAACATATACGCAAGCATCTTCGAAACGCTCCCACAGGGCGTGTACGTACACCGAGATGTACCGTGTGTCCGCATGTCCCAGTGTGTCAACTACACAAATAGGCACGACTGTCTCTGAGCGTCTATGATCGACACACGCCAATGGTCTGGATGAATGCTGATGTTCACGTATACGCACATGCGTTGACTGTATCTACCAGGCAGCACTATGCATGCTGATGTTGACGTATACGCGCATGCGTGTTGGAATCATATAACAGGCAGCACAGTTAGACAAGCATAGCATGGAATGCCTGCAGTATCAAGCAGCAGCACTGCATGGCATCTGCTGTAGCATATCAGGACCCCTGAACAATAGTGCTAACAATGCAAGCACGGCAGGTGTAACGGTTACACCCCCCTTGCCTGCTGCTGTGAGTGCTGGGGCAAGGCTGAATGCTCTAACTCACAGGCTCATGAATATATACTCAGACAGGTATGCAGTCATGATCATACAGCTAGCACATCGCATTGCTCTGTTTTCACATGTCGCCCTTGTATCTCCTCATGTGCGTGTGTCTGTGCATGCATTAATGTACCTGCGAGTGTGTAAACATGTGTAGTGCACACACTGCATGTGCATCTATCAGTACACCAACCAAGCCTGCACAGCGTAAGGCTAGGTTTACATCGACAATTGCAAAGGTTGCGTTGATTCAATCTGCCGTGCTGGATGACCTCACTGGTGTGCTTACGTCATATCATCATGTGTTTGTAATTTCCATGCGTGTAACTCAGGCCAGAGCCATGGATAGCAGCAGCACTGTATGCAGATGCCTGCCTTGCGAAACCAGAGGAGCGAGACATGAAGGTGCGTACATCGTGCATCATGTGATATGACCTAGAACAAATCATTGGATGACGATCTATCTGCAAGCCGCATGCGTTGGGTGCAGCTCATGATCACTCGTTGATGCTGTGTCTGCATCATGATTTTATGTTTAAATATCGATTCGCTGAGTGTTCAGTAAGATCCTCAAACTACAGATGCTTGACCCACGAAGCGGTACGTCAACGTTTGCATGGTGTAATCATGTCTAGAGGGTCGTACTGCCTTCAAAGGCTATCTAGGCTGGACGCTCAGCGTGTGCTAACAGTACACAGTAAGACAGAGCTGTAACGTGACATCTGCTTGACCCAGTCGTTTGTTTCTGTGCATGATGGTTTGCAAGCGTCGAGTGCGCCTATGCAATGTGCAGTCTTGTAGGATTGCCGACTCAAAAGCATGGTTGCTGAGATAGGTTCAAAACACCTGCAAGCAAAACAAGTCCAGCATGTCTTCTCGACTGCTCTCATCAACAGCTCATCCACTTGCTGACGTGTAGTCTTGTATTGCATACACCTTGCTGTCATCATGTGCAGGCGATGCTGTTCCTTGAGAGAGCGGTCAGGGCAGATCCAACAAATGAGAGTGCCCTGCTCTGGGTCGGCAAAATGCACCTCAAGTACGTCATCTGTCTTGTAGCATGGCGTAACGTACAAACTACCCCTATGCATGTGTCATCAAGAATGCGAAGTGTATGGCTGACGCTTGTTTGAGACTTTGATACTTGGGTTCGCCAAACATATGCTTTGTCGCTAAGAGACGCAAATGCAGCAAATGCAGCAAATGAGCCGCGACTCTATTTGCTATGAACGTTGGGCATAGACGCGCTTCCAACAAATCATGTGGCATTGGTCATGTGCAAATTGGCTGCGGGAACTTAAACGCTCAGCATTCGAAGATGGCCTTCTCTTAGCGCAGTGTCCATGCTTCTGCAACACTCAATTCAACAAATGCAATCTCGCAGCCCCTTCCTTTAGAGATGCACGGACTCTTGCCGTGCTCGAAGATATGCAGAGCCATTGGCGCACACGGCGCTTGGCTTTCGCAGTCGATACTGCAGTAAGCACACGTTTGATTTGACTTTGACGTTGTTCATGATCAGGGCTGCGCGACTAGAGGAAGCTCTTGCTGCATACACGGCTGCTTCAGCCAAACGCAAGGTACGCGTGTTATGATTCTTATCATGTGCAAGATGTCATAAGCCGGTAACTCATCTTAGAGTCGGTACATGCCCATGCAGCACACTCGTGTTTCATATGGGTGTTAGCCACAGCCGCTAGATATGAATGTCTACGCAGTATGACAGGGTGCGACTCTTGGCGTCCTATCTGCTCATGCAGTCTCACTCTTTGCGATGTATGTATGGATAGTGTCGTATGCACCAATCTGCAGCGACAGTGTTACGATCGCATGGTAGTGAAAGCAAGCGAGTGTGTAAGCGCGAGCGTGTCGAGCGTTGGGCAGCTTAGCAGCACGTGTAAGAAGCAAGCAACAGCATGCGTGATCCTTGCCACTTGTGATGTCGTAAGCTGGTGTTTAGCAACTTGATGCAAGCAGTTGTTTGTCGCTCGATGCCTTCTTGTTGTTCACAAGCTGACACAGTGCGCTTACGCCTGCACTGACCTGCATGTCCCCACAGAACGCTTATATAGGCAGCCACAAACCTTTACGATGACCATCATCGATTTTGCGAACCTGTGTCATCACTGCAGTCTGAGCTGTGGTTCGTTGACGATATGCACTCGGACCCGTTTCACCGTCACGAAAGGTTCGTCAATCGTCATTTCTGCTGTATTGTTTGCTATGCTGTGTGATGCTGTACCTTTGTGACTATGCAGAGTTTAGCAGCAATCATAGGCATCATTGAGGTGCAGCTAGCATCCAAGCAGTGGGACAAAGCGGGCGTTAGTGCGAAACAGGTCAGTCAGTTTGTCACCGCAGTATCTGTGTATCCTCTGTTATCAGTCAGATCCAAAGTGTTTCTTTGCGTCACGTCTCTATACTAGAGTACTTCTATGTAAGCGAAAGAGAGTGACACGTGTGTCGGCACAATATCACACAGCTGCTGTGCACGGAAGAATCGATGAGAATACACATGCATGCAAATATATGTGCTGACCTTCGAGAGCAGCAAACAGATTCGTAGCTATACATCGCTAGGCTGCTGAGCGCACAAGGGTCACACACTTAGCTACACTGCTGTGCGACCAAGCGATGTCGTCTCAACTTGTAGCCGCCTCGGTGGTCAACCGTGTACACCTGTAAGATACAGCAGCGCAGGATACCAGCGGAGTGCTTCTCATTAACTATGTCGTCTCAATGCCAACATCTGCGTTTGTGAGCGTGCAGCACTCACTTGTCGGATCAAGCCTTGTTGTCACGTCCTCAATCGACATCTTCGAATCTGTAGCGCAGGTTCATGATTACATTCACAGCAACACATGCAACACTCGTTATTGTGCAATGAACCGTGTTGTTGTAGGCAGTTAAGCAGTACCCTAATAGACCAGAACCACTGGTTGCTATGGGCCGTGTGCTTGCTGCTGCTGCTACAGAGAACCCTAACAGCAGGTGCGCATACGCATATTCACTCAGATGCTGTTCACGTATGTGCATATATGGACAAAGGTTTTGTTGCTGACCGCGTACCGCTAGCACGCATGCCCGTGTGTGTACAGCACCGGTCGTCGTACACACCACGTGCACATAATTAATCATTGCTCACGAGTGATTCTTGCACAATGCGTACTGCTCAGCGACGGAGCATGCACGCTCGCTCGAGCCCGCAATGTGGTCATGCGTTCGTTGCACTATGTCAGCTGGATTTATCTTGTATTGTGCTGCCCTACGTCGAAAAGTGTTGCATTGCCGCTCAACATTCTTGGCCAAGACGTGTCAGTGCTTGCAATGACGAAACCCTGATGGTGCATTCTTAACGACGAGTCTGCACGTGGAGTCTATGTAATCACTTGGTAGCCAATATGAGAATATCGTTTCTATGACATTCGTCTCTATGTGTGTCATGCGTATCGTGTATATCACAGTGAAGCAGGGCGAGCAGCTAGGGCATACAGAGCAGCGCTTGCTATTGACAAGTAAGCACTGAACACGCAGTTGCACTGACTCACTGCGCGCTCCAGTGTGGTAATCATCGCGTCCAGCGATGAAATGAGCAACAGTCAGCAGCGTTACTCAGACAAGACGACATACGAAATGGACCTGTCATGCTTCTTACAAGATTGGCTTGATGCCTGTGCGGCACTTGCATGAATTCAGCCTCGTAGAGCGTACATCGGACGCTTAGTGATGCCTGCATCCAATCCCACAATGTCATCGTGAGACAAGTGTTTTTGGGTGTTGATGTCTGATGGTTGTCATCAGGTTCCATGCACCAGCAGCAGTGGCACTAGCAGACTGTCTAACAGTTGCAGGAGAGCATCAGGAGGCAATCAAAGTGCTGCTTGCTGCTCATGAAGGCAGAAGGTAACAACCAAAACATATACGCAAACTTATATGAACACATCAGAGGGTTATACGTTGCGGTCACCTTCGCAGCCTGCGTGAGGATCAGAAGCCGCACTTGCGCGTGGGCTTGAACAAGTGTTGACCAGCCCAGTCGAAAAAATGAAATGCAACGAGCAGTATACTGTGTAATGCTACGAATGTTTCACGCGCACTGTGAGGGCAAGTGCAATCGACTGTCAAGCGGATGGGTGCGCATGCTTACACAGTTGGCATGTAGCGTGCAACACATTGCACGAGTTGCTGCTGCGCCTATTGGCATGCCACGCTTTGCATCCATCTGCCCTCACACACACCAAGCTGTCATACCGTTACAGCGCATGTCAAGCCGATTTCTTCTGTCTTGTATAGCGTAGTCGTTCGTGCAGCACGTTGACTGCATTCCCACTTACTCATACAGCGTACATACAGCGTACTCAACTCCGATCCTCTATTTTTTGCACAAGACAATGCAGAGATATTGGCGAGCTGCTATCAACTCTCTCTTCTTTTGCATTACATCACCTGTGCGATAGACGATAAACTTGATCTGCTTACACTGCGAGCCTGCACGAGACATGCCGTCCTGTTTGTCTCATATTGCTTCTGCCATCATTGTTGTCTTATCGATTTTGCTGTTATTGTCGTGCATGTCACAGTCGTGAGAAGGATCCAGATATGTTGCCAGCGAAGATTGGAGAGGCTTATGCTAGTGCCACTCAGTATACAGAGGCGCTCAAATTCTTTCATCTTGCAGCAAGGTATGTTATCTTTCCAATCCTTTTCCGCCCGTAACATTTGTCCCGAGTATGCCATTGACAAGTCTTTTTCGTGACTATGGAAATTCATGATGGCTGCAGTCCCCACTTTGCCTATACGCACTATGAGCAGTAAACAGCACTCGCACTTATGTCCGTCGCAGAAATTGGAACAAGAGTACAGGTTATGGCCGCTGCGCAAAGTATAGCTACGTTACATTATACATTCTAGACGAGTGCCTCTTGCATCTCAGAAATTTGATTGCGCGTCTTGTGCGCTCAGTCGAAGCGTGCATACGGAACTAATCGACACAGTCAACGTTCATTCGCTCTCAGTGGTAGGTTGTCGATCCGCTTATTACGCGTGCACCAGCGATGTTGCGAGGCACTGCTATATCTCGGCCGCAGGATGTATCAAACGTTTGAATGCTGTTATTACTCATACGTCCTCTCATGTACAACAGGCTGAACCCTCACAACAAGACAGTCAAGGAGGGCATGCGCAAGGTCAACATGATCCTCAGGTGTTACTGCTGCGAATACGAGCGGTCATACATGTGTGGCTGCCAACTCAGACGGCACGTGCCCGCTGTGTCCTGATGCTGTATGCAAGCACCGTGTACACTTGTCAACGCTGTATGTATCCATCATCTCGACATTTGAACGCTGTGTTCAATGATATATCGGCGACAAACTGTCGTGTGCATCCACTATGTCGAGCGCTCTGCAACCAGCGTAACCGGCTTGACGCCACACGTAACAATCGTTTCAGCACGGAAATGCTCGCTGCTTCTATATCATGCATGTGCTTGCTGCTTCGCGCGCCTCTATGTCTCAGCACTTGGAGTCTTGACGTTCGCGTGACACTGTTGTGTACGATTGTTATGTATCGATCTTCATGTGTACTGCAGAGGTTTGGATCCAGATTTTGATGATGAGAACTCAGCAGTGCAAGAGGAGGATGATGACATGAATGATGATGACATTACAACTAATGACAACGATAATGATCAAGACCAAGAAGAGCTTGCTTCAGAGTATGACACAGACTACGCTGATGGGGAACGCCTGCTGCAAGACAGCGACCTGATTGACGATGAGGTAAAACATACCACATAAACGATAGTGCTCGTTTCATACGCTTGATAACAGCAGCGTCACAGCATGTCGTTTTTCAGACGCCTGACAACAGCCGCGTCACACCATGTCGTGTAGATCACGCATATACTACGCAGCATGGCGTCAGCTTGCATGACGTGTAGATCCATAGCGCCAGCGTGCAAGGGGTTGATATCATTGCACGAGATGTTTTGGAGAGCGCTGTCGACACGAATCAGCATCGATTGCAACGTGACTTTGTTGAGCAGTCATGTGCTTCTCATACGAAGGTTTCAGCGCTCAAGCACTACACTGAACGAGCTCACACATGCACTTTTGTGCTGCTATGTTTCACCGTTCCACTGCAGGCGATCATGCTGGACTGAGAGAGGAAGCATCGGTAACACAACGTAGCAATCTGCGGTTGAATGCAGGCCTTGTACATGGATAATCATTCGCTGCAGCGTGTTGTTGCGAGGTACAAGCTCACCAACTATGTAGGGCTAGCACGCTTGTCACGCCGACACAAGCATAGCTCGCAACGGAGCGGATTAAGTGCATGCATCCTTGCAGAGCTGTGACGCGTACAGATGCGTGGATTGCCGCTTCACAAGATTGAACATGCATGGCTGGGAGTGGTGTTGGTTGCAAACAAGTACAGACAGCAACAAGCACCACAGGCCTGACAAGCACAAAGCTCTTTCATGACCACACGTCTCTGATTGATACTGGTGCCACACATTCTATGCATTTGTCGGACTCGGACTCATTTCGTCCCGCAGGCGTTCTCTGACTTACTGCTGTGATGCACTCAGACTTGTAAACATGGTACAGCACCCACTAGTTCTCATCTACTCTCTGCGCATGCGCTCGCTCACACTATCGAAAGACTCGGGAAGCCTGCCATGATCTATCACTTCAATGTCTCACGCAAAAAAGCTCGTCGTCTCAATCTGCAACGGCATGCGCTATATGCCGCAACGAGCACTCATTGCATGCACAGTCGCGCTACTCACCTTTCCAGCATAAGCTCTACCTGTCCTGTCTAAAATCTCTCGCGCCTGCTCGCCAAGCAAATACCTACTAACATGTCACACATACGAAGCCAAGACATTGAAAACAGCAACGCACACACAAACAGGACAAACAGATACATACACGTAGTAGGTGTGAGACCCATCATGTCTCACACCGCTCACCGCGCAAGCAAATGAAGCTCGCTTGCGCACTATCGCGTACAGTAGGATCGATGACCGTGAATACTTGTCTCCAACTATCCACGGCCATCGCTGACAACGCAACATGCTCATGAGGTATTGACGCATGATCGTGAGTAGTTATCTCTAACACCCGCGACCATGGCTAGAAACACAACCTACTTCGAGCACTCTGATGTATTGAGAAATGTGGCGTATGTGGGTGTGTCAAATCTAATGTGCCACAGCGCCTGCGGGTAGGGCGAAGAAAAACACTCATTCAACCCATGTGCTTCGCGATTATCAGCCATGCACCAGTCAATTTCCTCTAGACGTGCCTCCACTACGCGATTGGCTATGCGTGCCCCTCGCACGGTCAACCTACTCGTAATCCACACTCTCTCGCACAAGACCTCTGATCTACACACCAGAGTCCGCTGAGTAGTGACTTTCAGTTGACGGGTAGCAGTTACTACAGGAACGCGGCACCATAAGATGTTCAACTGCTCGACACACGCTCATCCCACAAAGCCGTGGTCGGTGAAGAATCTTGCTTACCACCGTGGGTGTGTGTACAGAGGGTACAGCACAATGACAACAACAAAACCACGGTGGTCTCCTGGTGTGACCAACTGAAGAAAGATTCAAGTTACGTATCAACGCTCTCCGCCTTGCGAACGCTCTCTCGAGTGAATGACAAGGGATCATGTGAACGGGGTTGATCCACATGACTGAACGCGCAACTGTCTCTGACTCAGCCACCATAACAGGAGATGGGTGCAGTGTGACACGTGTCGACTCCTCACATTTCATAGCCTTGTGATACAATTGGGGGGAGAGACTTGACTGACTTTGCTGACTTTGACTGCGGATGTGTGATGCTTTCACTGTCCAAAACTCTACCTACCTCGATGATAACGTCTCGATGAAGAAAGTGTGGCAACCCAATCGAAGCACAGCCTCTGGTCTCGATGATTGGGTTGTGACGCGTAGCGTGTACATGGTAGACTTCATGGTTTGTCAGCCTCGATCCAAACTCGCGGCCCGTGTAGCACCTACAATGAAACACGATTACCAACGCAGAATGCAAACGCCAAGGAACTGTAGGTGTGAGACATTGAAGGTCTCACACCGCACTATCACACAAGCCACTCAAAATGACGCTTTACATGCTTTGGAAGGCTGAAGACATTACGCGCGCTAAGCAAGTGCTTGACAGATTTGATCTGACTGGGTCATGTGCGTACGATATAAAGAGAGGCTTGTGTGGGTGTGTCAGTGTTGCAGTGTGTCACAGCTTCTGCGGGTAGGACTACTGACACATGCATGAGCATGACTCAGATAGTCCATTGCTTCGCGATTGTAAAGCCTGAAGCGTGTCCATTCCAGACACGCTTGAATATGCGAGAGGCTGAGGGTTTAGTGTAAACGTCGTTGTTTACACTCCACCGCCGTTTTCCCTGCATGGGGCTACCGTGACTGACAAGGGTACTGTCAGTCCTGTTACACTGTTACATGCAACAGCAATGAGCATGCATCTCGTCAATGAGACACAGCCCAACCGACAAAACTCTTCACACATTGCGCATGAAGAATCTCATCGATTAGCCCTTTGACGACGCTTGTACGTACTACACGCACGGTGGTAGGGGTTGCGGTTGCTATACAGACGCGGCATCGTCAGATACAGTGGCACATCAAGTCGGTTCGATGCTTCTGATCTTGTTCACCATCGTGAGTGTGTGTACAGAGGGTACAGCACATGACATGCACGATGGTCTCCTAGTAAGCAAAGAGTGAACAACTGCATGAGCCAATGCCCTCCGCCTTTGTTAAAAGGGATCATTGAAACAGGATTCATCCACATGAATGACATGCAATGCTTCTCTGTGCCACCATGACTGGAGATTGATGCAGTGTGACACTTGTTGACTCCTCACAAGTGTTGCCGTATATGTTGAGCATGGTTGATGGATCCTGATGATTTCACGTTTGACTGTCTATGCCGTACTGTGAATGCTGACCCGCTACACTACCTACCTCAAAAGGCGATAAATGATGTATGGCCACCATGCCAGTGTGCGCAGTACGTCCGACTGTTGCCATTTAGATGCGTAGCCTATAGCCATAATGGATAAACAGGCAACGCGCTCTTGATTGCTGTGACGCAGGTAAGTGGTGGTGGTCACACTCCCGAGACCTACGATGACAACAAACAAAACGCATGATCACGACAACAAGCGAACGTAGAAAGCAAGTAGGTGTGAGACATTGACGGTCTCACACCGCACTATCACACGAGCAATTCAAAATGACGCTTTACATGCTTTGGAAGGCTGAAGATAACACGCGCTAAGCAAGTGCTTGACTGATGTGATCTGTATGGGTCATGTGTGTACAATGTGAAGAGAGGCTTGTGTGGGTGTGTCAGTGTTGCAGGGTGTCACAGCGTCTGCGGGTAGGACTACTGACACATGCATGAGCATGGCTTAGATAGTCCATTGCTTCGCGATTGTGAAGCCTGAAGCGTGTCCATTCCAGACACGCTTGAATGTGCGAGAGGCTGAGAGTTTAGTGTAAGCGTCGTTGTTCACACTCCACCGCCGTTTTCCCTGCATGGGGCTACCGTGACTGACAAGGGTACTGTCAGTCCTGCTACACTGTTACATGAAACAGCAATGAGCATGCATCTCGTCGGTGAGACACAGCCCAACTGACAAAACTCTTCACATATTGCGCATAAAGAGTCTCATCGATTAGCCCTTTGACGACGCTTGTACGTACTACACGCACGGTGGTAGGGGTAGCGGTTACTACAGACGCGGCATCATAAGATACAGTGGCACATCAAGTCGGTTCGATGCTTCTGATCTTGTTCACCATTGTGAGTGTGTGTACAGAGGGTGCAGCACATGACATACACGATGGTCTCCTAGTAAGCACAGAGTAAACAACTGCATAAGTCAATGCCCTCCGCCTTGGTAAAAAGGGATCATTGAAACAGGATTGATCCACATGACTGACATGCAATGCTTCTCTGAGCCACCATGACAGGAGATAGATGCAGTGTGACACAGTTTGACTCCTCACAAGTGTTGCCGTGTATATTGAAGATGGGTGAATGAATCGTGATAGTCTGACGTGTGACTGTCTGTGCCGTATTGTGAACGCTGACTCGCTACACTACCTACCTCCAAAGGCGATGAATGATGTATGGCCATCATGCCAGTGTGCGCAGTAAGTCCGCTTGTTGCCATTTCAGGTGCGTAGCGTGCGACCATTACTGATGAACAGGTGACGCGCTCTTGAGTGCTATGACACGGGTAAGTGTTGACCATCATACTCCTGCGACCTACGACGAAGACCAACGTATGATGACGATAGAGAGCGAACGCACAAAGCAAGTAGGTGTGAGACATGATGGTCTTACACCATTCATGCACACGAGAGAATCGGACATATTATAAGCGCTTCTGATGCTGATGACATGATATTACGCAATGCTTGCTCGACTGGTAAAGCTCGAGTGAGAGAATACGATTGACTTGTGCGCATGATATGCATGGCGGTGCGTATGGGTGTGTCAATTGTGTCACAGCGTCTGCGGGTAGAGCCAATGCCCATTGCTCTGTACTTATACACCTGACACGTCCATCCCAGACATGCGTCACGAAGGCCCTTTACTTTTGTCGGCACGCTCCCGAAGGAGTCGCACTTACTTCCCGAACCCTCGTGATGGAGCGATTACTACAGACGCGGCATCGTAAGATCAGTCTCGTCACAAGCGCGACGGCTGATCTTGCTCACCACCTGGGTGTCTGTACAGAGGGCACATCACACGCTCCAGATAGTCTCCTAGTGACAAGCGTACTCGCGTACTCAAGCTGACGCCCTCCGCCCTTGGTGTGAAAGGGGATCATTGAGACGGGATTGTCCACACAACCCTCATTGAGACGAGGTTCTTCCACACAGCTCTTTCCGTGAGACGATCACCATGACAGGAGATGGATGCAGATGTGACACAAGGCGACTCCTCACACCTGATACTGCAAGCATGTGATAATGTGACTTGGTGTATGTATTGAGTTGTGCTTAATGATCGCTGAACCAACCAACATGAGAGTTGAGGGGGCTACCTTTTGTGAAGACCACGGCAATCCCTTGACCAGAGGCACCCGTGAAGCACGCGTGCAGGGCAGCAGACACTTAGTCACTCGTGTCGCCTGACTTGTGTCGTAACATGCGGGTTCGGGTCGCACATCGCTGTAGCTGGAACTCTTTGCGTCTCCAGTCTTGACCTGCTCCTCATCTCATAGACAAGCGTCCAATCAGCTGCTACTGCTGCATGCACAGACAACAAGGAGACAGAAACAAAATACCGTGAGGCGTTGTCTCACTGACAATATGCCACGATGTAGCCCTTGCGCTTGCTGAATAGTGTGTGCTCTGACAAGTGACAAGCTGCTTGTGAACGCTAGTAAAAACCACAGCGCCTTCACGACCACGCCGACAGTAACGTGCACACGACATTGCTCAACTGATAGTAGTCATGGTTGTACCTGATGCCTGCAGAGCCATAGAATAGTCGCACGCTTGATACCACACTGCATTCGCCCCACGGGTTTGAAGACTCCCATGCCTGTCTGCGCCTGCGCTTGAGCAGCTGACGACTGTTACCCTTGCATTGATGCTGTAGACGCCAGACCAGGATGATCAGGCCCGATGTCCCCACAGCCACATGCATGCACACAAGGATACACATCGAGCACACGCAACAACAGACAAACAAAACAGTAGGTGTGAGACGTGATGGTCTCACACCCCTACACGCCAAGCGATGCCTACGCAAGCGATTGGACAACGAGTGTGCGGCGTGTGTGGGTGTGTCAAATGTGTCACAGCGTCTGCGGGTAGAGCCAATGCCCATTGCTCCGCAGTCATCAGCCTAGCAAGTCCATTCCAGACATGCGTCACGGGGGACCAGTAATTCTTTCGAATCAAGAACGTTACGGAACTCGACCTACTTTCCCAGAGCCCCGTGATGGAGCAGTGATTACAGACGCGGCATCGTAAGATCAGCCTCGTCGAAAGCACGACGGCTGATCTTGCTCACCACCTGGGTGTGTGTACAGAGGGTACAACACACGCTCCAGATGGTCTCCTAGTGACAAGCGTAGTCACGTACTCAAGCTGACGCCCTCCGCCCTCGTGAAAGGGGATCATTGAGACGGGTTTCTTCCACACAGCTCTTTCCGTGAGACGCTAGGGGCTTCACCATGACAGGAGATGGATGCAGATGTGACACAAGGCGACTCCTTCGCACAATGAGCCTGCAAGATACGTATTGGCCTATGCAGGCAAACCTACCCGTGGTTTGTTGGGCGCATTTCTCGCATAGCTGCGTTACAGCGACAGTCTCTCTGAAGCAAAGGGCTCTTCAATCGCTGCTGCTGATTGTGAAAACTTCGCAGCTGTGCTTTTGTGTGCGCGCTGCAGCCAGGCTGCTTTTGATCAAATGCCCATAGCGTTAGGAGAGCATAGATATGCCGGCCCTCGTCGAGGTGATTCAAGAGTGTCAACTACATGCGTATGTGCTGCTGCTGCTGCTCTGAAGGTTGCAATGCTTTTTGCTGCCGGCTCCCGTGCCTCCCTGCTGGCAGGGGTGACTTATCAAAAACTGAAAAGGAGTGCAATTCTGCCTAAGCCGCAACAATTGAAAGCGTGCATTCACTCCACCAAGCGCGCTGTAGGCATCAGGAGCTGGTCTGGTGTGCAAAATCAGAACAGGATCTTTGCGCAAGCAGCTACAGAGCGCGCGTACAGACACACAGCGGCGTCATGTCGACTTGGGATGATTTCACCCTGGTGAGTGCTACCGTTTTGTGTTCACAATGAAGTTGTTTGTTGGCGCAATTGGTCAATTTTGCGTGCTTCACACTCTTTTTGCATTCCGTACTCACACAGGCACAGCTACGCGCTGAGGCCAAGTTGCAGGGCATCTACAAGAAAAGTGACGACAGAGAGGAGTTCATCAAGAAGCTGAAGGCTTCTGGGCGCAACCCCGTGCGCGATCCTGACCACCCTGCAAGGTATGACATAATCGGCACGCTCTGATGAGATTCACCGAGCCATGGCTCTAATCCCCACCCTGGCCGTGCTGAAAATGTGATGTCCTGTGTTTTGCCAATGCGTCTGCAGCGCGGCGATGGCAGGATGCTTGCAGAGTCACGATGCCCGCCGCAATGGCCGCGCAGAGGTACTCGGTCGCAGTGAGCTGCCGAGCAACGGGGAGCAGACTGATCGATTGACAAGTCCTAGAGCTCTGAATGCACCTGCTGATGCGAAAGCCGATGCTGCAGAGCATCGCAAGGAAGCAGTCGCCGGTTCAGGTAAACATCGTTTGCGCATGTCAAGCATGCTCGACACCGAGCCACACGTGAAACTTACCACTGACTCTCTCTGTGTGCTTCACGTGTAATCCTTGTTGCAGCTGCGGAAGGAGTGCTAGATGATGCCATTGGTGACTTCTTGCAACAGGGAGCGCAAGACGTTGACTGGTCAGAGTTTGGCTTTGACTTCTCCTCGTCGAACCCATCTAGCTCTCAGCAGAGGCAGCCAGCTGAGGCTGCGGCTGCGAATACTCAGACAACAGCGCCTACGCCCGCTTCTCGTGGTGCCAGAAATGCACACAAGCAGAGCGCCGTTGCACAGAATCCAAAGCGTTGGGCTCAAGGCGCCCGTACTTCTGCGACCAATCCGTTCGTGGCAGACCCTGAGTTAGCTGCACGGCAAGCTCAGCGAGCTCCAGTGTTCAGACCGCTGCTTGTGCCTCCTTCGCCTCCAAGGGCCATCGCTGCTCCTGTCCCGCATCTGGCACATGGACCTCGTCTGGGGGGCAAACAAATGAATGCTGCTCTGCAGCAAAACATGCAGCAAACAGCCGCGCGTTTGGCAGCTGAGAGAGCAGCAGAGGCAGCAGCAGCAGCCGCAGCCGCAGCAGCTGAGGCAAAAGCAGACGCAGAAGCAGAAGCTGCATTAACAGACACAGCGCAAGCAGACACTACTCACGCATCGAATGCGAGTGACAGCCCTCAGCCTGACCAAATTGCTGCTGATCACGCTTCAGTGACTGACGCAGCCTGTGTGTCTGACGCTATGGACATAAGCACAACAGCAGCAACTGGCACGAGCACTGCAGCAGCAGCAGCAGCAAACAGTGACGCTACTGATGCTGACTTACCTAGACTCAGTGCTCAGAGCAGTGACAACGCAGCCGTTACAGGCAGTGCTTCACGACCTATCACAGCTGCTATGGACATTGAACATGCGGCCCCT
>CAXIVC010000104.1:7500-10000 GCA_964035585.1 Polytrichum formosum | reverse complement strand
CCCAATTTATCGATGCCTTTTATTCAAATCGCTTCCTAAATACCTGCTACCCCGAAATAGATCAACATCGAACCCTGTTTTTCATCCCGTCGTAAATCCACCTAAACCGGACCTTTTTTTAATCCGGTCCCAAATAGATGAACATCGTAAATCGATCAAGATCCAGACCTTTTTCCAATCCGGTCGTAAATGCCCGAACCCCCTAAATAGATCAACTTCGATACCTTTTTTTAATCGGGTCCTAAACACATCAAAATCGTAAATAGGTGAAGATGCAGACCTTTTTTTTTATCCGGCCGTAAATACCATCAATTACCAGGGTTTCTGATCGGCACGCGAGTGTGTTCGGTTCCATTCGAATCCGAGGCAAGTGCGTTTCTGCTCCGAAACGAATGAAACCCGAATCCACCCAATACCGACCTCTCGGATTCGTAATACCTGACTGTGTTTCGGATCGAATTAACTAATTCGTACCTTCCGAATTCGTCCATGAACAGATCCTAATCATATACCTTTTTTGTTTTTGAGGTTTAGGGTCCTAAATATATCCTATTCCATACCCATTTTATTTTGCTCCACCCATTTCACTCCTTCGCATCCAATTAACTAACGCCCAGGTTTAACCCTCACCTTCCGAATTCATCCATCCACGAAATAGATCATAATCTGTACCTATTTTTAGTCATGTCGTAAATAGATCATAATCGAATCCACCCGACCAATCGACCGCATTTATACCTAGGTGTGTCTAAATGCATTCGTGTTTAGTATGCCTATTTTCAGTTGGGCCCTAAATAAATCTAAATCCAGACCTCTTTTTTAATCCGGCCATAAATAGATGTGACCCAATCCACCCAATTAATCGACCGGATCAAAACCTAGGTGTGTCGGGTTCCATTTGTATCCGACGCCTATTATTAATCTGGCCCTAAATATATCTAGATCCACACCATTTTCTAAATCCGGTCATGCGTGGATGAAAACCGCAAATAGACAAAGTTTGATACCTATTTTTAATCGGGTCGTACATATATGAAAATCGAATCCACCAATTACCAAGGTTCCGGATTAAACCCCTTAGTGTGTTGAATTCCATTTTGTATCCCACACCCATGTGTTTGCTCCCAAATACATCAGAAGCGAATCCACCCTAGTACCAAGGTTTGGGATTAACACCCAAGTGTGTCGAATTTCCATTTGTATCCCACACCCATGTGTGTTTGCTCCTTAATGAATGACAACCGAACCCACCCAATACCAAGGTTTGGGATTCATACCCAAGTGTGTTGAATTCCATTTGCATCCAACCCCCATTTTTAGTCGGCTCGTAAATAGATGAATACCCAATACCTTAGTGTGTTGAATTCCATTTTGTATCCGAGACCCATGTGTTTGCTCCTAAATGAATGAGAACCGAACCCACCCAATACCCAATACCCAATACCTTAGTGTGTTGAATTCCATTTTGTATCCCACACCCATGTGTGTTTGCTCCTTAATGAATGACAACCGAACCCACCCAATACCAAGGTTTGGGATTCATACCCAAGTGTGTTGAATTCCATTTGTATCCAACCCCCATTTTTAGTCGGCTCGTAAATAGATGAAAATATATGCCTATTTTAAACCGGGCATAAATAGACGAAAACTGAACCCACCCTAATACCAAGGTTGGGGATTAATATTTGTATCAGTGTTGGGTTCTATTTGTATTGGAGACCTATTTTTAGTCGGGACTAGCAGGTGGAGTGAGGGAACCGCGGCGGGCACTAGCAGAATTGTAGCAGAAGTGACTGGGACTGGGACTAGCGGGCGCTAGTCGGGACTGGCGGGGGCGCCGTGGCGACTGGGACTAGCGGGCGCTAATCGGGACTGGCGGGGGCGCCGTCGCGACCGGGACTAGCGGGCGCTAATCGGGACTGGCGGGGGCGCCGTCGCGACCGGGACTAGCGGGGCGCTAGTCGGGACTGGCGGGGGCGCCGTAGCGACTGGGACTGGCGGGGGCGCGGTCGGGACAGGTGGGGGCGGGACAGGTGGCAGAGGGGTTATTTATATCAATTTTATATTAATTTAACTAAATAAAAACTATATATAGATTTTACTTTATTCATTTTTTATACGGGAGGAGGGAGGGGGAGGAGTGACGGAGCAGCGCGGGGAGGAGTGGCGGAGCAGCGCGGGGAGGCCCCAGCGGCTAAGGGGAAAACGTCTACCTGGCCCCAAACTTGAGCAGAGAGACAAAAGCTGACTTGACGGTGGGGGAGGGGCCCTGCGCGGAGTCCCAGAGGCTTATACGTGGGGAGTCGGTTGGAGCGGCAGGGGTCGTGCGACTCGCCACAAGCCAGCGCGAGAAACGAATTGATCCTGAAGCTTGTGGGAGAGGGGTGAGCTGCCTGATGGGCCTTCGTGGCCCGGCCGTGGTTAGCCTTATTTTCCGCGAGTGAAGGGTGAAGATTTGGATCGAAGCGTAGGGGGCGCATCGGGTGGGAAAGTCGAGTGG
>CAXIVC010000102.1:0-23742 GCA_964035585.1 Polytrichum formosum | reverse complement strand
CACACGCATCCGAAAGCCACTTTCATTCATCAAATCACATATTTGTCTTCAACCTTCGTGGTTCATATGGTTTTCACAAACAATGTCACGCCTCCGAAGGCCACTTTCATTCAATAAATCACAAATTTGTGCTTCAACCCTAGTGGTTCATATGGTTTCACAACCAATGTCACGCCTCCGAAGGCCACTTTCATTCAATAAATCACAAATTTGTGCTTCAACCCTAGTGGTTCATATGGTTTCACACCCACACGCATCCGAAAGCCACTTTCATTCATCAAATCACATATTTGTCTTCAACCTTCGTGGTTCATATGGTTTCACAACCAATGTCACGCCTCCGAAGGCCACTTTCATTCAATAAATCACAAATTTGTGCTTCAACCCTAGTGGTTCATATGGTTTCACAACCAATGTCACGCCTCCGAAGGCCACTTTCATTCAATAAATCACAAATTTGTGCTTCAACCCTAGTGGTTCATATGGTTTCACAACCACACGCATCCGAAAGCCACTTTCATTCATCAAATCACATATTTGTCTTCAACCTTCGTGGTTCATATGGTTTCACAACCAATGTCACGCCTCCGAAGGCCACTTTCATTCAATAAATCACAAATTTGTGCTTCAACCTAGTGGTTCATATGGTTTCACAACCAATGTCACGCCTCCGAAGGCCACTTTCATTCAATAAATCACAAATTTGTGCTTCAACCCTAGTGGTTCATATGGTTTCACAACCCACACGCATCCGAAGCCACTTTCATTCATCAAATCACATATTTGTCTTCAACCTTCGTGGTTCATATGGTTTCACAACCAATGTCACGCCTCCGAAGGCCACTTTCATTCAATAAATCACAAATTTGTGCTTCAACCCTAGTGGTTCATATGGTTTCACAACCAATGTCACGCCTCCGAAGGCCACTTTCATTCAATAAATCACAAATTTGTGCTTCAACCCTAGTGGTTCATATGGTTTCACAACCCACACGCATCCGAAAGCCACTTTCATTCATCAAATCACATATTTGTCTTCAACCTTCGTGGTTCATATGGTTTCACAACCAATGTCACGCCTCCGAAGGCCACTTTCATTCAATAAATCACAAATTTGTGCTTCAACCCTAGTGGTTCATATGGTTTCACAACCAATGTCACGCCTCCGAAGGCCACTTTCATTCAATAAATCACAAATTTGTGCTTCAACCCTAGTGGTTCATATGGTTTCACAACCCACACGCATCCGAAAGCCACTTTCATTCATCAAATCACATATTTGTCTTCAACCTTCGTGTTCATATGGTTTCACAACCAATGTCACGCCTCCGAAGGCACTTTCATTCAATAAATCACAAATTTGTGCTAATAGTGGTTCATATGGTTTCACAACCAATGTCACGCCTCCGAAGGCCACTTTCATTCAATAAATCACAAATTTGTGCTTCAACCCTATTCATATGTTAAACCTTCGTGGTTCATATGGTTTCACAACCAATGTCACGCCTCCGAAGGCCACTTTCATTCAATAAATCACAAATTTGTGCTTCAACCCTAGTGGTTCATATGGTTTCACAACCAATGTCACGCCTCCGAAGGCCACTTTCATTCAATAAATCACAAATTTGTGCTTCAACCCTAGTGGTTCATATGGTTTCACAACCAATGTCACGCCTCCGAAGGCCACTTTCATTCAATAAATCACAAATTTGTGCTTCAACCCTAGTGGTTCATATGGTTTCACAACCAATGTCACGCCTCCGAAGGCCACTTTCATTCAATAAATCACAAATTTGTGCTTCAACCCTAGTGGTTCATATGGTTTCACAACCAACACGCATCCGAAGGCCACTTTCATTCAATCAAATCACAAATTTGTGCTTCAACCCTAGTGGTTCATATGGTTTCACAACCAATGTCACGCCTCCGAAGGCCACTTTCATTCAATAAATCACAAATTTGTGCTTCAACCCTAGTGGTTCATATGGTTTCACAACCAATGTCACGCCTCCGAAGGCCACTTTCATTCAATAAATCACAAATTTGTGCTTCAACCCTAGTGGTTCATATGGTTTCACAACCCACACGCATCCGAAAGCCACTTTCATTCATCAAATCACATATTTGTCTTCAACCTTCGTGGTTCATATGGTTTCACAACCAATGTCACGCCTCCGAAGGCCACTTTCATTCAATAAATCACAAATTTGTGCTTCAACCCTAGTGGTTCATATGGTTTCACAACCAATGTCACGCCTCCGAAGGCCACTTTCATTCAATAAATCACAAATTTGTGCTTCAACCCTAGTGGTTCATATGGTTTCACAACCCACACGCATCCGAAAGCCACTTTCATTCATCAAATCACATATTTGTCTTCAACCTTCGTGGTTCATATGGTTTCACAACCAATGTCACGCCTCCGAAGGCCACTTTCATTCAATAAATCACAAATTTGTGCTTCAACCCTAGTGGTTCATATGGTTTCACAACCAATGTCACGCCTCCGAAGGCCACTTTCATTCAATAAATCACAAATTTGTGCTTCAACCCTAGTGGTTCATATGGTTTCACAACCAATGTCACGCCTCCGAAGGCCACTTTCATTCATTAAATCACAAATTTGTGCTTCAACCCTAGTGGTTCATATGGTTTCACAACCAATGTCACGCCTCCGAAGGCCACTTTCATTCAATAAATCACAAATTTGTGCTTCAACCCTAGTGGTTCATATGGTTTCACAACCAATGTCACGCCTCCGAAGGCCACTTTCATTCAATAAATCACAAATTTGTGCTTCAACCCTAGTGGTTCATATGGTTTCACAACCAATGTCACGCCTCCGAAGGCCACTTTCATTCAATAAATCACAAATTTGTGCTTCAACCCTAGTGGTTCATATGGTTTCACAACCAATGTCACGCCTCCGAAGGCCACTTTCATTCAATAAATCACAAATTTGTGCTTCAACCCTAGTGGTTCATATGGTTTCACAACCAATGTCACGCCTCCAAGGCCACTTTCATTCAATAAATCACAAATTTGTGCTTCAACCCTAGTGGTTCATATGGTTTCACAACCAATGTCACGCCTCCGAAGGCCACTTTCATTCAATAAATCACAAATTTGTGCTTCAACCCTAGTGGTTCATATGGTTTCACAACCAATGTCACGCCTCCGAAGGCCACTTTCATTCAATAAATCACAAATTTGTGCTTCAACCCTAGTGGTTCATATGGTTTCACAACCAATGTCACGCCTCCGAAGGCCACTTTCATTCAATAAATCACAAATTTGTGCTTCAACCCTAGTGGTTCATATGGTTTCACAACCAATGTCACGCCTCCGAAGGCCACTTTCATTCAATAAATCACAAATTTGTGCTTCAACCCTAGTGGTTCATATGGTTTCACAACCAATGTCACGCCTCCGAAGGCCACTTTCATTCAATAAATCACAAATTTGTGCTTCAACCCTAGTGGTTCATATGGTTTCACAACCAATGTCACGCCTCCGAAGGCCACTTTCATTCAATAAATCACAAATTTGTGCTTCAACCCTAGTGGTTCATATGGTTTCACAACCCATTGTCACGCCTCCGAAGGCCACTTTCATTCATTAAATCACAAATTTGTGCTTCAACCCTTAGTGGTTCATATGGTTTCACAACCAATGTCACGCCTCCGAAGGCCACTTTCATTCAATAAATCACAAATTTGTGCTTCAACCCTAGTGGTTCATATGGTTTCACAACCAATGTCACGCCTCCGAAGGCCACTTTCATTCAATAAATCACAAATTTGTGCTTCAACCCTAGTGGTTCATATGGTTTCACAACCCCAATGTAACCGCATCCGAAAGCCACTTTCATTCATCAAATCACATATTTGTCTTCAACCTTCGTGGTTCATATGGTTTCACAACCAATGTCACGCCTCCGAAGGCCACTTTCATTCAATAAATCACAAATTTGTGCTTCAACCCTAGTGGTTCATATGGTTTCACAACCAATGTCACGCCTCCGAAGGCCACTTTCATTCAATAAATCACAAATTTGTGCTTCAACCCTAGTGGTTCATATGGTTTCACAACCCACACGCATCCGAAAGCCACTTTCATTCATCAAATCACATATTTGTCTTCAACCTTCGTGGTTCATATGGTTTCACAACCAATGTCACGCCTCCGAAGGCCACTTTCATTCAATAAATCACAAATTTGTGCTTCAACCCTAGTGGTTCATATGGTTTCACAACCAATGTCACGCCTCCGAAGGCCACTTTCATTCAATAAATCACAAATTTGTGCTTCAACCCTAGTGGTTCATATGGTTTCACAACCAATGTCACGCCTCCGAAGGCCACTTTCATTCAATAAATCACAAATTTGTGCTTCAACCCTAGTGGTTCATATGGTTTCACAACCAATGTCACGCCTCCGAAGGCCACTTTCATTCAATAAATCACAAATTTGTGCTTCAACCCTAGTGGTTCATATGGTTTCACAACCAATGTCACGCCTCCGAAGGCCACTTTCATTCAATAAATCACAAATTTGTGCTTCAACCCTAGTGGTTCATATGGTTTCACAACCAATGTCACGCCTCCGAAGGCCACTTTCATTCAATAAATCACAAATTTGTGCTTCAACCCTAGTGGTTCATATGGTTTCACAACCAATGTCACGCCTCCGAAGGCCACTTTCATTCAATAAATCACAAATTTGTGCTTCAACCCTAGTGGTTCATATGGTTTCACAACCAATGTCACGCCTCCGAAGGCCACTTTCATTCAATAAATCACAAATTTGTGCTTCAACCCTAGTGGTTCATATGGTTTCACAACCAATGTCACGCCTCCGAAGGCCACTTTCATTCAATAAATCACAAATTTGTGCTTCAACCCTAGTGGTTCATATGGTTTCACAACCAATGTCACGCCTCCGAAGGCCACTTTCATTCAATAAATCACAAATTTGTGCTTCAACCCTAGTGGTTCATATGGTTTCACAACCAATGTCACGCCTCCGAAGGCCACTTTCATTCAATAAATCACAAATTTGTGCTTCAACCCTAGTGGTTCATATGGTTTCACAACCAATGTCACGCCTCCGAAGGCCACTTTCATTCAATAAATCACAAATTTGTGCTTCAACCCTAGTGGTTCATATGGTTTCACAACCAATGTCACGCCTCCGAAGGCCACTTTCATTCAATAAATCACAAATTTGTGCTTCAACCCTAGTGGTTCATATGGTTTCACAACCAATGTCACGCCTCCGAAGGCCACTTTCATTCAATAAATCACAAATTTGTGCTTCAACCCTAGTGGTTCATATGGTTTCACAACCAATGTCACGCCTCCGAAGGCCACTTTCATTCAATAAATCACAAATTTGTGCTTCAACCCTAGTGGTTCATATGGTTTCACAACCCACACGCATCCGAAAGCCACTTTCATTCATCAAATCACATATTTGTCTTCAACCTTCGTGGTTCATATGGTTTCACAACCAATGTCACGCCTCCGAAGGCCACTTTCATTCAATAAATCACAAATTTGTGCTTCAACCCTAGTGGTTCATATGGTTTCACAACCAATGTCACGCCTCCGAAGGCCACTTTCATTCAATAAATCACAAATTTGTGCTTCAACCCTAGTGGTTCATATGGTTTCACAACCAATGTCACGCCTCCGAAGGCCACTTTCATTCAATAAATCACAAATTTGTGCTTCAACCCTAGTGGTTCATATGGTTTCACAACCCACACGCATCCGAAAGCCACTTTCATTCATCAAATCACATATTTGTCTTCAACCTTCGTGGTTCATATGGTTTCACAACCAATGTCACGCCTCCGAAGGCCACTTTCATTCAATAAATCACAAATTTGTGCTTCAACCCTAGTGGTTCATATGGTTTCACAACCAATGTCACGCCTCCGAAGGCCACTTTCATTCAATAAATCACAAATTTGTGCTTCAACCCTAGTGGTTCATATGGTTTCACAACCCACACGCATCCGAAAGCCACTTTCATTCATCAAATCACATATTTGTCTTCAACCTTCGTGGTTCATATGGTTTCACAACCAATGTCACGCCTCCGAAGGCCACTTTCATTCAATAAATCACAAATTTGTGCTTCAACCCTAGTGGTTCATATGGTTTCACAACCAATGTCACGCCTCCGAAGGCCACTTTCATTCAATAAATCACAAATTTGTGCTTCAACCCTAGTGGTTCATATGGTTTCACAACCAATGTCACGCCTCCGAAGGCCACTTTCATTCAATAAATCACAAATTTGTGCTTCAACCCTAGTGGTTCATATGGTTTCACAACCAATGTCACGCCTCCGAAGGCCACTTTCATTCAATAAATCACAAATTTGTGCTTCAACCCTAGTGGTTCATATGGTTTCACAACCAATGTCACGCCTCCGAAGGCCACTTTCATTCAATAAATCACAAATTTGTGCTTCAACCCTAGTGGTTCATATGGTTTCACAACCAATGTCACGCCTCCGAAGGCCACTTTCATTCAATAAATCACAAATTTGTGCTTCAACCCTAGTGGTTCATATGGTTTCACAACCAATGTCACGCCTCCGAAGGCCACTTTCATTCAATAAATCACAAATTTGTGCTTCAACCCTAGTGGTTCATATGGTTTCACAACCCACACGCATCCGAAAGCCACTTTCATTCATCAAATCACATATTTGTCTTCAACCTTCGTGGTTCATATGGTTTCACAACCAATGTCACGCCTCCGAAGGCCACTTTCATTCAATAAATCACAAATTTGTGCTTCAACCCTAGTGGTTCATATGGTTTCACAACCAATGTCACGCCTCCGAAGGCCACTTTCATTCAATAAATCACAAATTTGTGCTTCAACCCTAGTGGTTCATATGGTTTCACAACCCACACGCATCCGAAAGCCACTTTCATTCATCAAATCACATATTTGTCTTCAACCTTCGTGGTTCATATGGTTTCACAACCAATGTCACGCCTCCGAAGGCCACTTTCATTCAATAAATCACAAATTTGTGCTTCAACCCTAGTGGTTCATATGGTTTCACAACCAATGTCACGCCTCCGAAGGCCACTTTCATTCAATAAATCACAAATTTGTGCTTCAACCCTAGTGGTTCATATGGTTTCACAACCCACACGCATCCGAAAGCCACTTTCATTCATCAAATCACATATTTGTCTTCAACCTTCGTGGTTCATATGGTTTCACAACCAATGTCACGCCTCCGAAGGCCACTTTCATTCAATAAATCACAAATTTGTGCTTCAACCCTAGTGGTTCATATGGTTTCACAACCAATGTCACGCCTCCGAAGGCCACTTTCATTCAATAAATCACAAATTTGTGCTTCAACCCTAGTGGTTCATATGGTTTCACAACCAATGTCACGCCTCCGAAGGCCACTTTCATTCAATAAATCACAAATTTGTGCTTCAACCCTAGTGGTTCATATGGTTTCACAACCAATGTCACGCCTCCGAAGGCCACTTTCATTCAATAAATCACAAATTTGTGCTTCAACCCTAGTGGTTCATATGGTTTCACAACCAATGTCACGCCTCCGAAGGCCACTTTCATTCAATAAATCACAAATTTGTGCTTCAACCCTAGTGGTTCATATGGTTTCACAACCCACACGCATCCGAAAGCCACTTTCATTCATCAAATCACATATTTGTCTTCAACCTTCGTGGTTCATATGGTTTCACAACCAATGTCACGCCTCCGAAGGCCACTTTCATTCAATAAATCACAAATTTGTGCTTCAACCCTAGTGGTTCATATGGTTTCACAACCAATGTCACGCCTCCGAAGGCCACTTTCATTCAATAAATCACAAATTTGTGCTTCAACCCTAGTGGTTCATATGGTTTCACAACCCACACGCATCCGAAAGCCACTTTCATTCATCAAATCACATATTTGTCTTCAACCTTCGTGGTTCATATGGTTTCACAACCAATGTCACGCCTCCGAAGGCCACTTTCATTCAATAAATCACAAATTTGTGCTTCAACCCTAGTGGTTCATATGGTTTCACAACCAATGTCACGCCTCCGAAGGCCACTTTCATTCAATAAATCACAAATTTGTGCTTCAACCCTAGTGGTTCATATGGTTTCACAACCAATGTCACGCCTCCGAAGGCCACTTTCATTCAATAAATCACAAATTTGTGCTTCAACCCTAGTGGTTCATATGGTTTCACAACCAATGTCACGCCTCCGAAGGCCACTTTCATTCAATAAATCACAAATTTGTGCTTCAACCCTAGTGGTTCATATGGTTTCACAACCAATGTCACGCCTCCGAAGGCCACTTTCATTCAATAAATCACAAATTTGTGCTTCAACCCTAGTGGTTCATATGGTTTCACAACCAATGTCACGCCTCCGAAGGCCACTTTCATTCAATAAATCACAAATTTGTGCTTCAACCCTAGTGGTTCATATGGTTTCACAACCAATGTCACGCCTCCGAAGGCCACTTTCATTCAATAAATCACAAATTTGTGCTTCAACCCTAGTGGTTCATATGGTTTCACAACCCACACGCATCCGAAAGCCACTTTCATTCATCAAATCACATATTTGTCTTCAACCTTCGTGGTTCATATGGTTTCACAACCAATGTCACGCCTCCGAAGGCCACTTTCATTCAATAAATCACAAATTTGTGCTTCAACCCTAGTGGTTCATATGGTTTCACAACCAATGTCACGCCTCCGAAGGCCACTTTCATTCAATAAATCACAAATTTGTGCTTCAACCCTAGTGGTTCATATGGTTTCACAACCAATGTCACGCCTCCGAAGGCCACTTTCATTCAATAAATCACAAATTTGTGCTTCAACCCTAGTGGTTCATATGGTTTCACAACCAATGTCACGCCTCCGAAGGCCACTTTCATTCAATAAATCACAAATTTGTGCTTCAACCCTAGTGGTTCATATGGTTTCACAACCAATGTCACGCCTCCGAAGGCCACTTTCATTCAATAAATCACAAATTTGTGCTTCAACCCTAGTGGTTCATATGGTTTCACAACCAATGTCACGCCTCCGAAGGCCACTTTCATTCAATAAATCACAAATTTGTGCTTCAACCCTAGTGGTTCATATGGTTTCACAACCAATGTCACGCCTCCGAAGGCCACTTTCATTCAATAAATCACAAATTTGTGCTTCAACCCTAGTGGTTCATATGGTTTCACAATCCACACGCATCAGAAGGCCACTTTCATTCAATAAATCACATATTTGTCTTCAACCTTCGTGGTTCATATGGTTTCACAACCAATGTCACGCCTCCGAAGGCCACTTTCATTCAATAAATCACAAATTTGTGCTTCAACCCTAGTGGTTCATATGGTTTCACAACCAATGTCACGCCTCCGAAGGCCACTTTCATTCAATAAATCACAAATTTGTGCTTCAACCCTAGTGGTTCATATGGTTTCACAACCCACACGCATCCGAAAGCCACTTTCATTCATCAAATCACATATTTGTCTTCAACCTTCGTGGTTCATATGGTTTCACAACCAATGTCACGCCTCCGAAGGCCACTTTCATTCAATAAATCACAAATTTGTGCTTCAACCCTAGTGGTTCATATGGTTTCACAACCAATGTCACGCCTCCGAAGGCCACTTTCATTCAATAAATCACAAATTTGTGCTTCAACCCTAGTGGTTCATATGGTTTCACAACCCACACGCATCCGAAAGCCACTTTCATTCATCAAATCACATATTTGTCTTCAACCTTCGTGGTTCATATGGTTTCACAACCAATGTCACGCCTCCGAAGGCCACTTTCATTCAATAAATCACAAATTTGTACTTCAACCCTAGTGGTTCATATGGTTTCACAACCAATGTCACGCCTCCGAAGGCCACTTTCATTCAATAAATCACAAATTTGTGCTTCAACCCTAGTGGTTCATATGGTTTCACAACCAATGTCACGCCTCCGAAGGCCACTTTCATTCAATAAATCACAAATTTGTGCTTCAACCCTAGTGGTTCATATGGTTTCACAACCAATGTCACGCCTCCGAAGGCCACTTTCATTCAATAAATCACAAATTTGTGCTTCAACCCTAGTGGTTCATATGGTTTCACAACCAATGTCACGCCTCCGAAGGCCACTTTCATTCAATAAATCACAAATTTGTGCTTCAACCCTAGTGGTTCATATGGTTTCACAACCAATGTCACGCCTCCGAAGGCCACTTTCATTCAATAAATCACAAATTTGTGCTTCAACCCTAGTGGTTCATATGGTTTCACAACCAATGTCACGCCTCCGAAGGCCACTTTCATTCAATAAATCACAAATTTGTGCTTCAACCCTAGTGGTTCATATGGTTTCACAACCCACACGCATCCGAAAGCCACTTTCATTCATCAAATCACATATTTGTCTTCAACCCTCGTGGTTCATATGGTTTCACAACCAATGTCACGCCTCCGAAGGCCACTTTCATTCAATAAATCACAAATTTGTGCTTCAACCCTAGTGGTTCATATGGTTTCACAACCAATGTCACGCCTCCGAAGGCCACTTTCATTCAATAAATCACAAATTTGTGCTTCAACCCTAGTGGTTCATATGGTTTCACAACCAATGTCACGCCTCCGAAGGCCACTTTCATTCAATAAATCACAAATTTGTGCTTCAACCCTAGTGGTTCATATGGTTTCACAACCAATGTCACGCCTCCGAAGGCCACTTTCATTCAATAAATCACAAATTTGTGCTTCAACCCTAGTGGTTCATATGGTTTCACAACCAATGTCACGCCTCCGAAGGCCACTTTCATTCAATAAATCACAAATTTGTGCTTCAACCCTAGTGGTTCATATGGTTTCACAACCAATGTCACGCCTCCGAAGGCCACTTTCATTCAATAAATCACAAATTTGTGCTTCAACCCTAGTGGTTCATATGGTTTCACAACCAATGTCACGCCTCCGAAGGCCACTTTCATTCAATAAATCACAAATTTGTGCTTCAACCCTAGTGGTTCATATGGTTTCACAACCAATGTCACGCCTCCGAAGGCCACTTTCATTCAATAAATCACAAATTTGTGCTTCAACCCTAGTGGTTCATATGGTTTCACAACCAATGTCACGCCTCCGAAGGCCACTTTCATTCAATAAATCACAAATTTGTGCTTCAACCCTAGTGGTTCATATGGTTTCACAACCAATGTCACGCCTCCGAAGGCCACTTTCATTCAATAAATCACAAATTTGTGCTTCAACCCTAGTGGTTCATATGGTTTCACAACCCACACGCATCCGAAAGCCACTTTCATTCATCAAATCACATATTTGTCTTCAACCTTCGTGGTTCATATGGTTTCACAACCAATGTCACGCCTCCGAAGGCCACTTTCATTCAATAAATCACAAATTTGTGCTTCAACCCTAGTGGTTCATATGGTTTCACAACCAATGTCACGCCTCCGAAGGCCACTTTCATTCAATAAATCACAAATTTGTGCTTCAACCCTAGTGGTTCATATGGTTTCACAACCCACACGCATCCGAAAGCCACTTTCATTCATCAAATCACATATTTGTCTTCAACCTTCGTGGTTCATATGGTTTCACAACCAATGTCACGCCTCCGAAGGCCACTTTCATTCAATAAATCACAAATTTGTGCTTCAACCCTAGTGGTTCATATGGTTTCACAACCAATGTCACGCCTCCGAAGGCCACTTTCATTCAATAAATCACAAATTTGTGCTTCAACCCTAGTGGTTCATATGGTTTCACAACCAATGTCACGCCTCCGAAGGCCACTTTCATTCAATAAATCACAAATTTGTGCTTCAACCCTAGTGGTTCATATGGTTTCACAACCAATGTCACGCCTCCGAAGGCCACTTTCATTCAATAAATCACAAATTTGTGCTTCAACCCTAGTGGTTCATATGGTTTCACAACCCACACGCATCCGAAAGCCACTTTCATTCATCAAATCACATATTTGTCTTCAACCTTCGTGGTTCATATGGTTTCACAACCAATGTCACGCCTCCGAAGGCCACTTTCATTCAATAAATCACAAATTTGTGCTTCAACCCTAGTGGTTCATATGGTTTCACAACCAATGTCACGCCTCCGAAGGCCACTTTCATTCAATAAATCACAAATTTGTGCTTCAACCCTAGTGGTTCATATGGTTTCACAACCCACACGCATCCGAAAGCCACTTTCATTCATCAAATCACATATTTGTCTTCAACCTTCGTGGTTCATATGGTTTCACAACCAATGTCACGCCTCCGAAGGCCACTTTCATTCAATAAATCACAAATTTGTGCTTCAACCCTAGTGGTTCATATGGTTTCACAACCAATGTCACGCCTCCGAAGGCCACTTTCATTCAATAAATCACAAATTTGTGCTTCAACCCTAGTGGTTCATATGGTTTCACAACCCACACGCATCCGAAAGCCACTTTCATTCATCAAATCACATATTTGTCTTCAACCTTCGTGGTTCATATGGTTTCACAACCAATGTCACGCCTCCGAAGGCCACTTTCATTCAATAAATCACAAATTTGTGCTTCAACCCTAGTGGTTCATATGGTTTCACAACCAATGTCACGCCTCCGAAGGCCACTTTCATTCAATAAATCACAAATTTGTGCTTCAACCCTAGTGGTTCATATGGTTTCACAACCCACACGCATCCGAAAGCCACTTTCATTCATCAAATCACATATTTGTCTTCAACCTTCGTGGTTCATATGGTTTCACAACCAATGTCACGCCTCCGAAGGCCACTTTCATTCAATAAATCACAAATTTGTGCTTCAACCCTAGTGGTTCATATGGTTTCACAACCAATGTCACGCCTCCGAAGACCACTTTCATTCAATAAATCACAAATTTGTGCTTCAACCCTAGTGGTTCATATGGTTTCACAACCCACACGCATCCGAAAGCCACTTTCATTCATCAAATCACATATTTGTCTTCAACCTTCGTGGTTCATATGGTTTCACAACCAATGTCACGCCTCCGAAGGCCACTTTCATTCAATAAATCACAAATTTGTGCTTCAACCCTAGTGGTTCATATGGTTTCACAACCCACACGCATCCGAAAGCCACTTTCATTCATCAAATCACATATTTGTCTTCAACCTTCGTGGTTCATATGGTTTCACAACCAATGTCACGCCTCCGAAGGCCACTTTCATTCAATAAATCACAAATTTGTGCTTCAACCCTAGTGGTTCATATGGTTTCACAACCAATGTCACGCCTCCGAAGGCCACTTTCATTCAATAAATCACAAATTTGTGCTTCAACCCTAGTGGTTCATATGGTTTCACAACCCACACGCATCCGAAAGCCACTTTCATTCATCAAATCACATATTTGTCTTCAACCTTCGTGGTTCATATGGTTTCACAACCAATGTCACGCCTCCGAAGGCCACTTTCATTCAATAAATCACAAATTTGTGCTTCAACCCTAGTGGTTCATATGGTTTCACAACCCACACGCATCCGAAAGCCACTTTCATTCATCAAATCACATATTTGTCTTCAACCTTCGTGGTTCATATGGTTTCACAACCAATGTCACGCCTCCGAAGGCCACTTTCATTCAATAAATCACAAATTTGTGCTTCAACCCTAGTGGTTCATATGGTTTCACAACCAATGTCACGCCTCCGAAGGCCACTTTCATTCAATAAATCACAAATTTGTGCTTCAACCCTAGTGGTTCATATGGTTTCACAACCAATGTCACGCCTCCGAAGGCCACTTTCATTCAATAAATCACAAATTTGTGCTTCAACCCTAGTGGTTCATATGGTTTCACAACCCACACGCATCCGAAAGCCACTTTCATTCATCAAATCACATATTTGTCTTCAACCTTCGTGGTTCATATGGTTTCACAACCAATGTCACGCCTCCGAAGGCCATTTTCATTCAATAAATCACAAATTTGTGCTTCAACCCTAGTGGTTCATATGGTTTCACAACCAATGTCACGCCTCCGAAGGCCACTTTCATTCAATAAATCACAAATTTGTGCTTCAACCCTAGTGGTTCATATGGTTTCACAACCCACACGCATCCGAAAGCCACTTTCATTCATCAAATCACATATTTGTCTTCAACCTTCGTGGTTCATATGGTTTCACAACCAATGTCACGCCTCCGAAGGCCACTTTCATTCAATAAATCACAAATTTGTGCTTCAACCCTAGTGGTTCATATGGTTTCACAACCCACACGCATCCGAAAGCCACTTTCATTCATCAAATCACATATTTGTCTTCAACCTTCGTGGTTCATATGGTTTCACAACCAATGTCACGCCTCCGAAGGCCACTTTCATTCAATAAATCACAAATTTGTGCTTCAACCCTAGTGGTTCATATGGTTTCACAACCAATGTCACGCCTCCGAAGGCCACTTTCATTCAATAAATCACAAATTTGTGCTTCAACCCTAGTGGTTCATATGGTTTCACAACCAATGTCACGCCTCCGAAGGCCACTTTCATTCAATAAATCACAAATTTGTGCTTCAACCCTAGTGGTTCATATGGTTTCACAACCCACACGCATCCGAAAGCCACTTTCATTCATCAAATCACATATTTGTCTTCAACCTTCGTGGTTCATATGGTTTCACAACCAATGTCACGCCTCCGAAGGCCATTTTCATTCAATAAATCACAAATTTGTGCTTCAACCCTAGTGGTTCATATGGTTTCACAACCAATGTCACGCCTCCGAAGGCCACTTTCATTCAATAAATCACAAATTTGTGCTTCAACCCTAGTGGTTCATATGGTTTCACAACCCACACGCATCCGAAAGCCACTTTCATTCATCAAATCACATATTTGTCTTCAACCTTCGTGGTTCATATGGTTTCACAACCAATGTCACGCCTCCGAAGGCCACTTTCATTCAATAAATCACAAATTTGTGCTTCAACCCTAGTGGTTCATATGGTTTCACAACCAATGTCACGCCTCCGAAGGCCACTTTCATTCAATAAATCACAAATTTGTGCTTCAACCCTAGTGGTTCATATGGTTTCACAACCCACACGCATCCGAAAGCCACTTTCATTCATCAAATCACATATTTGTCTTCAACCTTCGTGGTTCATATGGTTTCACAACCAATGTCACGCCTCCGAAGGCCACTTTCATTCAATAAATCACAAATTTGTGCTTCAACCCTAGTGGTTCATATGGTTTCACAACCCACACGCATCCGAAAGCCACTTTCATTCATCAAATCACATATTTGTCTTCAACCTTCGTGGTTCATATGGTTTCACAACCAATGTCACGCCTCCGAAGGCCACTTTCATTCAATAAATCACAAATTTGTGCTTCAACCCTAGTGGTTCATATGGTTTCACAACCCACACGCATCCGAAAGCCACTTTCATTCATCAAATCACATATTTGTCTTCAACCTTCGTGGTTCATATGGTTTCACAACCAATGTCACGCCTCCGAAGGCCACTTTCATTCAATAAATCACAAATTTGTGCTTCAACCCTAGTGGTTCATATGGTTTCACAACCCACACGCATCCGAAAGCCACTTTCATTCATCAAATCACATATTTGTCTTCAACCTTCGTGGTTCATATGGTTTCACAACCAATGTCACGCCTCCGAAGGCCACTTTCATTCAATAAATCACAAATTTGTGCTTCAACCCTAGTGGTTCATATGGTTTCACAACCAATGTCACGCCTCCGAAGGCCACTTTCATTCAATAAATCACAAATTTGTGCTTCAACCCTAGTGGTTCATATGGTTTCACAACCCACACGCATCCGAAAGCCACTTTCATTCATCAAATCACATATTTGTCTTCAACCTTCGTGGTTCATATGGTTTCACAACCAATGTCACGCCTCCGAAGGCCACTTTCATTCAATAAATCACAAATTTGTGCTTCAACCCTAGTGGTTCATATGGTTTCACAACCCACACGCATCCGAAAGGCCACTTTCATTCATCAAATCACATATTTGTCTTCAACCTTCGTGGTTCATATGGTTTCACAACCAATGTCACGCCTCCGAAGGCCACTTTCATTCAATAAATCACAAATTTGTGCTTCAACCCTAGTGGTTCATATGGTTTCACAACCAATGTCACGCCTCCGAAGGCCACTTTCATTCAATAAATCACAAATTTGTGCTTCAACCCTAGTGGTTCATATGGTTTCACAACCAATGTCACGCCTCCGAAGGCCACTTTCATTCAATAAATCACAAATTTGTGCTTCAACCCTAGTGGTTCATATGGTTTCACAACCACACGCATCCGAAAGCCACTTTCATTCATCAAATCACATATTTGTCTTCAACCTTCGTGGTTCATATGGTTTCACAAACCAATGTCACGCCTCCGAAGGCCACTTTCATTCAATAAATCACAAATTTGTGCTTCAACCCTAGTGGTTCATATGGTTTCACAACCAATGTCACGCCTCCGAAGGCCACTTTCATTCAATAAATCACAAATTTGTGCTTCAACCCTAGTGGTTCATATGGTTTCACAACCCACAGCACGCATCCGAAAGCCCACTTTCATTCATCAAATCACATATTTGTCTTCAACCTTCGTGGTTCATATGGTTTCACAACCAATGTCACGCCTCCGAAGGCCACTTTCATTCAATAAATCACAAATTTGTGCTTCAACCCTAGTGGTTCATATGGTTTCACAACCAATGTCACGCCTCCGAAGGCCACTTTCATTCAATAAATCACAAATTTGTGCTTCAACCCTAGTGGTTCATATGGTTTCACAACCAATGTCACGCCTCCGAAGGCCACTTTCATTCAATAAATCACAAATTTGTGCTTCAACCCTAGTGGTTCATATGGTTTCACAACCCACACGCATCCGAAAGCCACTTTCATTCATCAAATCACATATTTGTCTTCAACCTCGTGGTTCATATGGTTTCACAACCAATGTCACGCCTCCGAAGGCCACTTTCATTCAATAAATCACAAATTTGTGCTTCAACCCTAGTGGTTCATATGGTTTCACAACCAATGTCACGCCTCCGAAGGCCACTTTCATTCAATAAATCACAAATTTGTGCTTCAACCCTAGTGGTTCATATGGTTTCACAACCCATGCACGCATCCGAAAGCCACTTTCATTCATCAAATCACATATTTGTCTTCAACCTTCGTGGTTCATATGGTTTCACAACCAATGTCACGCCTCCGAAGGCCACTTTCATTCAATAAATCACAAATTTGTGCTTCAACCCTAGTGGTTCATATGGTTTCACAACCAATGTCACGCCTCCGAAGGCCACTTTCATTCAATAAATCACAAATTTGTGCTTCAACCCTAGTGGTTCATATGGTTTCACAACCAATGTCACGCCTCCGAAGGCCACTTTCATTCAATAAATCACAAATTTGTGCTTCAACCCTAGTGGTTCATATGGTTTCACAACCCACACGCATCCGAAAGCCACTTTCATTCATCAAATCACATATTTGTCTTCAACCTTCGTGGTTCATATGGTTTCACAACCAATGTCACGCCTCCGAAGGCCACTTTCATTCAATAAATCACAAATTTGTGCTTCAACCCTAGTGGTTCATATGGTTTCACAACCAATGTCACGCCTCCGAAGGCCACTTTCATTCAATAAATCACAAATTTGTGCTTCAACCCTAGTGGTTCATATGGTTTCACAACCCACACGCATCCGAAAGCCACTTTCATTCATCAAATCACATATTTGTCTTCAACCTTCGTGGTTCATATGGTTTCACAACCAATGTCACGCCTCCGAAGGCCACTTTCATTCAATAAATCACAAATTTGTGCTTCAACCCTAGTGGTTCATATGGTTTCACAACCAATGTCACGCCTCCGAAGGCCACTTTCATTCATAAATCACAAATTTGTGCTTCAACCCTAGTGGTTCATATGGTTTCACAACCCACACGCATCCGAAAGCCACTTTCATTCATCAAATCACATATTTGTCTTCAACCTTCGTGGTTCATATGGTTTCACAACCAATGTCACGCCTCCGAAGGCCACTTTCATTCAATAAATCACAAATTTGTGCTTCAACCCTAGTGGTTCATATGGTTTCACAACCAATGTCACGCATCCGAAAGCCACTTTCATTCATCAAATCACATATTTGTCTTCAACCTTCGTGGTTCATATGGTTTCACAACCAATGTCACGCCTCCGAAGGCCACTTTCATTCATTAAATCACAAATTTGTGCTTCAACCCTAGTGGTTCATATGGTTTCACAACCAATGTCACGCCTCCGAAGGCCACTTTCATTCAATAAATCACAAATTTGTGCTTCAACCCTAGTGGTTCATATGGTTTCACAACCCACACGCATCCGAAAGCCACTTTCATTCATCAAATCACATATTTGTCTTCAACCTTCGTGGTTCATATGGTTTCACAACCAATGTCACGCCTCCGAAGGCCACTTTCATTCAATAAATCACAAATTTGTGCTTCAACCCTAGTGGTTCATATGGTTTCACAACCAATGTCACGCCTCCGAAGGCCACTTTCATTCAATAAATCACAAATTTGTGCTTCAACCCTAGTGGTTCATATGGTTTCACAACCCACACGCATCCGAAAGCCACTTTCATTCATCAAATCACATATTTGTCTTCAACCTTCGTGGTTCATATGGTTTCACAACCAATGTCACGCCTCCGAAGGCCACTTTCATTCAATAAATCACAAATTTGTGCTTCAACCCTAGTGGTTCATATGGTTTCACAACCAATGTCACGCCTCCGAAGGCCACTTTCATTCAATAAATCACAAATTTGTGCTTCAACCCTAGTGGTTCATATGGTTTCACAACCCACACGCATCCGAAAGCCACTTTCATTCATCAAATCACATATTTGTCTTCAACCTTCGTGGTTCATATGGTTTCACAACCAATGTCACGCCTCCGAAGGCCACTTTCATTCAATAAATCACAAATTTGTGCTTCAACCCTAGTGGTTCATATGGTTTCACAACCCACACGCATCCGAAAGCCACTTTCATTCATCAAATCACATATTTGTCTTCAACCTTCGTGGTTCATATGGTTTCACAACCAATGTCACGCCTCCGAAGGCCACTTTCATTCAATAAATCACAAATTTGTGCTTCAACCCTAGTGGTTCATATGGTTTCACAACCAATGTCACGCCTCCGAAGGCCACTTTCATTCAATAAATCACAAATTTGTGCTTCAACCCTAGTGGTTCATATGGTTTCACAACCACACGGTCACGCATCCGAAAGCCACTTTCATTCATCAAATCACATATTTGTCTTCAACCTTCGTGGTTCATATGGTTTCACAACCCAATGTCACGCCTCCGAAGGCCACTTTCATTCAATAAATCACAAATTTGTGCTTCAACCCTAGTGGTTCATATGGTTTCACAACCAATGTCACGCCTCCGAAGGCCACTTTCATTCAATAAATCACAAATTTGTGCTTCAACCCTAGTGGTTCATATGGTTTCACAACCCACACGCATCCGAAAGCCACTTTCATTCATCAAATCACATATTTGTCTTCAACCTTCGTGGTTCATATGGTTTCACAACCAATGTCACGCCTCCGAAGGCCACTTTCATTCAATAAATCACAAATTTGTGCTTCAACCCTAGTGGTTCATATGGTTTCACAACCCACACGCATCCGAAAGCCACTTTCATTCATCAAATCACATATTTGTCTTCAACCTTCGTGGTTCATATGGTTTCACAACCAATGTCACGCCTCCGAAGGCCACTTTCATTCAATAAATCACAAATTTGTGCTTCAACCCTAGTGGTTCATATGGTTTCACAACCAATGTCACGCCTCCGAAGGCCACTTTCATTCAATAAATCACAAATTTGTGCTTCAACCCTAGTGGTTCATATGGTTTCACAACCAATGTCACGCATCCGAAGGCCACTTTCATTCAATAAATCACAAATTTGTCTTCAACCCTAGTGGTTCATATGGTTTCACAACCCAATGTCACGCCTCCGAAGGCCACTTTCATTCAATCAAATCACATATTTGTGCTTCAACCTTCGTGGTTCATATGGTTTCACAACCAATGTCACGCCTCCGAAGGCCACTTTCATTCAATAAATCACAAATTTGTGCTTCAACCCTAGTGGTTCATATGGTTTCACAACCCACACGCATCCGAAAGCCACTTTCATTCATCAAATCACATATTTGTCTTCAACCTTCGTGGTTCATATGGTTTCACAACCAATGTCACGCCTCCGAAGGCCACTTTCATTCAATAAATCACAAATTTGTGCTTCAACCCTAGTGGTTCATATGGTTTCACAACCCACACGCATCCGAAAGCCACTTTCATTCATCAAATCACATATTTTGTCTTCAACCTTCGTGGTTCATATGGTTTCACAACCAATGTCACGCCTCCGAAGGCCACTTTCATTCAATAAATCACAAATTTGTGCTTCAACCCTAGTGGTTCATATGGTTTCACAACCCACACGCATCCGAAAGCCACTTTCATTCATCAAATCACATATTTGTCTTCAACCTTCGTGGTTCATATGGTTTCACAACCAATGTCACGCCTCCGAAGGCCACTTTCATTCAATAAATCACAAATTTGTGCTTCAACCCTAGTGGTTCATATGGTTTCACAACCAATGTCACGCCTCCGAAGGCCACTTTCATTCAATAAATCACAAATTTGTGCTTCAACCCTAGTGGTTCATATGGTTTCACAACCCACACGCATCCGAAAGCCACTTTCATTCATCAAATCACATATTTGTCTTCAACCTTCGTGGTTCATATGGTTTCACAACCAATGTCACGCCTCCGAAGGCCACTTTCATTCAATAAATCACAAATTTGTGCTTCAACCCTAGTGGTTCATATGGTTTCACAACCAATGTCACGCCTCCGAAGGCCACTTTCATTCAATAAATCACAAATTTGTGCTTCAACCCTTAGTGGTTCATATGGTTTCACAACCAATGTCACGCCTCCGAAGGCCACTTTCATTCAATAAATCACAAATTTGTGCTTCAACCCTAGTGGTTCATATGGTTTCACAACCCACACGCATCCGAAAGCCACTTTCATTCATCAAATCACATATTTGTCTTCAACCTTCGTGGTTCATATGGTTTCACAACCAATGTCACGCCTCCGAAGGCCACTTTCATTCAATAAATCACAAATTTGTGCTTCAACCCTAGTGGTTCATATGGTTTCACAACCAATGTCACGCCTCCGAAGGCCACTTTCATTCAATAAATCACAAATTTGTGCTTCAACCCTAGTGGTTCATATGGTTTCACAACCCACACGCATCCGAAAGCCACTTTCATTCATCAAATCACATATTTGTCTTCAACCTTCGTGGTTCATATGGTTTCACAACCAATGTCACGCCTCCGAAGGCCACTTTCATTCAATAAATCACAAATTTGTGCTTCAACCCTAGTGGTTCATATGGTTTCACAACCAATGTCACGCCTCCGAAGGCCACTTTCATTCAATAAATCACAAATTTGTGCTTCAACCCTAGTGGTTCATATGGTTTCACAACCCACACGCATCCGAAAGCCACTTTCATTCATCAAATCACATATTTGTCTTCAACCTTCGTGGGTTCATATGGTTTCACAACCAATGTCACGCCTCCGAAGGCCACTTTCATTCAATAAATCACAAATTTGTGCTTCAACCCTAGTGGTTCATATGGTTTCACAACCCACACGCATCCGAAGGCCACTTTCATTCATCAAATCACATATTTGTCTTCAACCTTCGTGGTTCATATGGTTTCACAACCAATGTCACGCCTCCGAAGGCCACTTTCATTCAATAAATCACAAATTTGTGCTTCAACCCTAGTGGTTCATATGGTTTCACAACCCACACGCATCCGAAAGGCCACTTTCATTCATCAAATCACATATTTGTCTTCAACCTTCGTGGTTCATATGGTTTCACAACCAATGTCACGCCTCCGAAGGCCACTTTCATTCAATAAATCACAAATTTGTGCTTCAACCCTAGTGGTTCATATGGTTTCACAACCCACACGCATCCGAAAGCCACTTTCATTCATCAAATCACATATTTGTCTTCAACCTTCGTGGTTCATATGGTTTCACAACCAATGTCACGCCTCCGAAGGCCACTTTCATTCAATAAATCACAAATTTGTGCTTCAACCCTAGTGGTTCATATGGTTTCACAACCAATGTCACGCCTCCGAAGGCCACTTTCATTCAATAAATCACAAATTTGTGCTTCAACCCTAGTGGTTCATATGGTTTCACAACCCACACGCATCCGAAAGCCACTTTCATTCATCAAATCACATATTTGTCTTCAACCTTCGTGGTTCATATGGTTTCACAACCAATGTCACGCCTCCGAAGGCCACTTTCATTCAATAAATCACAAATTTGTGCTTCAACCCTAGTGGTTCATATGGTTTCACAACCAATGTCACGCCTCCGAAGGCCACTTTCATTCAATAAATCACAAATTTGTGCTTCAACCCTAGTGGTTCATATGGTTTCACAACCAATGTCACGCCTCCGAAGGCCACTTTCATTCAATAAATCACAAATTTGTGCTTCAACCCTAGTGGTTCATATGGTTTCACAACCAATGTCACGCCTCCGAAGGCCACTTTCATTCAATAAATCACAAATTTGTGCTTCAACCCTAGTGGTTCATATGGTTTCACAACCCACACGCATCCGAAAGCCACTTTCATTCATCAAATCACATATTTGTCTTCAACCTTCGTGGTTCATATGGTTTCACAACCAATGTCACGCCTCCGAAGGCCACTTTCATTCAATAAATCACAAATTTGTGCTTCAACCCTAGTGGTTCATATGGTTTCACAACCCACACGCATCCGAAAGCCACTTTCATTCATCAAATCACATATTTGTCTTCAACCTTCGTGGTTCATATGGTTTCACAACCAATGTCACGCCTCCGAAGGCCACTTTCATTCAATAAATCACAAATTTGTGCTTCAACCCTAGTGGTTCATATGGTTTCACAACCAATGTCACGCCTCCGAAGGCCACTTTCATTCAATAAATCACAAATTTGTGCTTCAACCCTAGTGGTTCATATGGTTTCACAACCCACACGCATCCGAAAGCCACTTTCATTCATCAAATCACATATTTGTCTTCAACCTTCGTGGTTCATATGGTTTCACAACCAATGTCACGCCTCCGAAGGCCACTTTCATTCAATAAATCACAAATTTGTGCTTCAACCCTAGTGGTTCATATGGTTTCACAACCCACACGCATCCGAAAGCCACTTTCATTCATCAAATCACATATTTGTCTTCAACCTTCGTGGTTCATATGGTTTCACAACCAATGTCACGCCTCCGAAGGCCACTTTCATTCAATAAATCACAAATTTGTGCTTCAACCCTAGTGGTTCATATGGTTTCACAACCAATGTCACGCCTCCGAAGGCCACTTTCATTCAATAAATCACAAATTTGTGCTTCAACCCTAGTGGTTCATATGGTTTCACAACCCACACGCATCCGAAAGCCACTTTCATTCATCAAATCACATATTTGTCTTCAACCTTCGTGGTTCAT
>CAXIVC010000101.1:0-33238 GCA_964035585.1 Polytrichum formosum | reverse complement strand
TTATGAACCCGCAAGTACCCACCCCACAGGCACAGTGCTGCGCATTAGCACAGGGCAGCGCTGCTGCCAATGCGATATGAACTGCAGGGCCTCAGGCATAGACCTTGCAGTGCCACATGATTACGCACCACGGCCTCCGCTGCAGCGTGCTCCAGCTCGGCATCCAGCTTGAAGCTGAAGCGCGCGGCGAAGCGGACGGCCCGCAGCACTCGCAGCGGGTCTGCACGCACACACGTATTCGGCAAGGCCGCAACCGTGTTAGCATGCAGGCGATGTGAACGTGTGTAGTGTGGGCGCCATGTGTGTCGAGTCCAGGTTGTGGGTCTTGCAAGCAGGGTTGCATGTTGCCCGAACATGATGTCAGATCCGAACCGGGCGGCGTGTCAGGGCTGCAGTGCGCTGTTCACTGAGTATCGTGTCAAAAGCAGGAGCCTGCCGACCACGAGCTCGCCTTCGCGGAACGTTTCCAGGGGCGGCAGCGGCGTCCGCAGCACGCCGTCTCTGAGATCTGACAGCCCGCGGCCGGTGAAGTCCTCCACGGTCCGCGTGTTCAGGTTGTAGAACAGGGCGTTGACGGTCAGATCCCGGCGCTCGGCGTCCTGCAGGAACACAAATGTTCATGACACATTGTGCGCTGGATGTGTGTCAGCACATGGGCGGAAGATCATGCATGGCCTTGAGCATATGATGTTGTCACCTATCTCAGGGCAAGTTGGTAGTCCAGCTAGTGCACTGGCAAAGAACATGGCAACACAGGCCCTTGTCGCGCCTGCTGTGGGGTGCCAGTTTTGGCTTCCGGGATGCGGCTGCCGTCGGCATACGTCTCTGTTCGCAGGTTCACGAAGTCGACATCGATGCCGTGTACCTGCAATGAGGCTGCTTGGGTCTTGGCAAACCATTGTGGCACCGGTGCAGACAGCTTTGATCATGCTGCAAGCTGTACTCTGGGAGCGTCAGCGAAGGTCTGCAAGCGATTGATTTCCTTGCAGCATGACAGAGCACCGCTGTGGCACAGCTGAGGCCGTCTCACAGCTTACCAGCGACAACGCCATTGAGCGCTGAAAGTCCAGTCTTGCTCGGCTGCATGACTGGCAGCATGGCATGCTCTGCGTCAGCAACGTGACAGCAGTGGGAGCGCCAACTCGCGGGTGCAACGTCGCATTCACACCCGCATCGTCGCCGTCTCCAGGTGCTTGGACTGTTCCGGGTTGCTCTTGATGACGCCGATCCCTCGGGCCTCCTCACCGCACGACAGCAGGTACTCCGACACGGCCGCCGCAAACTGCGCGCCCATCACGTTGTCGTCCAGCGCGATGTCGATGTCCGGGCTGGCGGTGTCCTGTAGGCACAGCAGCCAGGCAGTGCGGCGGAGACTAAATGCATGATCGACGTGACAACCACGGCTACACCATGCAGAAACCAGTGTTCGTGCAAAGGTACACAAGCGAGACAGGCTGGCAGCGTTCACAGCACGGATATGTCCTGTAGCATTACGAGACGCTGACTTGTCCAATGAGCGAGTTGCGGCTCCAGAAAAGCTTGCGCGAGATACATGAGGTAGAGTGAACATCGGTGCAGCAGTAAGCAGCAGCACTAGCATCTGTCCCTGCTGTTGTCCTTCCCGGCTGACCGCACCTGGCCCAGCAGCTTGTCCCGGACCCAGCCGCCGGCGCATCGCAGCGTGCAGCCCAGCTGCGCCGCCTTCGCGGCCTCGGTGAGCGCGACAAAGATGCGTTCCTCCAGCGGCGTGGGCACGATGGCGTCCATAACGCGCGGTCGCCGCGCCTCCGCGGCCTCGCGATGCTGCGCTGAGGCCGCAGTGATCGCCTGCGTGCACGGATGAAGGTGCAGGGAGCGCCAGGCCGGCGGTCGCCACTGTCGGAAACAGGTGGGGGTCGTGCTGCGGTGGGACAGCCGCGTGACCCGCAAGAGCATGTATGTCGTCGTTGTGCCGCAGGAAGAGTGATCATGGAAGGCACAGCCATCGTGCCTGTCGGCGTTGAACAGCGCTCGAAGTAGCCTACCAAGCTGGGTGACGTGAGACCAGCCTTTTCACGCTATGGTTTACACAGGCTGCCATGCGGCCATGCATGGCTGCAGAACCGGCTAGCAGACGGCGAGCTGCCAGCTGTCAAGCCTTGCGGTGCCCTCAGCGCGATCCCTTGGCCAGCAGTCGCTGCTGTCGCCCCCAGCGCCTCTGTGCTGATCGACCTGGGCTTGCGTCACACACCCTCCCCAAGGACAGCAGTTACCGTCGTGACCTCAGCGCGAGTTGAGCAGCAGAGGCAGCGCGCGCAGCCAACCGCGGCTGGCGGCCAGCATGAGCAAGCAGCAGTTCAAATACTGCAACGCTCGCTTCATACTGCTCGCAGTGGCGGTCCTGGGAGACCTCTCCTTCGGTGTGTTCCGTGCTCCTGGCAACCTCTGTTCAATGCGAGACCCTGTACAGCACAACAAAGCAGGAGCGCGTTGATCGACACAGCTGCACGTCTCCTGGCCAGATAGCTTGCTAGCATCATTGCTATGGTCGATCTGGCGTTTCCTTTGCAGATGACCGCTCGTCAGCGCAAATACACTGGTGCAGTCGAGAATGACCTGCCCCTGCAAGCTACCTTCACAGCGAGTTCGTGCGCGGCGCAGGCGGACTCATCTTTGGCTGGAACGCGCTGACGCTGATGCTGAAGCAGCAGGGCAACTACGTGGGCGGCTGCGACCTGCCTCAGAACCGTGCGCATGCTTGCCCACCCTCTGACCGACTATCAAGTCTCTGCTACTCACCGTGGCATATCGCTGTGCTGGGTTGGACCGTGGTCGGACACCTGCTGCTCCTGATGCCTGTCTCCACGATGCTTTTGCCATGCCGCATACCCAACACCCAGCAGCGCTGAGCTTTGATCACCGGCAATGCCTTCGCTTGTGTTTGGCTGCAAGAGCCGCTGCCGTACGACCTGCTCACGCTTGGGCAGAGACAGCGCTGAGCTTTGATCAACGGCAATGCCTTCGCTTGTGTTTGGCTGCAAGAGCCGCTGCCGTACGACCTGCTCACGCTCGCGCAGAGACGGCGGAGGGCACGTGCCGGCCCCAGGAGCACCGCCTGACGCTCATTTACACGCTGGGCTTGTTCGCTGTCAACTTTGGGCCGGTGCCCGTGGGCCCCATGCTCGACATCTGGGGCCCGCGCTTCGTCTCCGTCCTCGGCTGCGTCGTGGCCGTCCTGGGCCTCGTCCTGTTCGGCGTCTCGCACTCCGGCGGCTTCGACGCCTTCTGCGCCGCCTCCCTGCTCATCGGTGCGCCCTCTCGTATGTCTGCCCTCGCGAACCATATTGCTATCTCTTCTCGCCCTTGTAACCTGCTTGAACTGATGATCCAGAATGCCACGTTACACTGGCTCATGTGCGTATGTTGCACTTGTACTCTGTGGTTCGTGCAGAGCAGCTGCACATTACGCATGTCTCGAGAACAGGCCAGGGCTGAGAAGCGACCTCAGCTGTTAAACCACACCCGATCACGGATCCGCTGCATGCCCAACGTAGCCGAGGGGTCTACTTACATGCTGCGCTGCATTGTAGGCTTGGGCGGGATCGCCTTCCACCTGGGGCAGTTTCACATCGGCAGCCTGTTCCCTCGCGCCCGGGGTGTGGTGTCAGGAACCGCCGTCGGCGGCTTTGTCGGCTCCGGCATCATCTTCCTCCTGCTGAAGGCGCGCCTCACACTTGCTGCGCCATGCGGCATGCGACGCTACACCATGCTGTATCGCTTTGTTGCAACTACGCAGTCGTGACGCCAGTATTTGATCTGCCGTGCCATCTGGGCGGACGCGCAGGGCTCAGAACTGTACCGCCTGCTTCGGAAACACCCACTTCCAATGGTCCGACGAACGACAGCGGCTCGCAGGCAATTCTGTCATCGTTGGGTGGCAGCCGGGCTGCGTTCCGTGGCGTGTTCATCGTCTACGGTGCCTTCTGCTCGCTGTGGATTCCGCTCAGCCTCTGGGTCATCCCCAGGAAGGCGCTGCAGCTCGGCCAGGTGTGGTGCTGCTGCAAGCCTGTGCTAAGTCCTTCACCGGCCCCTGCCGAGCCATGTAAGCTCGACGCCAGTATACTGACGTCATGCGAAGTGGAGTAGACTCCCATCCGGAAAGGTGGAAGCAGGCCCTGACGCAGAGGTGAGTTTTGGCCAGGTTCACCCATTGGCAACGTGTCAACATGCAGGCTGAAATACAGCTGCGTGCACGATGGTACAGGCGGACACATGACACACCTACGTATCATCGTGTTGCGCAGGTGTACGTCGTGACACGGAGGTTCCGTTTCTGCACGCTCACGCTGGACGCATACGACAGCTCCCGGCGAGCCTGTGCTGCCTCAAAGGTCAATGGTGATGCGCCGTATCAGCACGACGCTAAGCCCGACCTGGCAATTGCACTGAAGACGGAGGAGCTCGAATTTGCAAGCGAGGGCGGCGGCAGCTCGCTGGCAACCAGCGTGCACAGCAGCGCACCGGCATTGCCGGCCGCCGGCGACAGCTGCGTCGTGTTTGCTGCACCAGACGCCGCGCACAGAGCCATTGCAGCCAGCACAGCTGACAGAGCAGATAGCCACTTGCATAAGTATGTAGACAGCACCGAGCCCGCCGCAAGGAGTGACCAGCAACATCATGGAGTTGATGTTGCAGCCCATGACGCCGCGGCGCAGGGTATGCAGCGGGTCGTCAACCATAACAGTGACAGCACTGGCAGCAGGCCTGCAGCCAGCTACCGAGATCACATTTTCAGTGCACCAGTGCCCGGCCAAATAGCGATTGAGCCTCAAACGCAGTTGCCGCGTTCTGAAGTGCAGTCGGAGTCCCGTGAATCTCCAATTGACAGCGGCAGTTCAGCAAGGCCCGTGCCAGGAGCGGGCTTTGCTGAGATCAGCAGGCGGCCGGCAGACCCGAACGATGTAGAAGCAGCGGCCGCGACGCCGGCAGTAGAGCTCAGCGAGGGTTTCCAAACATCTGCAGCCGTGAGGGAACACCACGGAGTCGCCAACAACATCGAGTCCGGTATTGCAGTTGCAGGGTCAGTGGTCGTGCACACCGAGGGTGTCTCTGACGCTGGCCATGACCTGGGCAGCGGGCAGGAGAAGGCGGTGGTGCTGCGGGAGCCGGCGCGCTTCGCGGCGCTGAAGACCCGGTCCCTGTGGCGGCAGCTGGTGTCGGCGGAGGCAATCGGCCTGACTCTGTTCTTCACCGCCAACGTGCTCATCCTCCAGCTGTACCTCGGCGCGCCCTCTCTCAACCCTGGCGTTTCCATGACCCGGCAATTTTGCAGTCGGATGGGCAGGTTCTGACGCTTGTGATGCTGCCAGCAACAGCCTCACATATCTAGTCTGGTTACTGAAGCATGCAACCTGTCTTGCGCGCGCTTGTCGGCTGACAGGAATTAATCTAGCGTGGCCTGGTCGTCCTGCACATGAGTTGGATGGCTGCCGCTCAGTGCTGAGGTGTAACCTTGTGCGTGACCATTGCAGGGCTGTCCCGGCTGGAGCTGAGGGCGAAGGGTGACACCGACGCGCTGTACGCGAACCTGGTGGTTGTCATCCTCGCGCTCGGCGCCCTGTGGCTGCCGCTCATGCACTACCTGGTCGACCGCAAGGGCTACGCGGTCACGCTGTTTGTTATCAACACCCTGGGCGTTGTCTGCTGCGGGCTGCAGGCGCGCATGGCCCGCCCATGTCACAAAACCCTTCCTATCGGAGCACAACCATTCATGATGCACACTGCCTTTGCCCTGGCGCATAGCCTCAGCAGAGCTGTCAGGTGCAACCTGTCATGCGCCTGCCATATGAATGCCTGCGCTTGCACGACAGTCGGTGTCTGACCTCGCGTGTCGGCCGTGCGTAGGCGGTGCCGAACCTGCCGCTGCAGATCGTGACGGTCATCTGCTGGTGCGGCACCCGCGTGCTGCTGTACTCCTCCTTCTACGCGGTGCGCAGCTGGGCACAGTCATGATTGACATGAATTTGCAACATGCCCGGGCGATTGCTGCGGATGAACTGGGTTTTGGACATGCCACCACACGATCTGTAAGAGCTCCTTCCAGTCATTATTAGGCATGCGCTATGATCCAAAAAAATTATCAATGAAGCATTGTCGTCCAAATTGACAGGTTGTCGGTCAGTGCAGGTTTTCCGTGTTGCTCACCATCGCATTGAACCTCAGACCGTGAGTCGATGGCTCTGCCTTGCATGACCGCGCAGATGGTGAACGCGCTGTTCGGCGTGAAGAACTTCGGGCGCATCGTGGCCATCACCAACTCCTTCACCGGCCTGGTGGGCCTCCTGGTGCTGCCGCTCAGCGACGTCGCCATCGGCGCCATGCGCTCCAAGTTCTGGAAGCTCAATTTGGCGCAGGTGGGTTGATAAACCTCATGCGTCATGCCATCTCCCACAAGGGTATGCTGTTCTCCATCAATCACGTGCCACTCCAGCATCAGCACCTGAGAAGGCGCCAGACGGTGTCAACTGAAGAGAACTTGATAGGCAGCCGATAGCTTCGGTGTCAGCGGCTTGTTGATTGCAGGCTTTGCAAGCAGCCCAGCACAGATCCATGAAACTGTGCTGCGTGACATGCCGAGCGCCGTCCGGACTTGCTCTTCCGCAAGGGTCCTGATATGGCTGGCAGGCATCCTGTGGGTTGTCGATGAGCTGTTTAGCGCCGCAGGCACTGGTGCTCCTGCCGCTGTACGTGTTCTGCTTCGCCTACTGGCGATGGTCGCGACAGGACCTGGTCGACCTGCGCTTCACCGGCCGCGAGCAGGAAAGCGGTGGGCAGGGGTCGCCGGTCCTGCCGGTCAGCGCGCCCCTGCAGCAGGAGCCTGCAGCAGCGCGAGACAGCGCATAAAACTCAGCCAAGCGTGGTCACCAGCTGGGCATGCGGCTGCGGAGCGGCTGGGCTTGCCAATGCCGCCGGTCAGCACGCTCGCGCGTGAGCCTGAAACAGCATGTGACAGTGCATGCTGTCGAGCAACGCTGGCTGCTCAGCAGCAAACTTGATTACTGATGCGGCAAGGCAGTGTGCATCTGCCGCTGAGGACAACCGACAGTCGCTCTACAAGCTGACAGCATGGATCACTCATCAATGTCCGGATCGACACTGAAGATCATTGATGCCTTTGGTAGTGGTCAGTCCTGCCGCTGACCATGTCAAAGCGTAAATCTCCATGCTACGCCAGGCACCGCAGGTTGATGTCCGGCACAGCAGGTGTTCGTAGCCTGTGCATGCTGCCAGAGTTGTCTGTACTTCAAAAGACATAACGCACCTAGCATAGTCTGCACCCTATGCAAGTTTAGCAGGACCGAATTTGTCATCATGTCGGCGCGCTTTGCTGTCACAAAGCGCGCCAGTCACGCACGTTGTTTTACAGCTTCTGCTGGCCAGCGTTCCGGCTATAATAACTGCGAGTGAGGCAACAGTGACTTCGCAGACACGCGCCCATGCCCGCTGCATGCGCTAATGTTGTCGATGGTGGCAGTGCGTTACAGCAGAGCAGGTGAATGCACAGCATGCACAGCAGGTGATGGCTGTCATCGTCAAATCCTGTTGCCGTGCTGTCTCCTTTTGCAGGGCATGTAACCGCTGCGAATCTGCATTCAGCGAGCTGGCAGCTTGCCGGTCAGTGGACTCGTGAACAGGCCATATGCCATCTGGGTCCATGACAGGCGCCGCATAAGACAGATGCCGCCAAGGCTGCGGTCATGTGCAGCATCAAGTCGAGCTGTGAACACTACTCCATACGCCATTGTCACGGCCGCAGCACTGCTTGGCAATGGAACGCTGCCCGCCAACAGCGTGCCCTGCAACCACTGGCCTTGACAGGCCAACGACAGATCATATACCTTCAACATGCACACTCCAGAACAAGTTCAGCAGGCTCCGAGGCCCCGGGAATCCACTACGCCCGGGTAGCTCAGTTCGGTAGAGCGCAAGACTCTTAATCTTGTGGTCGCGGGTTCGATCCCCGCCTCGGGCTAAACCCTAACGCGATTTCATGCGTAACCTAATTTTTTTGCATTTCGCCCAGAATCAAATGTCTAGCGATGCATCAGGACCCCATTCCCCCACCCCCCCCGCCCCCTCCTCGCCTCGCAGCCGGGCCCCGCCCACATTCACCGCACCTCGTACAGAGGGCCTCACCGCGGGGTTGATGTCCCCGCGCCCATTTGTATCCTCCACGTCGCACTGTCGCCTTGTCTACCTTGACTACTCTTGATGAATGGTTGCACTTTGCGGCGACCTGGGCGTGTGGCATGCCATGGTGCTCGTGCGCATCATGATCGTTGTTTCAAGCAACGCTGTCTGGGGCGAACCTGGGAGACTCCTTTCCAGTCGGTGCGCCTGCCAGGGCTGCATGTCATGGTCTTCCACTGAGAATCTGTCCGGACCCGAGTTCGTATTTGAAGTGCTTCCGTACGACACGCATGCTGCGGGTTCGGCTGGCGAAGCAGCCGAGCTGCTGAAAAAGCAGCCTAAACTGGAACTCAGGGACGCATGTCAAGACCGGGGACGCATTAAAACCTCGAAAGTGCATGCCTCAAGATGCCTTAAAGTCAAATTTGGATCAACATCCCTGCCGAATTGTGCTTCAGGTCTCAATCGACCACCAGAGCCTGCAGAGCGGCAGCCGCGGTTGGAATTGCAGGACCAGATGTTCGACTATGAGAGGGAGCAGCGGGCCGTAGCAGCTCACGCAGTACTCTGGGCCACAGAACGCAGGTGAGAGACATAGCCCCGTGTGGCACATGCGTCTCATATAGGTGCCTTCTGCCGTCTGAAAGGGTTCGACAGCTTGCAGGTGTCTGATCAACACACTCGATGACGACCTGCTCGAGCGACTGTTTGGTAACGTACGCTGTCGCGAAAGGTGCTGCAACCTGCCCCCAGACCCCACCACACCGACACGACCCGAACCCTGTTTTTCACCGCCGAGCCGCGAACCTCGCTTTCGTCGGCTGTGCACAGCGCGGCCAGCGACGACTCTGGCAAGCACCCAGTGTGCTGTTGTGCAGGTTGCTGGCGCTGCCGTGCGTCTGCAAGCGGTGGTCACGCATCCTGGGGAAGCCTTCCACAGTGGTCTGGGGGCACGTCGACGTCGACATGTGCAGGCTGTTGGATCCTCGCATCGAGAGTTGGAGCTCTGGCCCTGAGCCTCAGCCCCGACACGTCGACGCCCTGGCTCTCTCAACATGGTTTAGCAGGTAAAGCCCTACAACAGACTGCAACTGTTGTCGGGCTCGCTATGTCGGGTCCGATGGTTATGGGCTGCCAGCAACCCGATCAACAACGCGTGTCCAGCAGGCGTGCCAACTGCGTACGGCAGCTGAGCATCGCGGACAAGACGTGTGCATTTCCTGCCACGGTCACGGCAGCCATCCTCGGTACCCAAGCCGGCAGTCTACTCGACCTGCGCTTTGAGGCTGCAAGAGCGGGGCTGGCTGGCGCCGACATCACAGCCCTGGCGGTCCTCACGAGGCTTACTCGCCTTTCGGTGCGCAGCAAACGGAGCATGCGCATGTGGTCATCCAGACACTTCTCTGTACCGTCCCATCGATGGCAGGTCATTTTTCCCGGAGTTCTTGTCCGCGAGCAGGGTGAGTTTCCCCTTGCTTGCCGTCGTGCTGCCGTTGATGGCCGACGGGATGGCCAAGGCATTTTTGGTCAGAGGACAGCTTACCCGGCATGTCACAGTTCCGGTGGGCGCATGCTGTGTATGCCAGCTGTTGGGCCACACAGATGCCCTACGCGGGCAAGGACGGCTGTGGCATGGCATTCCCGTGAGCTGCTAGCAGCAGCACAAGCTCAGGGTCGGACGAGGGTTTGACATGCACGTGAGCAATGGCTGGCTGCCGGTTGCGTTGCAGGTGAGTGTTGGACGCGTGCGTTTTGAAGACCGAGGCGCAGCTCTCATCCGGACGGTACAGCACCTGCCAGCGCTGGCGGACTTATCCATCAGCTATATTGACTGGCGTGATTGTAAGCTAGCCGTCATATGCGACAGCGCTGGGCTGCCGCGGTGCGAGGAACTTGCAGAGCTGCGCAGCCCGAGCTTGACCAGGCTGAGCGTAAGCATGCTTGGCGGGCCAGCGGATGGCAAAGCACTGCAGCTCCGTGGCCTGCCAGAGCTTCGAACCTGCCAGCTGTACGGGGGCTACGAGCAGCCGGGTGCGCCGCTGGCGCTGCATATTGATGCAGCGAGCTTCCAGGGTGCTCCCCTCCTGCAGAGCCTTCAAGTGCAGTACGACGATGGACTGCAGCTGAACCACGACAGCCTCCGGCAGCTGACCTCCCTGACATCTCTAGTGCTGAAAGAGTGCGGTCTGGAGAGTGTCCCTGCCGATGTAGCATCGCTCAGCGCTACGCTGGTCGTGCTTGACCTGAGCAGCAATCGCCTGCTGCAGATTGATGACACTGCGGTGGCAACAATCCTGCAATGCAGCAGGCTCGAGGCACTCGCCTTGTGCAAGGAGAGTTTCAAATTTTGGCAGGAAGGAGACTATACTCTTCATGCCTGGAATCAGGTCGAGGAGCATCTTGGTAAGCAGGGCTACGAACCGAGTCAATTCGACATGGACAGTTGGAAAGCATTGATGCAGCTGCCAAGCGCTTACAGAGAGCGCCATGGTCGCCACCTCGAAATATGCGTTGACAATGACGAGTTTGCCGGGTTCGTGCAGCACTGAACTTGGTGATATGATGTGACCATTGGCGTGAAACAAGCCATGTGCTGCAAGCCACTATCATGTGATCTCTCTACTCACATACACGCATGCATGCAGCCCCAACATGCGGTGCAGTACAGGGCGGAGGCCTGCACGGCAGCGGGCAACCACGTGGTGGTCCCGGGCAGCTCCAACATCTGCCCGTGCCTGGGAGATCACTGCGAGCCGACATGAAGTACACCAGTCTTGTCCGGACCGCCGGTGACTAATGGACATGCTCGAGCCAGACGGTGGCATTGTAAAAACGCTCAACCAAACTAGCCTGCATACATCTGGGTCAACGAGACAAGAACGGCAGAATGTGCAGAGGTGCCATGCTGCGCCGACACCTTGGCGCAGCATCCTCATGTCACGAGTTCCGCAGCCTGACTGCGCTGGCGGCGTTGCTGTGAGTGCGGCTCATGGCCGCGCACGCCATCGCGTACGCCACCGCTGACTTGATGTGGCTTCCATCGCCACAAGCAGATGTAGGGGGGCATGCACCGCGCGGCACGCACATCAGCAAGCTACAGAGCAACATATGCATGTCTCGGAGGCCCGAGTGGCCGGAATGGGCTCCAACCCTGACGTAACCTAGACCTAAAAGCCACTCAAGACCGTCCGACTTCACCGATTGCTTTGGGCACCAGCTCGTCGAAACAAGCTGGTCTCGGCGCTGCTAACGAGGTACATCGGTCCGAGGTCCAGCCATCTTGCCCCTCTCTACACTGTGACGATGTCGCACAGACGTCGTCAAGTGAAATCGTGGCCGCTGATGGCAGCGTGATGCCCCGCCCCCTTGCGCAGCTGCAGCAAACCTGCAGTGCGGTGCCCCCGCTATTCGCCATGAGGTGGCTGAAGCCCGTGTCAGAGGTTACAGTGTCGCCGTCGTTCACCGCGTACGCCGCATAAGAGGCAGGTGCCGCTGAAGGAGTGTCCTCGCCGTAGAGGGCGCGCCACAACCCAACAGGAGGCCGGCTGATGTGCTACTGCTGTGCATTGCCATCGCAGGAGCACAGACCTCCCGCCACGGGCCATGGCAGACCAGAGCTCCTATGAGCCGGAGGCAGCGGACACCGAGCTGCCCGGTGCAGCCCGGACCGAAGGTATCTGTGCACATCCCCTGCAATTCATTTTTGGCCCATGCTTTCCTGCACCACACTGCCTGTGTTCCTGCCTGCTAACGCAGCAGGAGCGGCATCGATCACAGCAGCGCTTCTAAGCAGCTGCGGGGTTACTTCGCTGCAGTTTCTGGCGTGCGTCATATGCTTCCATGGTTGACTCCTCAAGTTTGATGGTTTCTGCCTCTGCGCAGCAGGTCTGGTGCATTCCGCGCCAGGCTCGGCAGATGCTCAGCCGCACCTTGCAACGCCGTCCGACCCTGCACAGGATGTGCAAGGTATGCATGATACCGTCTGAACAGTCCCACAGCTTTCCCAAGCTGTGCTCATGTTGCGAGCGTGCTTGGCCATGTTGGTCCACAAGGCATGCACCACCTTTGTCACTCAATTCCGGCTCCAGTGAGCCGACAGCGACACGTTGCTGCTTCAAATTTCAGCGCAGCATGTGTGCATCCCTTTGTTGGCCCAAGGTTTCCTGCACCACACTGCCTTGCCTCTTGCCTGGCGTCACAGCAATACAGGACCGGCAGCCAGCACAGACGTACTGCAGGGCATTGCATTCAGGGTGGACCGGCCCTAACTCCTGATGTAGTTCACATGCTCAGAAGGGCTTTGCGATGACTGTGGGTGATGGTCCCTTCCTTTGCGCGGCAGATGCAGCGCAGTCGACCTCAGGCCCGGCAGATGCTCAGCCGCGCCTTGCGACGCTTGTTGTCCACCCACTACACGATGTGGCAGGTACGCCTGGTATGCCTGCCTGCATCTGCATGCATCCGGTATGGCACGAGCTTGCGCTTGCCTTTTGCTGTTGCAGAGACCTTGACGCACGCGCTACCAGTCTCGGCTGAGTCTGTGGCAGCACCACCGCACTGAACGGCCATGTCATGACTTCACCACTGTGCTGCGTTCAATGCGGTGCACGGCTGCGTGTCCTGGCACGTTGTGTCCATCGCTCCACACATCGTGAGGTTTCGTGATGTGGGGCTGCAGCTGAGGGACAGGGCCCGGATCACACGGATCACAACAAGGTGCCGTTATCACCGGCGGACATTTTCCAGCTGCAGGCCTTGCAGCTCAAGACGCCCTCACGTCCGAGAGAGCTCGGTGCGAATGATGACGCTGCTTCCTGATGACACAGTTGACATGCGAGCTCAGGCTGCGCGAAGGGTTAGACAGGTGACAATAGCAGGGCCGGGCCCTGATGGCAGCACGATGCTCTGCGCCATCACCTTGCACATCAGGCAGCTCGTACGTTGTGCGGCTCTGCTCTTGTCTTGCGTCTGCCTCCCGTTCCCCTACGCTGCAAGAATTTGCTGATATGATAGCTCCAGGCAGGCTTCTCCAGCGGCAAGTTCAGGTCATCGATTCTTTCTTGTCTGCTCGCGACGAACAGATGTGACGTGTTGATTCCGTGTGTGCTTGAATGACAGGTGAGGAAGAACGTCAGTCGCATGGCATGCTCGGCAGACACACGTGGCAGGCCATTCAGCGCGAGCTGGATCTCCGCCTGGAGCGCTGTTGCAGGCCTGCAGCAGCTGCCCGTGCGTCAGCTCGCCGGCGGCATTTGCACTTTGCCGTCCGGGTCGCGAGGATACTGCATCCAAGTGCGCCTCCCAAAGCTGTGACGTCATGTACAGTGCTGCACACTGTGTCCGAGCAGACATTGCAACCGGCGTCTGTGGCAAGCATCTGCGCTGAAGGCATCCCGGAGACCTGTGTGCAGGTGGAGCAAGTGATGCAGCAGCAACAGCCTTCGCCGACGAGCAGCTGATTGGGCACTATCAGGAGCTGCAGAGACTCGCTGCAGCACGTGCAGCCGACGCAGCGGGGCATGCTCCTCCTTTCGGACTGTCACCCTTCGGCGGCGGGCGGCAGCAGCAACGGCGACCCACGAAGCACCAACTCGAGCGCATGATGGACGCGGAGCTTGATGACGCAGCGCAGGTGGCACGAGAGCAAGCGGCCAAGCGCGAAGGGCGTTCTGCAGACCCGTCTGCTGGGCGGGCCCCGTCCTCAGATGATGCACCTCCCACAAAGCGTGTGAGGGTCGAGGTGCGCTCCCATGGCCTCACCCTCAGAAGCCTGCTCTCCGGTTCATCCTGTCGTTTTGGGCAGCTGCTGCCTGTTGTGACGACCTTCCATTGACACGGCAGTTGGTATGCCAGTGCGACATGGTGCCACAGGTCACTTGTGCAGCATGCAAGCTGTTCGAGTCGCCATGACACAACATAGCGTGCAGCTCGCAGTGGTTCATGAGGCATCAGCTGGGCAACTACCCGCGGGCATCCGAACGCAACATCGTAGCAGCAATCGCGCGGTTCTGGTGACCATACATCAGTTGTGCTGTGCAGTGTGCCGGTGCCATTGCTGGAACCTCCGGTGGGCAGCAAGCACCAGAGCTCACACATGGTAATGCAGTCGCCTGCCTGATCTGTCAAATTTCACAGTGATGTCCTCAGTATTGCCGGCGTGCGATGCTGCGATTGTGGTATTACAGGCTTTGGAGGATGCGCGGAGTTTGGCATGTTCCCCACCACTCCTGGGAACACCGAGCAATGGTTGTGGGCGCGCTCAGGTGCGCAGAGCGTACTCGCTACTTTGCACCGCTTCACTGATCACATCGCGGCAGTACCATTCGTTCCGACTGCGTCTTCATCAAAGCCTTGTACAATGGTGCACTGCCACGTAACCTGGCGGCATGTCGTTGGGGTCTCAGGAGAAGACCTACGTTCACCGCAAGCGATAGCCAGGGAGAAAAGAGCTAGGAATGAGCGGCTCGCGATGCGTCGCCGCTCTCGGAGCGACAACGGACTTGCACCAGAGGCACAAGCTGCGGCAGCAGGTCGCCTGAAGCTCGCCCTCGGCTACCTCAAGAAGATAGACCCCAGTGCGCGCCCACAGCATATAACAGCCACCTGCAGGATTATGCAGACGACCCTTGGCACAGTCTTCCGCGGTGTGCTCTCGAGTGCTCGAAGAGTCATGGTGCATCGCCGCATGCGACAAGCATATCAGTGACGTGATTCGAGAGGCTGCATGCAGGAGAGCCCAGCAGCGGTCGTCCTGCAGTGCGAACAGCTGCCGCTGAAGACGAAGACATCGTGAACGCACATGCGTCCAGCGGCGTTCGTCGAGCAGACCAGCAGTCCGCAGCTGCTGCAGCGCGCGCGGCGGATGAGGCCAACGCGGCGGAGGTCAGCGGTCGTCCCCCGCGGCAAAAGGTTGGGAAAGATCGGCAGAAGTGGATGGATTTGCTGTGCCATGCATCAGAACCGGCGTGCATCGCGCTTGATCAAGCAGCACAGCTGTTGGCACAGCAAGTCGTTGCAGCCGGTGGCCGCGTGTCCGAACTGTCCTTGGGAGGACCGCACTGGGGTCGCCTGTTGCCAGCCTCCGTCATCACTGCACTTGAACCTGCGCCTCAGGCTGTGGAGGGCGAGGTGTGTCACCATAACCCACGTCACACTCTTCGTATGCTTTGTTAGAGAGCACCGTCTGCGCACACCTAGTGCATCGTCACGATCCAGGCGCACGAGGCATCTGATGGCAGTCTCGTTGATGGCCAACCCCACGATTCTATGCTTGTCATAATTGGGATCGTACCTTACAGTCAATCGCATCATATCAAAACTGCGTGACTTAGAAGCACAACAGCACGCATGCAGCCACGCCGTACGTTTGGATGCAGCCAGGCACTTCTTCTCTGCTCGCATTGCAGCCGCACACATGCCGCGCAACGCCTGAGGCGACGCCTGTTCTGGGCAAGCGCAGGGCGCAGGCAGCTCAGCGGCGGAGGGCCAGCAGAGCACAGACCCCGCGGAGCCACCCAGGGATCGGACCCTGCACCGCTCAGCGATCGAGAAGGACAAGGAGCTGGACCGCTTCTGCCGGAAGTTTTTGCCGCACGAGCTGCGAGCGCGGTTCGACGAACGCTTTGGCACCGGTCCGGAGGCGTCCCCGTGGCAGCACGGCGCCCCGCCGCTCTGGCTTCTTGAGGCCTACATGACGCACTTGGTCGACCTCGACGTGCTTTGGCACTTGGTAAGACACTTTGCCCTCTTGCAGCAGGGTGCAGCTTGCCTTTGTCCATGTTCCTGATGATACACGTGCCAACTAAATTACGTTGGGTTTCGTTCATGTTACAGCACCTGTCAAGTTGCAACCACTAATGCCACATAACATTGCTGGTGTTTATACATTTAACTTTGCATGAGTCTGTTGGGCATGCTGACTACCCAAGATCGGCATGGCTTGATTGATTGATGTGCATCTATACAGCGCATGCAGCATGCCGAAGTTTTCGCCCGTGAGCGTCTGTCCGTGGTCGAGGGATCCAATTGGAGCACTGTCCTAAACGCCCTACCAGACATCCAGCATCTGCACATGCTGCGTGGCTTCAAACTGACCCTCGCCATGTGCACGGCGCTGCGTCATCACACCGTGGATGTGCGCAATGATCAGGTGTGTTCTGCCATGCTCACTTCAACTAGTACCGAGGGTGCTGTCTGCCGGGATCTGAACACATGATGAGAGCATGTGTATGTGACTAGCACAGGTTCTGTTGTTTATTCTCGGAGACATTTTGGCGATGCTTCCCCTCTGCTACCGGCAGCACATGACTGCATGCCTGTGCATCGATGTCAGGAGCTGGGCTTATGAGCCGTTTCTTCAAATATGATGTCCGCTTTTTTTAAAATGTACAACGTGTTACGGCGGAGGATTACGACTCTTCGCAAACATTGTTGCCTTTGCCAATGAACCCGAGCTGTGTCGCGCAGTATCGGTTTCGACGGTACCAGTGATGTGGAGAAGGCGACGCCAATGCTGTGCACGCACAGCGAGTAGTGCATCACCCGGGCACGAACGCCTACGCAGACGGCTTGGACACCGGGCCAGCCATGCCATGGTGTCGTCCGCCACACGCAGCCGGAGCTGGTTGTGCTGCAGGCGGGCAGGATGCACTCGGTGCAGCACGTGAGTGAGCACGGTGGAACGCGGCGCCCAGTGGCACAGCGAGCCTGCTCTCTCAGCCGGTCGGTCGCCTGCAGTGCTCGGGCCAGCGTCGGAGACAGCAGGCCATCGTCCATGCAGTGCAGGTCAAGGAGCAGGACGAGGTGCTGTCACAGAGCCTTGTCCGTGTCGTGCAAAGTACAGCGCAGGCTTGTTGTTGGCTGTCAGGCTGCACACGAGGCGCCAGCTTGAGCCCAGACACCTCCCGCTGCAGGATCCATACATATATTTGATGTGACAAGTCAGGAGCTCGGGATGGTATGCTGCACGACGACCAATCGTGGGGCAGGCCAGTAGATATGAGGCGCACACGGGCTCAAGCTCCTGCATATGCGCCTGAGTCTACTGGCCTCTCCCATTCTTGGGCATCGCGATGCATACTACGCGGATTTCTGACTCGTCACAACGAGTATGGCGATCTGCGGGAGGAGGTAGACGGCGGCAGAAGGAGGTAGTCGGCATCTGTTCATGGGTCTGCATGGAAGGCTCGTGAGCTAGCGTTCGTCATTCGTGTGTCGTGTTGATACAACAATGAGGAGGGCCGCGTACTGAATGATATGCAGCATTTTGGCAAGATTCAGTCAGTATCATTTTGTTGTGCTTTCAAGGTCTCTTGGAGTGGAAAAAAGACAAAAGCGCTAGGTTCGCGAACTCTTCCGCAGTTCTGCATTAAAGCATGTGCAGAGCCGAAGCGCAGCATGACATTGCCAATATGGACCCCAAGCCAGTAGCGTCCAATGTTTGCCTTCCTAACCTGGAGGGCCAGTGCATGACCATGCTGCGCAAAGAATGCATTGGGCAAGTCCACCAAGTGCTGCAGGCTTCGCAGCGACCACAAGGGCGGGAGATAGGTCAAAAAGCCTGCTACTGCACGGGAGGCCTCTAATAATTTGTGCGTGACACTCCCATGCTGACTCCTGGTCAGGCCCAGGTGAGGCGACTTCCGCAGGTCCAGCTTCTGCAGCTTGCGCAGGACAAGCAAAACCGTGACGTCGTTGTCCGCTAGCTGCAGGTCGTCATTGTCAGGCAGCGCAAGAGACGTTAGGCTGCCGGCCAGAGCCGTCAGCACCAGTGGGATCATGGCAAGGCCGCATGCCTCCAGCCGAAGCGTGGCGAGCGCCGGCAGTCCCGTGAAACAGTCCGGCGTGAGAGACACGACGCTGGGCGTGTTTACCGAGAAGAAATCCAGTTTTGGTGACTACCGGAAGCTGTCCTTGGTTATATGCAGCGTGCCCGGCACAGGCCCGCGCCGGTGCAATGTGGCTCGTCGCAAGGCTGGCAGCTGCAGTCGCAACTCTTGCTCGCTGACCTGCAAAGGGCAGTGTCGAGGGATCAAAGCTCGCCCAGGTTGATCTCCCATACATGGACAAAAACAACGTTTCGCAAGGTATGAGGGGCGACCATGCAAATCCGCAGCCGTCTGGTCACCCTCCAACTACTCCTGGGCTAGCTCCCGTTCTTCGTTCCTGGCTCTAGGTCCATCCCTGGCCTGCGAGCCCTGCCTTGGACTGCAGCTAGACCTCCTCCGGTTTCTCGCTTCCGAGCTTGCCTTTCAGCATGGTCGCAGTATGAACATCGTTTACTGTCTTGGCCGATGCCCACTGGCACCTGAAGATGAGCGACCTTCAGGTCATGAAGACTGTTGCTGCGTAGGCTCGCCAGCTCGCTGCAGCGAAGCGATGGGCAGCCGTCGTCATGAGCCGATGCCATATGGAGCCGGGTCAGCGCCGTGAGCTTCGCAACGCTCTGCATGGCGGCCACACACAACAGCATTCAGGCTTACGCAGGTCAACGGCACGAGGTACGCTGGCTGTAGGTTGATCCTGGTCCTGGCCTCCCTAAGCCGTTGTCAGGCATCCCGGGAGACTCTTGTCATTGGCATCGGACTTCGCGTAACATACCTCAAAGAGGTATCAGTCCCCCGTTCACGTCGCCTCCGGAGGTGCTGATTTGGAGATCTTGCAGATGTGTGCGAGCGCCCTGCGGCAGCACCACAGCAAGGTAACGCCACGGAGGGCCTATGATCAGGCAAATATACACCTTGATGTGGGTAAGCGTCGGGGATTGTTGGGCATCATGAGCATCGCAACAAGTCGCTTCATGATTCAAGATGCGACAAATGCGTGACGCATCAGTACTCACGAAGATGGCTGAACCCGCGCCGGTGAAGCCTGGGCGCCCAGGCTGAGCGCCAGGCTCCGCAGACTGCTGGCCTGCGTCATGATCACCGCACCCAACACGACCGGCGACATCTGTGGGTACGCTTGGTGTTCGAAGGTGGGAACGTTCAATGCCTCGACACACCTGCCGTGCCAACAAGCTAGGAAGAAATCCCGATGGTGGTTATCACAAAACGGCAGTAATGCCGCAGAGGCATGGTCAATACGTCTGCCGATCCAAGTCAGCTCACCCGGAGCGGCTGAGAAATTAAGCTAGCACTGAGGCGGAGCGCAATGGCCCGTACGAATCATCATGCTCCTCAAACCCCTCCATGCCACGATAGGCGTGAGTGATCTGTGCGACACGCCATGCAGGACTGCATCCGGTCAGCAGCCTGGCCCATCGCTTGTTAATCAGCGGCAACACATCCTTCCTGCAGGCCAACAGCATAAGCTTCATGCCGCACAAGCGCCAACTGCCACTTTTGACGATTGATGCCCTCACACATGCATGCATGCATACCACCCTCGTCTGCTGGGTGAGAATACGCAGCACTGACTAGGTCTGGGCGCTGGTTGATTCGCAACAAGCATGGCTCAGTCCAGTCGAAACCCATCACATCATTGGACATGCGAGCTCCACATTACCAAGTTATGGAAGGTCTTTCACATGTCATGTCATGCAGGCCTTGAACAAGGCAGCATGCCTTGAAAACATGTAAGCGGATGCGTGACCGTGCGCACCGCCTTGAGAAGGGTACCAACTGAGCAATCAGCTGGATTGCGCTGTCAGGCAGGTCGTTGATGCCCACCGCCGCAACTGCTCTGCAGCAACGCGGGACAAGACGCTTGCCAGTCGCACAGGAGAGGCGAGAGCAAGCGGCGTACAGAAAAGCCGGGTCAGGACGCGGCAGTCAGGCAGGATACCCCCTACCAGTCAGCCCCTTGCCAGGGGGGTCGTTCCTCAGCGCGCGTCACGCTACGCGCACCGTTAGGAAGACCGACCATCGCCTGCAGCCCATGCTGCATCAGTCTCAGTCATGCTCGCCGAAGATTCAGCTGGTAGTCTCAGACGCACGCTGGTCTGTCTGAGTCGGGCTTCAGAACACATAGGACCGGGCGCCCGACAGCAGCGGAGCTATATTCACAGGTTAGGTCAAGATCAGCTGACTAGACTGTTGGGTTTCAGGAAATGTCCTCGGGTCCGCATCCGCACAAGCAGGCTACTGTTTGCTGTCGCTTCAGACCCTAAGGGGCCGGTACGCTTTTGACGAGTATGATGCCCTAGGCAATCCAGCAGGCCGCGCCCGTCCTGCTGCATCGTCTGGACTCGAAGCTCCTGTAGTCTGAACGAGGTGCGTAGGTCCGTCTGCACGCAGATCCCCGTTTCGGCGGATGACACAGCAGGTTCCCACACGAGCATTCAATCGGCCGCGTGCTGCCAGTGCCCGCGTGTCGTCTACTTACCCTTGCTTGTTGCCCAACCGGGTGTGTTGCGGTGCCGACAAGGCAGGACCACGTTGCCTCTGGTTCCAGTCCGCATCACACAGTCTCCGGCGGACCGAATGCGCAAGCTTGTGGTCGTTGGCAGGCTGCTCTGTGATGTCTGGGCTCTGGCAGAAGCCAGTTGCGTCAGGAGCCGCGCATGGCAGCGACGCGCACCAGGCCGCTCAAGGCGGAGGCAGCCTCCGCCCTGCGGACGGTGGCGCACGTACGGAAAAGGCAACTGCGGCAGCATGCCGGGCATACGTGCAGCTGGCTATGCAGTTCGCAAGGCTGGCGGATCCAAGTGCGCACACACAGAGCCGTACCGGGATGTCCAAGGCTTCGTCTAGTGGACGTTGCTGCATGAACATCTGTGCCGCGCACGTGGACTAAAGCAGGGTTGGACATTGTGTCCAGGCGGTGCTAGCGACGCGGCAGCAGGAGCAGAAGCCGAGCAAGAGTTCATGGCGGACGTCGCGTTCGCGTCACTGACGCCGAAGCAGCGCCGGCAAGCGCTGGCTGCGCAGCACTGGCTCGAGTACGGAAGCGACTCGGAGTTTGACGAGGAAGCCTTCGACGATGAGTACTATGAACAGCAGGAAAGAGAAATGGAGAAGGATCTGGAGTACATGAAGCACCACCGGGTTGATATGGAGGCGCTCAGCCGGCGAGTTGAGACCGACCTCAAGGTGTTTGGCATGACTGCTTGACTGTCAAAGGAGCTGTCTCTCATCGCTGACGCGCGTTACGTATTGCTCATCGAAGAGAGGCGTCAAGCGAGCTGTCTCTCGTCGCTGACGTGCTTTATGTGTTGGATTTTGAAGAGAGGCGCTGGTTTTACATGTGTTGCAGCCGGCAAATGAGTGAGCCCGGGGTTCACACTTTCTGCGCTGAGGTGACGGTAGGAAGTATAGTCTGTCATTTGTCTCCCCACGTATTGAACGGTCGTCTCGGTTGTCAGTCATTGTGACCTCATCACTGAGCAGCACCTTACTCAGCTTGTGTTTGGTCACGCAAGCCTTTGGTGCTCTGGTGGCGGTTCCAGTCAAGACGGCATTGCTTGTGTGGCTTGTAGACTTGCGCCCCGTATGCTCGTCAGCCGGTGCCACTCCAGTGTTTGCTGCCCTCCTTCTGCGTAGTTTGCAGACTGACGGCGCGCTAGCTTGTTATTTTGGGAAACAGCCTATCGGAACCCGACTGTAACCCTGACACTGCCCCTACCTACGATCCGTTGATCCGAGACCTGTCGTCTTGTGACCTTGATTCTACCCTAGCCTGAGAACCTGCACACAGTCAGTAAAACTGCCGCGCATAACACAACACTGAACGAGTCATCCTAAGCACTGAACATCGACGACATCTGCACAACCTACCAATACTTGTTTATGCGATGCCAACCAGCGCCGACGGTCTTGTCGAGCTCACGCCGTCCGAGCTGCAGGGTGCGGAAGCGGGTCGCCCATGAGCATACCCACGGTCCCGAGAGCTTCCTGGAAGCGGCCTCGCACAGCCTGGTCAAGGTCTGTGTGCGGGTCACGAGACAAGCCGATGCACAGCATCGACGCCAGTCTGGCGAGCACCCGTTGCTGGCGCGGGCTCACGGCCCGGTGGGGCATGAAGCTGTCCAGGCATGCCACCAGCAGCCCTGCGACGCCGTCGAGCTGTTCAATAATTCCCGCGCCGAGCGTCATCGCCATCCAGGACTCGACGGTGATCAAAGCGGTGTCATCTGCTGGCTGCCGCGTCTCGTGCGCCGTGGCGCCATCCGAGAGAGCTATCTGGATGATGCACAGGGCTGCGGCTGCCTGCATTGCGGCGACGTACGGAGCTGACAGCGTTGTGTTGTCGCTTGCTGTGACTGTGTCCAGGGTCTCCTTCTGGAGGTACCGCGTGTACCCGTCGCACACCGGCGCAGCACGCAGGCGTTGCCACAGCTCTGCGCCGTCGGGCGTGGTCCACAGGACGGGTGCGATCGCCGCAAAGAGCTGCATCAGCGTCTGGCCGCGGCTGAGCAGAGCGTCCGGCTGGCTGAGCGCCACCAGCAGGCCTGCCACCTCAGCGGGGTGGCTGTTGCCTAAGAACAGAGCGTTGTCTGACGATCGACAGACACCAGCCAACATCATGCTGATGTTCTCCTGCAACGTGCGATGGACGGTCAGCATTGCGGTGGCCAAGGGACGCAAGCGCCTGCAGCAACTCAGTCGCGCTTGATGTCGGGCGGCTCACTGCAAAGTGCAGCTGCGCTGGCTTAGCAGGGCTGATAGGGTCTCGGCATGGCGAGGTGAGGACCATGTAGGAGCTGTGCCACTTGCGCACCCGCATTTCTGCATGGTGGACCGGCAGCGCTGCGAGCGCGTGCAGGATGTCCTTCCCGAAGCCGAGCTGCAGCCACGACGCGCCGCGGTCGCCCGCAGCCATCATGCAGTGGAACAGCGCGGAATGGCAGAGGGCGTGCAGCGTCTGCATGCAGCGCTCATTTGTGTGGGGTGAGGACGATCTGAAGGTATGTGATTCTGCATATTTGCGCTCACAGCCAGATCGGCGTCCCGGTGGGGCATTGTTTTGGAGCAGGAGAAATCTAGGAAGCACAGACATGTCAAGCCGCGTGCAGGTTTACATCGTCCGAAACGGTGTTTGACGGACACCTGCGCCTGACGGAGCGCCGAAGAGCCGGGAGCTGCGGCCAGCGCCGTCCCCACAGCTGACAGCTGGGCGGTCAAAAGTGCGGGAGCAGCCTGTTGCTGAACCACCTGCGCACCAATACTCAGCTGCCGAGGGTCCGGACACGACACAGTGGCTACCGAGGCTACATCCACTTCGTGTGGCCGACACACCAGGCATGAACACGCTGCTGTGCTGTGTCACGATGCCGCCTGCCGGGTGGCGGGGAACCTGCAGGCTGGGGTGGTGATGGGTAGCATGTGGCAGCACCTGAGCTGTGTCGCCGGCTTCCATGAGCTTCTGCAGACTGATGGCTGCCAGCATCTGCTGCTGCAGCGGCCGCGTCGGCTGCCCGAGGGCCGCAAGGAGAAGATCCTCCACCTCATGCATGGGACGCACTCGCAGCACCACCACCGCCTCGGTGCACGTCATGAGCATGTGTTCTTCCGCCTGCATCCCTCAACTCGGATCCTCAGCAAGCTTGAAAGCCACGGACGCGGCATGTGTCAGCAAACACATGTAAAACAGCTTTTGATCCCGTGTTGGGCCAGCAGCGTGACTGACATGGCTCTGATACCGTTGTGTCTGGCAGGGGCGTACCGCCGCGATTCCTGCATGCCACGGCTTGCAGCGCAGCACTGTGAAGATGACGATCGGCACCGGCACAACAGCGAGGGCCGCCAGCCTCCACGGCCCCCTGCTGGCGCCCATGAAGCGATCGAAGCAGCCGCCCGCCCGGCGGTTCAAAACCTGCAATAATATGATGCGTGTTGTCTGACCCGCATTTGAGCTCTCATGGACCTGAAGCCCATACCACATCATGGCAGGGACGGGTGCTTCTTTCAATGAAGCACTGCACGACTGGACGACCCGGTGCAGCCAAGCCGCTTGCGTACCAACATGCTCGCCGCCAACATACCCAGCCAGCAGCGCGCAGCCTCACACGACGTTCCGGAGAGGGTACATACGTACCGAGTAAAGCCACGCGTAACCAGCGATGCGGCTGACAGACCACGAGGCGATCACGATGGCTCTACTCACTGGTGATATCTGCGCAGGAATTGTGGCAGCAGCGTCAACCCTGGGCCGTTGCTGTGGGTTGCTGCGATGCAGGCATGACGACGCATGCCCTGTCAGAGTGCAAGCATGTTTGCGATCGGTGCTGTGAGCAGCGCAACACCTCACACGGGCACGCACCGCAAAGACCCTCTCTCGCCGCCGCCGCCTGACCGCATATACTGCCACCCGCATCGCCAGCTCGCACGCTGCCGACACGGCGCCATACCAGCGCAGCCGCGAAGGGATCGACATCAAGGCGGGAGCTATGCTGCTTTAACGAGTCACGGTGGCAGGCCTCCCGAATGCAGCTGCGGGCCTGCTGCGACACTGGATGGCACATCGGATCGTATTGAGCACATCAAAGCGATCGCTGCGAACGTGCTGACGGCAGCCAGCGGGTCCCGGCGCCGTGATTGCTGCATTTGTGAGGACGATGGCCAAGTCTGACAGTGCAAATTAAGTGTACAAGCAAGTCATGATTGAGACAGATTGGCTCTAAGTCACTGCTGCATGGAAGCAGATGCTGTGCTGCGCTCGTTAAGCCATCTCTCGCATGAGATTAGAGGTGCGTCGCTCAAGCGTGTATTCAAACGACACCTGTGGTCATCGAGACCCCCCCCCCCGGCCTCGGGCCCTTCCGCGGGAGTCCCTGCGCGGTCGCCATGCATGTCATGCGTGCAGGCATGCCGCCATGTGACCTGGACGGTGCAAACACATGCGGACAGGTTGCTGTACTTGCCGTTGCAGATCTCGATGTAGGTGTCGGCGTGCAGCGGCTCGTTGGCCCGCCAAATCCGCTGGTCTTCCAGCGCTCCTTCGTCAGCCGCAACAAGCCCGTACTCGTTGAAGGTCAGCACTGCTGCTCTGGGTTGTGTTGATGTGAGCGCGTGAATACGGCTGTGCGCCACAGAACGGTGCAGACCATCTGCCATCGTGGAGTCAGCAACCACCTCAACAAGGTGACTGTCTGCAGCCATCTATGCCGTGGTCTCGCCAGCTCGCGTCGTCTTTCTGTTGCAGGCGCTATTGAGCACTGGCAGGCGCTGACACAGTGGACGGACGAGCGTATGCTGGCCCTCGTTGGCGACTCCAACGTGTCAGTCGCCATCACGCCAAACGGCAGGGCAGATGCCGTGACGCCGCTCGGAGGCGCCGAAGACGGTGCCGCGCCGCGGCAGTGCTTCTGCTTGCCGCTCGAGCAGCGCATGCCGTTCTCGCAGTTCCTGACCCACCTACAGACCCAGGCCGCGCAGCATTTGCCAATGGCGCCGGTTTCGTGCACTGACGCCACAGATGGCTGTGCGGCTGCGGCACGTGACGCTGGTGAAGCCCCTGCTGCCGACCATGGCACACGGCCCGACGACGGCTATGTCGGCGACAGCGACAACGGCGTGGCGGCGGATCACGTGCGCGAGAGCGGCAGTGGCAGTCATTGCTGCCACGGCAGCGGCACGGCGCAGCATGGCGTGTTTCAGGGTGGGGCAAACGGCGAGGTGTGGTATGTCCAGCAGCAGAACAACAGCCTGATGACGGAATTCGCGGAGCTGCTGCCGGACGTGGAGCCGCACCTGCCCTGGGCCACAGGTGATAACGATCATTCAGATCCTGTGCAAGACCTTGCCATGACGATCAGCTTTGACACCAGCTGCTCCTTGCCGCATGTTCCATTTGCCGTGTCGTATTTGAGCCTCTCAGACACACAGCCTGAGCTGTTCTTGACTATAGTACACTGTCACACAGAGGCGCTAGGCTCGGCGCCGGAGGCTGTCAACCTCTGGATAGGCACCGATGCCTCCGTGACATCATTTCACCGAGACCACTACGAGAATTTGTATTGCGTCATCAGAGGCACCAAGGTGAGCACGTGCATGCCGAGCGGCCATGCAGTGCTGACGAATCTCTGGGTGAAAGGCAAATTGCGGTCCCGCGGTCGCGGCAGCAGCGGCACCTTGCCGCGTCACGTTCTGTGCAGGTTTGGGCGCCTGTGGTGATGCCGATGCGCTCGCATGCAGATCTTCTCGCTGATGCCGCCGGCGGACGGCTGGCGCATGCACCTCCGCCGGTACTCGCTGGCAGGATATCAGCGGCGCGGCTCTCGGCTGGTGCCGGAGCTGGTGGACCCACCACAGCAGGTCGGGCACCGTTTCATCCAGCTCAACATCACCACACAGTTCGTGCAGGCTCCCCTGACGTGCAAACCCGATCAGTGCACTGCGCACCTGCAGTCACTGCATACATCGACGGGGCTATAGCATGCCTGCGCACGCATTGTGGGGCGCGCGGGCTGGCACTCGCGGGAGTAAAGACTCTATGGTCAGCACTGTTCGGGCAGAAGCATGCCCAGGACCCCGTTCGCTCAGAGCCCCGCATCATATTGCCATATGTAGCGCAGGTGCTGTGGTGCCCCGTGGACGCCGACGGTCCGGCGGACCGCGAGCAGTTCCCGCACTTCTGGGACCCCGCCCTGCCGCCACCCATCCGCTGCGAGGTGCACGTCGGGGAGGTGCTGTACCTGCCCGCTGGCTGGTACCACCAGGTGCGATAGCAAAATGGCTGTGTGACCAAGAGCCGCACAGCCAATTTATCGCTTGAAGCCATGCGTTCATGACGCAACGGGAGCAGCCAGGATCAGCATTCCATGGGACTCTTTGAAACCCTGCATGAGACCCTTTGCTACGAGCCTGAAGGACGATCCAACCGCTAAGCTGCGCCAATTTGTGATCATTGATGTGGCACTTGTGCCTGTCTTCAAGCCTCGGACAATGCCTGGCAGGTCAGCCAGCGCTCTGAGGACGGCGGCCCCGTGATCAGCGTCAACTTCTGGCACGACATGGCATTCGACTCCCGGACCGCGATGACGGGGCTCGTGCACGGCCTGGCGGAGCAGCTCGGCCTCAACGATCCAGCCATGACCGGCTGACACCTCCACTTCCTGGGCACGTGCGTCACACTCCACGAAATGAAGCAGTAGCACGGACAAGAATGCATGTTGTCGTGTTATCGATTACATTTCATCGACTGCAGGTATAGTCAGTGCCGCCGCCCCGGGGCTGACTGTGCGATGGCGCTCATGCCGAGGAGCAAGCTGAAGGGCAAGGGGCCGGCACACAAGTCGAAGTCGTTCAAGAAGAAGACGAACAAGCAGCTGGCCGCGAAGACCGTCACCAGCAAACGCAAAGCCAAGCAGCGGCGAAACGTGGATGTCACGATGATGGACACCGACACACCGCGTCGTGCGTGCCTTGCCCCGGCACCCTTCTAATCCCTGCATGACCCCACGTCCCTCTGTGTCCTCCGCGGGGCCATCGGACAGCCGCGCCGTTGGTTGATGCAGCGACGACGTGCCGAGCTGTTTGTTAGTGGTACTAGTACCTGCGTGACTCGTGCGAGTCCGTGTCAAGCCAGCCTGAGGCCCGTGTTTTGCCACAGCGGCAAAGCGCAGCGGTGATGAGGACGATTTAGCAGACATGGCGCTGGACGCAGAGCTGCCCGGCGAGGATGCCAAGGCAGAGGCAGCGGACGCCGTGAAGCAGCCGACAGCCAGAGCAAAGGCAAAGAAGGCCCGCAGGAAGAAGGTGCGGAAACGATGCCTGTGTTTTGCTCCAGACCTCCGCAAGAGGGTCACAGGGGAGCGACGGCATGCTGTGACACCAGGGTCTCACAGGCCGGCCTCACAAAAGGGTCGCTATCGCTGCAAAGCTGTCTTCGTCAGCGAAGCTGGTCACAACACCTCCTCTCAGAGATACCATTCGCTGACAGGCCCCGCGGAAGTCCGCCGCGCTGTTCGAGGCGACGCGCGACGTGGCGGCGACCATCGCGGAGGCAGAGCCGCAGGCGCAGGCCGACTGGCTGTGGGACAACTACGCGGAGCACACGGGCGCGGCGCCGCTCGAACGGGGCGACTTCGGAGGTGCGTTGCCCGCGCACGCCCTCGTCACTGCACTGCATCCTGTGCGACCAGCAACACTGTGGGAGCGAGGGCTGCCTGTGCGCCGCTGTTTGAGTCACTGACCTGCCCCACGTGCTGGGCGGTCCGCGCTGACATACTGTCGCGGTTGCATCGCGTCCAAAGATGCGGGTTTGTGTGCCTTGCCCTTCAGACGGAAACGCCACGCGTGCTGCAATGGGCGCAGAGTTGCTGTGTTGGTGAGCCTCGCTGGAGAGCATATAAACTCCGCGTGCTCGTGCTGTGCACAACGGAGTACCGGTCGTGTTCACTGACGTCCAATTCTGCACGGTGTGCAGGCGCCCAGGTGGCGAGCCTCGCAGGCTCGGGCGACCTGGAGGCGCGCCTGAAGGTAACAAGAGAGTAACACTTTCCGCTTGATCCTTCGTAACTTGCACATTGGCCACTTTACGAGTGCCAAGTGTTTGTGTCGATACAGACACAACCATGGGTTCGTTGCTGTTGGTTTTGTCACAAAACGATCCTTGAAAATTCAATCACAGAATTCGAACAACACCGGAAAATTAATATCCTCACAACTTGACATGTGGTTCGATCTCAGGCCGCGGAGCCGCGGTGGCGGGCGGAGTTCTGCTCCGACGCCGACCGGTCGCCGGGGTCGCCGTCGCTGCTGCTCATCGGCTCCTCCGCGGCGGAGGCGAATGCCCTCATCAAGCGCCTGCCGGCCTTCACCGAGGCGCGTCGGGTTGCAGCCCTTGCTATCAATCGTGGCAGGAACCCGGTCAGTGCATCGACGCTGCAGCCCCATTTCATGCCGTGTATTGCCTGCTGGTAACGCTATTCTCTGCACGGCGAAGTGAAGCCCACGCGCCCACCCGAGCCGCATGCACAGTCGCTCTGCTTATGAGGTGTATCGCATGTGAAGCTGTGTATCTGCTGATGCATGAGCAAGAGCTCGGCTATTGTTGGCATTCCGACGATATGTAAAGCTCGTCATTCCGCGAGCTCAAGTGTCAGTCGTTGCGTACTGCAGGCATGCAAGGTCGGAAAGTTGTTCGCCAAGCACTTCAAGGTCGAGGAGCAGCAGGCAGACTTGGCAAAGCGGCGGCTGGCAGTGGCGGTCGGCACGCCGAACCGGCTGACGAAGCTGGCGGACCTGGGCGCTCTCAGACTGGACCGCCTGCGGCTGATCGCAGTTGACGTCCACCTGGACGCCAAGCAGAGGTGCTAAGCCGTGCGCTGGCCCTCTCTAGGTGATGCGTAACTGTGTTTCCCTGAAGAAGGCTGGGAGGCTGACGCAGCAAAAGCTCCGGTAGGCGGCCACAGCAAGGCTTGTGGGTGCAAGATCCTCAACTTTTGTCACAATGCAGCCGAGACATCAGCGAGCTGCAACTGACCTCGGCCGAGAGCGATCTACTCAAGACCCAACACTGGCTTGTGCTTATCATGCAGGACAATACTAGACATCCCGGAGACGCGTGCTGACTTCTGGGAGTTCTTCAAGCGGCACTGGGGCCCGTTGCTCGCAGCCGGACAGCTCAGAGTGGCTTTGTTCACAAGTACAGGGACGAGTTGAAAACAGGCGAAGCATAGCTTGTGCCGGTGTACCATTGTGGTCGAGGCGCACTGCTTTACAACCAGCGTGCTCAAGCACAACATGCATCACCATGACACAACAGCTGTAATATGAGACGGATATCGTGCACAATCGACGTAAACGCAGATCGGCTTCAAGTACTTCGGCTAGAAAGCAGGACAGGTTCTTGGGTGCGTTCGATGGGTTGTTTGCGCAAAGCGAGCAACGAAGTCCTGCGGGCGTGGCACGGCCGCACACGGAGGAGCCGGGCACATCACAAGCTGCCCGGAGAAAATGATTGTCCCACTACTATGGCCCCGACAGGCACCGGTTTTTGACACCCACGCATGCGGCACACCCCATGGGCATGCTGACTGGTCACACGACCACTTGCAAGCTGCGATGAAAGGTCTGCAAACTGCGCGTTATTTTTGGTAGCTAATCAGCATAGGCTGCAGCCGCTTGAATTCCGTTTCAGGAGACAAAGCCAGTCGACAGTGCGCTGCTCGCTGGGGACCTCCTCATGCCGCACGAGAACTGCGGCTGCTGCCATGCTGCCTGCAAGCGCCTCTGCAATCGGCGCTGGCACACATGCTGCCACACCACGCCGACTGCGCCACGGTTATGTAGCAACACATACTCTCCGAATCGCTGCACTCATGTTGATGAAATTTACGAGTTTGCGAGGGCTGGCCCTTGCTTGAGGAGGTAAGGCCATGCGCGAGCTCAATGGCCAGGTGGCTCACCAGCATTTCGGGTGACTGGGCTCACACGAAGCTTTGAGGCGTCGCAACTACCATGTGTCAATGGGTGAGGGCGGTATCACGTTCCGTGCCGTTCTGGTATTCATCGCTTGTTCCGCTGGATTGGGGCTAAGGAAGGAGATCCTCGGCATGTGACCTTCTCACAATTCTCCGGTGAAGCTGCCTGCCGGCAGCTCTCCGTCTGTAGATTGACCTGACTTCGCCCTCGACCACTGCTGCCGCTGTTATAGCTGCAAGTCATGCTCCAGAATGCTGTGTGGATTACGTGCTGAGCTTCAAAGCTTCCATGGCGCACGCCACAAAGCCGGCGGAATCGACCGCTTCTTGCGGCGCTGCGGATGCCGCTGTGGACGGAACGACATTGTCATGAGAGCCAGCGCCAGCTGACGCGGCAAAGTTCCCGGTGGATCCTGGCGACGACAGCTGTGACGGCGACTGCGCTGCCGCCGCCGGATCGCGTGTTGGCGCATCGGACCCCAGGTGAGCTCCGGCCGCAAACACCGGCAGTGGCGCGTCGATGGGCAGGTCCGTGGCTGGCACGGCGCCGGCCGCATCCGGAGCGACGGCCGCGGGTGCGGGAGCCAGCGGCAGCAGCAGCCGCACGCAGGCTGCAAAGGCGCCGATGTCGGGACTGATGTAACCTGCGCGCAGGCGGTCGTCCCGTCACAAACCCGGAAACAAGCGGACTCTCGTCAGCGTTCACTCGACGCCGTGCGGTCGTGTGGTCATGGCTGCGGGAGGCAGCAAAGCCAAAACTTTTCATAGGCAAGTCTCTAGCAAAAACCACCATGTGTGATAGGCTGCATTTGGCTGACACAGGAAACATGGCAGATAACAGTGTTGGAATGGGCACGGGGGCCCTCGTGCAGCGGCGCACCGGTCAGGGCGCCGAGGCAGGGCGGCCAGGCGGGGTAGGAGCCCGCCGCGCGGCGCGCGACGTACACCAGGCCGGCGGTGACCAGCGACGGCGGGAAGTCGAGCAGCGCCGGCAGCTGCAGAGCGCCCTCCGCCAGCGCCGACGCGTCGCCCGTCAGCCACGCCGTCAGCGCCTCGTCCTGCGGACAGCACGGAAGATTTGATGGAAGCACATTGGACTCCGCAATCTCCCCAAAGGCCTTGAACAACTCCAGCGCCGCAAATATGACTGTCGCGCCGACCCCAAGCGACGAAGGGTGCGAGAGCCCAAGTCGACTTTCGGCATGGCGCTCTGAGCGTCGACATCAATAACAGCTCCCTGTGCAGACGGCGTCGAGCAAGGCACGCAAAGTCTTGGACGCAAAACCGTTCAATACCTGGAAGTCGCAGCCCAGGCGCTGCAGGAACAGGTTGAGGATGCGCAGCGCCGACACTGGGGCGCCGCCGCCGCCGTTGGTCGTCAGCCCCGTGCGCAGCTGCTCCTCAGCCTCCGCCAGGCCCGCCGCCGGCAGGCACAGGATCGGCGCCAGCGTGTGCTCGCTCATCAGCAGGCCGCCTGCGTGGCGACAACGTCTTCAGTTGCGTGCCACGTCACCGACGCATCCCACTCGCGACATCACTGCCGCTTGTGAGACTGCATGATCATGAGCAGCAGATCTGCAGAGTGACAGCCTGCAATGCGCTGTCACAACGCAGCAGACGCGGAGCGGGCGCGTTTCTGGCAGCAGGAGAAAAATTTGAACCGCCCTTCTCTGGAGCCCACTTGGATCCTTTTGTAATTCATTTTCAACAGGGGGGGTGGTGACAAAAATACCAGGCAAGACACGCACGTGATTTGCAGGCGATCAGCAGGGCGGCGCCGACAAGCGCGGACGTCAGGGGTGCCACCGGGCTGGGGGCGCCGTCGGCCGCGGCGCCGTCGGAGCGGGGGGACGCGGGGCCGGCGGCGGGGAGGAGGCCCAGGCAGCCGGCGCGGTCCAGCAGCTGCGCCGCGTCGTGCAGGGTCTCGCCCGCCAGACCCAGCTCCCGTCCCGCCTGCAGTAGCTGGTGCGGATGAGATCAGAGCTTACGATCAAGGGTCGGGCTGCCAGCACGTATGTGCCAACCCGGATGTGCCCTCATACGAGCTGTGAGGTGAACTGACCCTGATCCAGCAGTCTTTTGGATGATGGTCCGTCATACGCTGCGGGCAGGGTTAGTCGATGTACTGGTGTGTGACGCTTGTCAATGGGTGCTGTCCTGCGTGCCTGGATGAGGGTCTGCAGGCGCCGCCCGCGCTCGGCAGCGGCCTCGGGAGCCACGAACGGCGCCGCCGTGATGCAGCTGCCCGCCTCCATGCTCTGCACCTGTCAAGCAGCAGACGAGTCTTGAGGCGCATGACCTGCCAAGGTCTCGGACCACGAACACTGAGCTTCAGCATGGCCCAAAACATTGCAGGCGTGCCTGGTCGTAGACCACTACCGAGATCAGCTCCCCAGGGACGGCAGACCGGATGCAGACCGCAGCGAGCTCTCAAAGGTAGAGAGGTTCTAAGCATGTGGTGAACCCGAGACAGGAAAGGGTCGCTCACCATGCTGAACGCCTGGCGGCAATGGTTCTCGCGGTCCGCGTCCGCCGCCGCCAGCACCTCCGTCGGCAGCTTCTGCGCGGCTGCGGCCTCCCACAGCGACAGCGGCAGCGCCGCGGCCGAGGAGCCCAGCCACCGCCAGAACGCCTCGCTTGACGCCTCGACCCTCAGCCCCTGCAACCACGGGCACTTGTTTGGAGAAAAAGCCCGCATCTGCATCATTGACACCTCGGTGCCGACAGCAGGCAACTGGCCGACGCCCGATCAGCCACCATCAA